>VZTM01017343.1:1676-87580 GCA_013400555.1 Jacana jacana | reverse complement strand
TGGGAGAAATAAAGAAAATTAATATGAGCAGTGTGTCTTACCAGCATGTAGGACTTTTAAAGGTCCTAGGTCATTTTCTAAAAATCAAATTAGTTTAATTTTCTTGCTAGCCCAAAACCCCAGGATGGGTTTTTTTGGAGGTGAGGGGAAGGTGTCTCAGGAATCTACACAGGAGTTTGTCACTTAGGACAGAAATTTCACACCAGGCCCTGAGCCGTATTTTTACACCATTGGAGAGTTGAAAAATTATGCCCTCTGTTTTCTTTCCCGTCTTCTCACTTCTTTCAAAATGTCTTTCCCTCTTTATTGCAGAGGTATTGAACCTGTATGGAAGGATGGTGCTAAACATGGGTAATAGAAGAGTATTCCCACCATTTTCCTTGCTTTTCCTGTGCCCAGGTTTTCTTGTCTGTGTTATTTGCGTCTTATCCTTCACTGCTTTCGTTCTCACAACCAATTTCTTTTTGGAGGTGATAATGTTACTGAAAAAAAGGCCTTACTGAATAGATTTCAAGCATTCTGCATGTAGAGAAACATCTGAAAACTTGCTGGAGGTCCTTCACTGTAGCCAACAGGTGGAACTGGATGTCATGCCAGAAGGGAGGTGCCGCCTGACAACGTGGTTTTGGCTGAAGTTTTGTCTCTAGAGATCGAGACAAGAAAGCTGTCTTACCTTGGATCATTTAACTTAGAAATTTCTGTAGCAGTTACCTAACTTGCAAGGTCAAGGATGTCAGTTTTGCAGACTGTAAATACTCTGGTCTTTCAGAGTTTCTTGGATCTGGCCTCGAAACTGTCTGGAGATTTGTTCTGGCAGTTAGTAGGCAGCCAGTGGAGCTCGCATCAGGAGCTGAGAAGTCACAGTCTGGTGTCAAGAAGCAAAAAGGGGAGGAGAGAAGACCATGCTTTAGTTGGAGACAGCAGTTTTTCAAACAACCACTTACTTTTCTCAAGGCCCACAGTTTCTTGGTAATGGAAAATGCTGCATGAATAGAAGCATGAGTGACAAGCTGAGTTCTTTCAGTTTATTGTCTGCACTGGATTGAGTAGTGACATTTCACTGTACATGAAGAAGGAAGATAATTTTGAAAATAGTCTTCCTAGAAAGGGAAAGTGACCTGTTCAGTAGGATTAACTGTTGACAGTATTGCTCGTCTCTGAGAAAGATTTCTTGGACAAGTTAACGTCATTTCATGACTATTCTGGTGGGAAACTGCTAAGAAATCAAGAATATCAGAGAAGGTTCGGTTCCTTTCCTAAGGGAGTCAGCAAGTCCCTTCTTTCTGTGACTTTTTCCTCCTAATCTTTCCTAAGCCTGTGGTTAGAGTCCTTGGGGAAGAAGCTCCAGACAGACTTTTGATTCCACAGATAAGATTCATAAATACTCTAATTAAGTGGGAGGAAATACAATGTGGAGTGCTGAAAATTTTTGTTTGCTTGCCAAGTTCCTAGAGAGAGAATCCACAAGAATGTTTACATTCAGATGAGTCAGTGAACCCGTTTGATTATTTAGCATTAAATGGTCTTAGGCTACTAATAGAATTTGGCTTTTAGAACTAGAATTTGTATTCCTTAACTCAATCTAATGTGTATGTGGCTTACCCAAAGACATGTCCATGGTTTGACTGAAACCAGGGTCAGAACTTTCAGATTCCAAAACCTATAGTCAGACTGCCAGAGTTTGCTGTCCAGATTATTAATTGTACTTGGCTTCCAGATAAGAGATTTGTGCAAGTCTATTATAAACATTTGTGTATTAAAAAAAGCTGTGGACGGTTATTGCAATGAATGTTTCTCCTTTTGATCTGCACTTAGAAATTTTTTGGAAACACAGCTAGTCAAAATATATGTAAAATTTGAATACAATTTGAATACTTTTTACTTTATACAGTAAGTATTGCCACAAAAAAAAAAAAAAAGAGTGGCTGTCTATTTTAGAGCAAGGTTTCTTAGCAGTTATATCCACATCATAAGATTTAGTAGATTAACAACACAAATAACTTGCCTGAAGTAGGCTATATTTTTCTTCTGTACCTGAAGTACTCAAATATAAAGGTTTTTATCTTTTAATTTTTGATGAAAATACTGTTTTATCTTGGTTTATTTTGTATATATAATACTTGTTTTTCTGGAGGAAAAATCCTTACGAGTAGGCAAATGTGAATCGTCACTAGTATTTTAAAGGTACACAGGTAAGAATGATTCTTAGACAGGCTTAATAATAGATTTCTGGTCTTTATTTTCAGAGTCCCAGGGTGAATATGTACTCTTAAATCAATTTCAGGTTTTAATAATAGATTTCTGGTCTTTATTTTCAGGATCCCAGGGTTAATACACACTTTTAAATCAATTGCAGCTGGAGAAACTCTTATTAAGGTAACCAAGATGGTTTTTTAGAAAGAACACATTTGCAGATGCGGATGTGAAAATCAGTATGTACTTTTATTAAAACACATGCATTTAAATAAAAGACTAGACTTGTGTAATTTGAGCCATCCCATGTACCCCTACGGGCTTGCTCAGAAATAAGGGGGCTATGTTGGCAGAACAGCTTGAAGAATGGAGCTGCAGGGTATTTTTCTCTTAGTTCTATATACGATAAAGCTTGTTATAACTTGAGTTGTGAGGCCATGTAAGTGATCTTCGCTCTTGAAGAGCTGGGGCAAAACTGTCAGCACATTTGTGGGCCTATGAAAAGTGAGCTGAAGAAGCTTTTGTAAGGTAACTGAGATGGTTAGATTCTGATGTATCTGTCTTTATACTAATGAATAAACTGCTTTTGAAGTCAAACTATGCTTTTGTCTAAACAGAAACAATTGAACAGAGATATTAGAACTTGAAGAATCATGGCTTTCAGTTGTCTATCATATGGCTTGAGGAAGGAAATAGAGAATTCTACATTTATTTTAATTAGAAAATTTGTAGTCAATAGGTGTTCTCTTGGGGGATGTGTCAGCCCTATGGGATGAGTGTAAACTAAGGATGGCCAAGAAGTGGGTAACATATATCAGCATTGCCAGGGAGTGCTGGAAATGTATGCTACAAAATACTGGATAGCCTTGATAATGACTTTCACGGTAGGACTGCTCACATACTAAAAATTAAATGTTTTAGAACTGCAGTTCAGTGATACTGTTATGCTCAGGGTGTAGTCATGCCAAAGGCCTTAATTTGGTGAGCTGTTTCTAGTTTAAATAGAGATAATGTACACAAAATCAAGTGTTGTTTGAACAAATAAGCATGTTGAAGAAAGTAAGAAAATAGGAAATCACTTAATAGCAAGAATTTAACAAGTTAAGTTGTAAAGCATGGTAAATAGCTACGTGTGCTTGCTTATTCAGGCCTTTTTCCAGTTGCACATGCATCATAGAATCATAGAATGGTTGGGGTTAGAAAGGATCTTAAAGATCATCTAGTCCAACCCCCTTGCCATGGGTAGGGACGCCTCCCACCAGACCAGGTTGGTCAAAGCCCCATCCAGCCTGGCCATGAACACCTCCAGTGATGGGGCAGCCACAGCTTCTCTGGGCAACCTGTTCCATCACTGTAAAATTAAAGAATTTATTCCTAATATCTAAGTCTCCCCTCTTTCACTTGAAAACTGTTCCCCCTTGATGGCATCTCTGTCTTTTAGTTCTTAGCTGCTGCTCCAGCACAGCATGGATACCCTATAGGTCCTGTTTCATATCTGCCAGCACCATTTGTGTCGAGGATCCCCAAGGTCATCTCAAATCACAGTAGGTGCTCATGCGTGGGAAACTGAATCAACCCTTTCATCTTTCCTAGTTAAAAGGGAATATAACCTAGCTGCAAGGTATTCCAGTTTGCTTGGATGTTTGAACCTTAAGCTCAAAGTCAACACAGACAAAAAATTGTGTCAGCAAGTTACAAATTTATTTTTACTGCAATAAAAAGACATTTAACATTGTATTTAGTAAAACTTCCTTTCCAATCACAGTCTGATTAATTTTACTACTTGTTTAAAAAAAGAGTTTTGTCCAAGTAGTATTATTTTAGGGAAGAATACAGAAGAGCAGAGTCTACTGGTCACTGTACAATTAAATGTAAAACCAAAATTGACTGAGCTTTGTGTTTCTTGTTTTCTCACTTCACAGAAGAAAATTGCTCTAGCTTGATATTTAGTCTGTATAGTTCCATATAGTATTGTTGCAGTGATTTTAACCACGTTTCTCTCTCTGCAGGGGGACACAAGCACAAAATCCATATGGAGGATGAACCTCCTCCTTCCCAAGGAGTCAGTGTCAAGGTCAGCATGTGAATTTGTACTGAGAATTCTGCTCTACTGAGAATACTGCTCTACTCAAAAGGAAGAAGCTTGGTCCCATTTAGAAGTAGCTTAGTACATGCTTGTAGCTTTCAAGATGACCAGAAAACCAAAGCTATTGGTAGAAAAATGATACTAGCAAAAGAAATGTTGCTTGTCATCCACAAAATATTAGAAGAAGTATAAATTCATTTTAATTAGGTTGAATTGCTCCTTTGGTTTAAAAGGCTGGTTTAATTTAGTACTACGTTCTAAAATTGCATGTTTCAGCCTAATGTTTCAACAACATAAACTTGTTAGAATTAACTTTCGTAGCATAATTTGAGGCAAAAATATCTCTCATTTTTCTCTTTTATTTTCTTTGAACACTTTGTGTGTAAAATTTAATGAAACATCATTCAGATTTTGATCTTAATGATGATGCCTTTTAAGGTAATCCATATAACATTGAGCCAAACAACCAGCTTTCAAACCGATTGCTGGAGGTCAAATGAAGTGTAGAAATTTCAGGAATTCTTGAGGCATAGCTGATTCACCTTTGGGATGGGTAGCTGGACCGTGTGAAATCTCAAATTCTACTCTGACTCTGTCTGTCATGACTTTGTGCAGTACAGTGAGGGAACTCATCACTTACGGGACTCAAATATTGTCACGCTGATAGTTCAAGCTGTTTTTCATTTTTGGGGTCAAAATGTAATAGAGAAGAGTGGGAGGTCAGAAAATCTTGAAAGGTGAGAGAATATCTCTTACTGAATTGAATGTAAATAATAATTCCAGAAACAGGATTTAGATTATGGATATTTCTTAGTCTGACAAATTTTGTTGTTATTTCTTTTGTTTTTTAAAAAAAAATCAGTATCATAAGTGTTTCCTTGGGTGCTTTTTATAATAGTAGTTTGGGTTTTTTTCCTTCAGTGTATTACTTTTGTGTTAAGAAATGTTAGTTTGTTGTTTTGGTTTTTTTGTAACCTGTTAATTTTGAGTGCTTAGAAGAAGGTTACAGAAAAATCTTTTCTGTTTAAGGTGCCTGAGTGCATGGGCACTTGAAATTTAGAGCCCAAATTTTAAAGAAACCAGTATGTTAGACAGTGGTAGAAAAAATTATGTTCTGTAACAGATCATTTTCTAAGTCTGCTTCTTGCTAGAAATAAATTAAAGATACAGTCCTCACTGTTACGTGGTGACCTACCTGTGATAGGCAAAAACTTTGCCTCTGATAGGCAAAATCTCTTCTTACCTTCTGATCTGGCAAGCAATGCTGATTGGGAGGTTTTTTTCATGCCCAGAGCCTGTTTTGAATTCAAGTAAAGAAAATTTGATGCTTGCTCCATGCAAAATTAGCTATTAAATTTTGATACTCCAACATTTTTCTGATTTATGCTATACTAAAGCAGTAGAAATGTTGCATGAGATTCAAACATTAGCTTGACTAGTTCTAATGTCTGGAGAGACCTGTTACTCTTTAACTATAAACTTGTAATTTGTCCTTGGATTAAGCTGGAAAATGTTCAATTATCTTTTTTTTCTTTTATTACATGGCTGCTTACATAAAATGCAAATATTCTTAGCAAGTTTCCAAAGATTCAATGATTGTCGAGACACAGAAGTAAATTTCAGAAGTACAGGAGAAAGGCAAAAGTTTCTTGAGTTCCTATTTTCAATACGTGAAGAAAGAAAGGCATATACTTTTCAAATATCTTTTATGGTTTATTTTTTAAGAGTAACTTCAGCACCAGAGGAGGAGACACAAATTATTTTCAAGTTTTGAATACATACTTTACACTTGGTATTAGAATCCTGTACAGTGAATTCTGTAAGCTAGCAGTTATGTTGTGTGAATATAGTGAAAATGCAACCTCACCATTTATCTTATGTGGTGCTTTTCTTCATGCATATAGAACCTTTCTTTCTGGATTGTGATATATTTTATTTGTTTACTTTAATGGCTTCCCTCCAAGTATTATTCTAGAACTAAAATACTGGTTTGTGGATGAAAAAGGAGATGGTGGTATTTCTCTAAATTTTCACTTTTTATTGTGCAAAGGGGTACATTTCTGTCTTTGAGATCCTTTTTTATAATACCAGGTTTTGGAGGCAACATTATTGTCAGCCCTGAAGATGCTGGATGTTGGGAAATGGCCAATTTTTTCTCTCTGTTCCCAAGAAGAGCTCAAGTTAATTCGTCAAGCCTGTGTGTTTGGCAGTGCTGGCAATGAAGTGTTGTATGCAACTGAAAATGATGAGGTAATTGTCCAAGAGCATGTATGAACACGAGTTATTTAGTCATTTATGTATCAATTATGGGCTGATGGTTGGACTCGATGATCCCAAGGGTCTCTTCCAACAAAATGAATCTATGATTCTGAATAATTCTGAAAACCATTACTATGATACTATACCTGGAAAAAGTTGCAAGCGAAAATGCCTAATCATTTGATTACTCCTTAAACATTTTCAATTCAAATTAGTGCCTTCCTACCGCAACCAGAGGATAAAGAGAAGATGGAGTGAGACATTCCTTGAAGGTGAATAGTGACAGGATGAGAGGCAATGGTCATAAACCGGAAGATGAAAGATTCTGATTCAGTATTAGGAAAAAAAATTATAATGAGAGAGGTTAAATCCAGAGGGATTGTGAGATCTTTTCCTTGGAGGTGTTCAGGAATCAACTAGACATGGCCATGAGTCAGCTGATCTGTTTTGACCTTTTTTGTGTAGAGGGGTGGACTAATTGACCTTTGGAGGAGGTCCTCCATTCCAGCCTAGGTTATGATTCTGTGATTCTCTTAAAACAGGTTTTTGTGCTTGGCATGAACTGCAGTGGATGTTTGGGAACAGGTGACATGCAGAGCACTATTGAACCAAGGAGGTTAGATTCTCTATGTGGCAAAAAGATAGCCTGTCTGAGTTATGGAAGTGGCCCTCATGTTGTTCTTGCTACAGAAGGTAAAGTATGATCTGAGTATTGCTTTTTTGGATAGTCCATTTTCATTGGTCCAGCAGCTGTGCAAGGAATGAAAGGTTGTTATTTGCATTTTCCAAAGTGAGAAACAGTGCCAGAGCACAGACAAGAAATTTTGATTGAGTGTCAGGAAGAAAGAAATTGAAATGAGGACTCCTGACTGTTGTTTCATCCTTCTCTTGTCTGTATTGCACTTTCTCCTTTCTTTTAGCTACGTGATTTCGTTTACTAGGATCATGGTGATACTATCCTTGTGGATTTGTGAAGGTGTGGCACTATGTGAAGGTGGCATTGGTCTGTCCATGGCCTCAAGAGCCTTGAAGGGCATATATATATGTATATACACTTAAATATGTATATTGTTATTGAAATTGATTTTTCCACTTGTAACTTTTTGTTGTGTACTCATTAGAAAAATGGAGATTTTAAACCAGCTTTTTTACATTTTTATTATAGAAGGAGAAGTGTATACTTGGGGTCATAATGCTTATAGTCAGTTGGGCAACGGTACAACAAATCATGGTTTCGTTCCCTGTCAAGTATCTACTAACTTGGTGAACAAGAAAGTCATTGAAGTTGCCTGCGGCTCTCATCATTCTATGGTGTTAACATCTGATGGAGAGGTGAGAATAGCTGGAATAAATCTCTCTTTTAATAAAATTCACGTGTGTGAGAAACAGGAGAACGTTCTGCACCTGGAGCATTAGGCCTTGCTTCTTGCTCTCCTCACAGTGCTGTTGCAAGACAAATGTTTGATAAAAATGGAAAACCTGTTAGGGTCTGCTTTCAAGTGCATGCAAAACATTGAGTTTTATGCTACACCTCTTTGTAGAATGCAGCCAGTTCCTTCCTATGATGTACTGTACTGTAAATGCTTAATGATGTTAAAACTGCCATTAATATAAATCTCCTTCATGTAAGGAGCGTCTCTTCTCATGGGCAATTAGCAATAGAACAAGAGGGAATGGCTGCAAGCTGCAGCAGGGTAGGGTTAGGCTGGACATTAGGAAAAAAATATTCACAAAAAGAGTGGTCAGTCACTGGAATGGGCTGCCCAGGGTGGTGGTGGAGTCACCATCCCTGACTGTGTTTAAGAATTGATTAGATGTGGTGTTGAGGGATCTTGTGTAGGGGAGAGCTTTGTAGAGTAGGGCTGATGGTTGGACTCAATGATCCCAAGGGTCTTTTCCAACCTGAATGATTCTATGAATTCTATCCACCAAAGTAAAGTTTTCTGTCATTTACTTTTGAGGTGCTGTTTGTATCCAGTTAGCCTTTCTGCTTTGGGTTCTGGAAAACTAGCAATGGATTCTTCCACCATTAATGCAGCTGTCATGTTTCTTCTTACCTTTGATTGGAGGGACATAAAAGTGTGGAATATATAAATATTATGAGTGACATATTTTTGATAGAAACAATTAAATTGCAAACTTATGCATCTTCCTAGATCTTTAAAGGAATCCATTCACTAAAAATCAGAATGCAATTTTTTACGCATGTAAGATTTTTTTCTCTCTTGACTGTGTACTTTGAACTGTATGTTGTACGGCCTCCTTTTACCACAGTTCTCTTACAACAGGTATACACATGGGGTTATAATAACTCAGGCCAAGTTGGATCTGGTTCAACAGCTAATCAACCAATTCCTCGAAGAGTTACCAGCTGCCTACAAAATAAAATAGTAGTTAATATAGCTTGTGGACAGATGTGCTCTATGGCTGTGGTGGAAAATGGAGAGGTAAGAAATTTGAAGTTACTTTTCCACTTAAGTTTTATTTTATGTAATATCATGGGATGTAGATAATTTTAAACCTGTCAGCAATGAGCTACTACTCAGAAAAGAGGTCTACATTTCCAGACTCGTCAAATCTACCTGCTTAGCCTGCTTGTAAAAACATTGTCATAAATTATCCTGCACGTTCTGACATACTAAAGCACATCTCCCTGTCCATGCTGATTATGTTTTCCTCTTTAAAAGGGAGGTGGAGTGAAACAAGGAAAATTGTTCACTAATATTTGGGTTATGGCTTTTTGGTTTATGAGATCACCTGTAAAATTTAGCAGCTGTTACTTTGCATCAACTATTGAAGGTGGCTTCCATTTGAAGGAATTCACTTGAAAATACAGTTCTGAAGTAAAAACAGCATTGTGAAGGTCAGGAAGATTTTATGAATTTGGGGATTAAATCATATCAAATTTATATATGTATACTTAGCATGTCATACTAGCTGCATTTTCTCATATGTAATTCTAAGTTTGTATCACTGGTGTACTGATTTTCAGAGCTGGTGTTGTATTCTAGCAAAAGTGAAAGTGCTGATTAATATGTTATCCCAGTACTGTCTTTAGCATTCATAGAAAAATAAATTGTTTTCTATACTAGAATATTAAGTATCCAGAGTGTGAGAATAATCAGTGAATGCTATTTTAATTTCCAGTGCTCATATATGCACACTTTATCTCAAGAGAAAACAGAGAAAATAAAAGTACATGGCATATATTTCTTCTACTGCAGTAGCCCTTGAATCACTCTTGTACTTTTTTAGCCTCATTGCAAAGATACAAAGAGGTTGTAGTGTTTTTGTTATTTTAGCTCATGAGCTGAAGATTTTAGGCAACCTGCATTCTCTCTGTCTCCATCCCTCCAAGCATTTCAGTTTAGACATAAGTAGCTATTGACTGTTTGCAGAAGAACATATGTCACTGAAATTGTCAGAGCTCAATATTTTCCTTTTTTCTTATGTTCAGCATAGAGCTGTTAACAGCCTACTCAAAATGTTGCACATAGCTTTCAGTTTGTACTTATTGTAGTGTGTTTTCTGTGAGAGGATTTCTGAATGAGAAATTAGGTCTTGGAAAAAGGGAAGTCTTCATGCTGAGTTTGCTCTGTGCTGGGAAAGAGCCATACTTTCGTATCACTTTCTACTCTTCATACTAAAATACCGTAGTCTTACAGAATCTAACTCTTTAAGAGCAACATGAATATGGAGGTTTAGAATTTTAGATGAGCATGCAGTTGGTATTTTAAACAGAAGTGGCATCCAAAATTTCTGGTCCAGGAAAACATATATATGTCTCTCATGGTTTTGACCAATCAGAATGACAGATGATGACCCCTCCCTCCCCCCTCTAAGAAAATGAGAGGAGAGGCAGAGATTTATGAGTTTAGAAAAAAGTTAAGTGACTTTGATGAAAATATAAATAGTAATAAAATAATAAATAATAAAAAGATTTAAAAAAATATAAATATATACAGTGTATANCAAGAGTGAACCATTTTCCGAAAGATTTCAGAGTTTAGTTGGTTTAGTTGGAACAAGTTCAGAGTTTAGACCCAACTAAAAAAGTAAAATTGTAAAACAGAAAATTTGTTCATTTTACCTCAAACCAGGACAGTCTGTGTAAATATATGTGTATGCACGTACGTACGTTTGTATAGGTATGTAAATATGTGTGTTTGGTTTTATGTATCGTGTACAAAGTACAGATCCCGAGATGTGAGGATAGGAAATACCGAAGGAAAGTATTATTATAAGTCTGAAGTAGTTACATTGCTTTCTGAGGAAGTGGATAGTAGCCAACAGTTAAAATCCCTGTCTCTCTTTCTCAGGTCTATGTCTGGGGTTACAACGGCAATGGCCAGCTGGGGCTGGGCAGCAGCGGCAATCAGCCAACGCCGTGCCGAATAGCAGCTTTGCAAGGCATTCGCGTGCAGCGGGTACGTGTGTGAGTGATGCTCCAGCTCAAGCCTTTTATGAAAACGCGCTAAGGCACGTTCTGTGTTTAAAGAAAATAGTCCTTCATCTCTTTGCTTAAAGTGCCATTTATCAGAATAAAAGCACGTATCTTAAAACGGACCTCTGTCAGCAGAGGGGAAACTGTGATCCTTTGTAATTGAGTGGGAATTTTGCCACTGACTTCAGTGAGGTCAGGATTTTCCTGGCCATTAGAAATGTTTGGTCTTTTTTTTCCCTGTGAAATTTAGTAATAAATAATTCCTCTTATTTTAGTCAATAAGAAGGGCTTCACAGGCTACCCCACTCTTCATTAACCCCTGCCTTCTTTTCTAGGAAAATGCCGCAGTTTAACATTTTGTCCTTTTGGCAGGCTATCACTTTTAGAATTTCACTCCAGCCACAGTAACTAACTGGTGTTTGGAGTCTGAACAGATTGTCTCCAACTGCTGGGATGCTGTCAACAGTTGGGATGATTCTGTAGTTAGTCTTGATCCTGGGTGATTACTGCACTTCAGCAGATAGCTTGGCTGCTATCAGTGTAAGTAGCAAGCTGATAACTTTTTTGATAAGAAATATTTAAAGTAATATTCAGAACCGATACTGAAAATTTTTAATTGATTTATCAAAAATAGAGGATACCATCAGGAAAATGACGTTCTCCTAGGAAACATTAGGTTTGTAACCTAGTGAAAATTTACAAAAGTGTTTTGAACTTTGGATCCTGTTTCTACATTTATTCAGGGAAGTTAGATTATATAAATGATAGAATCATAGAATTGTCTAGATTGGAAGGGACCTTTAAGATTATTTAGTGCAACCATCAGCTTAAATCTGATAAAAAGCCACCACTAAACCACATCTCTAAGCACTAGGTCAACCCGTCGTTTAAGTACCTCCAGGGATGGTGCCTCAACCACTTCCCTGGGCAGCCCATTCCAAGGCTTAAGAACCATTTCAAGTGTAAAAATCTTTTAAAATAAACTCATTTAATTACACAGTTTTACATTCAGTTCCTAGGATGTAGATAGTACCTTTGCTGGTAACAATTGCTGTTGGAGAATAATGTAATAAAGTAAATATTATTTTCTTCTGTGTTTATTCCCCTACTTAGAGAGCAAATGCTCCAGTAAATTTGACTCAGGTGCTATTTCCACGCAGTCTGTTTGCTTGGTATTGATTAATACCAAGTTGTAGGCCTCCAGTTAGTAAATAACTTAAGGATTTATTTCAATTAAAGCACATCACATGCCTCATGGATGTACCTGAGGAGGCAGCTGAGCAGGACCAAGTGGGTTTCCACTAGAGGATATGAGCTGACTCGGTTCCGTGCTGCCATCAGGATGGAGAGAGGATCTCTCCCCGCTCTTTCCTTGCTGGCTTACTCCTGTTTCTTACCTTCTGTGGGCACTTGATGGTCCTCAGGTCCAGCTGTGGAGAGTTTCCTTCCAGTGATGGAAGTTATCTGAGCAGAGGGTCCAGTTGAGTGCTAGAGCTGGCACTGAGAGGGGACAGTTTTGTGGGGATGGCAGTCAGGGGGGAGAGGAGCAGACAGGGAGACCTCAGCTGGTTTTACACTGGTAAGCTTTTCACATTGCAGCAGTGGCCCATACAGCAAGGTCAGTGCAAGACAGACAGGTGATCTGCCTTTTTCTGCATTTTTTCTGTATACTGTTCCTATTTGTCATGTAGCTTTCCTTCTTTCTCAATTTCTAGCTATTCTTTTGCTGTGCTCGTGACATTATCTGACAGGTTTCCTCACCAATACTTCTTTTTCCTCAAAGTCACCTCATCAACTTTGCTTCCCTTCTTAATGAACTTACCTGGATTTATATTGTAATTCTTACACTGGTATAGAACCAAGAATATTAATATATAGCATAATATGTATCTATCTGTATTAACTTACTGTTACATATAAATAAGATTTTTCTTTTTATTATTCCTTACAGGTTGCCTGTGGCTATGCACATACATTAGTGCTAACAGATGAAGGTCAGATTTATGCCTGGGGAGCCAATTCATATGGCCAGTTAGGTACTGGGAATAAAAGTAACCAGTCTTACCCTACAACAGTTATTGTGGATAAGGACAGGTAATACTTAACAGTCTTGCAGTCAGACATTAGTCGGTATACTCTCAGAACAGCTACGAGAAAATTATGGCATTTTAAATGTGGTTTTTGGAAGAAGTAGCCTATAATTTTTTGTAATGGTTCTTCTGCTAAATGTTAATAGAATTTTCACTGGAAGTGCCTGAATCTGCCCCATAACCACCCTTGTGAAAAAGAAACTGGCTGTTCTGAATGTGCTATTTTCTGCTTCGGCTCACACTGCACTTTATAGGCCTTAATTGCAGTTTTTCTTCAGTGGTGTAGTTTCATTGTTTGAAGTCAACAATAAAAGCTTTATTGTCTCTGAATATAAAGTGTATTTTAATATGCTACTTTTGACAAGCAGCACACATGTAAAAAGTGAAGAGTGGACATCTGCGATTTGTGTTATTTCAGCTATTAAATCCGGCTCATAACCCAGGAGAGAGAGAGAAAGGGAGGAGTTTTTTCTTGGTATTGTTGCCTGAAAATTAAGCCTAGATTTTTTTACAAGTTAAATAATTTTCTCTAAACTCTTGATGTGTAGTGGGGCAGTTACTTCTAATGCTAATGTAAAACCATGTGTGTATTTGGCCAGAAATTTCAATCTATTCCTTACTACTGAGGTCTTGATTTTGGCCTCCTGTTGTGAATAGTAAGAAAACCCAGATGTCCCTCTTCAACTTGTGTCTGTGTACTTTATTCTAAGGAAGAGCCAACTCCTCTCTGGTCACGAGGCACGGCCTGGTTTTGAACCGGGCTGTTCCTTTATGTGTTTTTTTTGCTTTTGCTTGAAATGTAACTTCCCTTTTCCAGCCACTTTGGCTGCAGTGAAAAGGTTACCCCATTTTAATAGGAGTTTTAATGTTGTACGCTGCCTTTCCCTTTTGTTGGCCAGAATATGCATTCCTGGTGTCAATGAGAATATTACCTCACAAAGGCCTGCGAGATTTGTATATACAGCTTTAAACCAGTTGTTTCCCAGCTATTTTCCCCAGGCAACTGGGAAAGCAAGTAAACAAGCAGTGGCTTGGGCTGCAAAACGGTGGATTGTGTAATGTTGTACACAGTGGGATTTGTGAAATCCTAAATCAACTTTGGGATTAGCGAGACAGCCTACCATAGCTAAAATACACTTAGAAACAGCTTTCAGCACCGTTTGGTTCTAATTTTTAATTTTCAGAATGAAAGTCCACTAAATGTAATTAATAATGCTTATGTAAAGTAACACCTCAGTATTTTACTTAAAAGAAGTATGTTTAAATTGTTGGTTTATAACTGTTACCAATAGGCAAGCAGGAAAAAGTTTTTCGCTGACTTTCAGTTATAAGCCAAAAGGCAAATTCCTTTTTCTTTCTTGGGGTTTTTTTGAAATGCCTCTTCATTTCTTTCTTCATCTTCTCCAAGTACCCGTTCTCTACAGCTTAATGCATCCACTCACCTCACTGCCCAGCACCACCAAGGACATTCAGAGACTAGAGTATCATGAGACCTTGGTTAGAGGGAGCAGAAGGGGTCAGTAGAGCATGTGCTGCAGCAGCCACCCTGCTCTGCTGCAACACTGTCTCCTCGCTCCCAAGGTGCTTTGTCACTGAGAATCTTTATGAATGCAGGCTATTTGAAGAAACATTGATAGCCTTTTTAATTTTGCAAAACATTCTTACCCTTGGAAGCGCATGCATGCTTACAAATATGTTTGGCACCAGAGAAAGACAGGAGGCAGTGAGCTGCTTCGCTGCGTTTTGTTCTTCTGAAAGTGACTTGCCTTTTTTTTTTTTTTTTCTTTTCTTTTCTTCTTTTTTCCCCCTTGTTTGCTTGTAAATTTAGAGTTATCGAGATTGCAGCCTGCCACTCCGCTCACACGTCGGCTGCCAAGACGCAGAGCGGCCAGGTCTACATGTGGGGCCAATGCCGTGGGCAGTCAGTGATCCTTCCCCACCTCACTCACTTTGCCTGCACTGACGATGTCTTCGCTTGCTTTGCTACCCCTGCTGTTATGTGGCGTCTTCTATCAGTAGGTGAGATTAAATATTTTGGTTTTGTTACGCAAAGCTTCTAAGTAGGATCTTTAGTGGATAAAACAGTGGCCCGTATTTGAAGCCTAAATTTAGTTTCTTGTATAATTTATGCCAGGAAGCATAATGGTAATCGTGTATTACGCATGTGTAAATGGTAATATGGTACTCTAAAAATTGCTAAGGCCTCTTGGCAGTGCTGATTGATTGTCTCTTTTATGTTTTATTGACATGGTTTATTTCTGTGGGGAAATGCCTCTGGTTCAGAGAAGGGGTTGTTTTGTTTAACTTCACAGGTGTAGAAGCTGAGTTTGAGTTTTGAGACTTTAGGGAACCATGCTGAACATTTAGGAACCCTGAAGCTTTCTTTAGTGTCCTGAAGTAGACTACTAAGATCTGAGGGTGCCAAATTCCCATGCTGAGAGTTGGCCACAAGCACTTAAGAGTCTCATCACAAGTGATCATGCCCTGGGCTTCTGAAGAGACAAGTTGCTGGATCTCAGATATCTGATTGACATTAAGGGTCTGTCTTGCTGCCCTTGACTAGAAGGAGTTAGAGTATACAGCATTGTTTGACAGAGAAGTCATTCTTCAGCTACAAATTCAATCCCATATTGGTTGCTGATAAAGTCACTGGCTTTGCTGACTTAATCAATGATGAGATTCTTGAGGTTGTCTGTAGGTGTCATCTGGGACCTTAAGCTCACAGCTAGAAAGCAGCAACTTGTTAATTTGTAATGTGAACTGTACTGAGTCCATCATGCTGCCATTCCACTTCTGTACTGCCTTTGTAATTGCTTTTGTGTTGCTGTATGCTTTTGTCTGATGATTGTAGAACACTCTTTGCTCCCTTGGTGCCTTCTGGATGACAAGGTAAGGAAGTTCTCTTAATAGTACTCATATTTCAGCTTTGAGACACTACAGGATTAAATGGAGAATCTCATTCTCAGGAAACTACTTTGCCAAAATGTATGTTTTTAGGGCACAGTTCAAATATCTTATTTTTTTTCTAGGCTGAGGCAGTTGTGTCTTGTTCAGAGCTGTAAGATATATGCTTAATTACTGTGGAAATTCTTCATACTCCTAATATTTGCCTACTACTAATTAGACATAAATGTATTACTCCGGTAAAATTCCAGGCAATGCAGTGGTTCATTCCATGTAAATATCTATTTGTCAGTTGTAAGTTCTACATAAAAGTATCTGTAGTATGTTCAGGTTTTCCTTCTTTAAGAATTGCTTATTTTATGAAGGAAATGGGACATTATGAGTATCTGTAGCTTACGCATAAATTCAGTTGTACGTCTCTTCTTAGGTATATCAGTAGGGTTCTGGGGCTCTTCAGCTTCCATTTCTTCTTGCCCAGTTAAAATACTACTTCATGCTATATTAGAATTTCCCCTCCACTTTTTCTGTTGCCTTTTCTTCTCAGGTTAGTGCAGAGCATAGAGGAATTTTTCAAAGAGTGGAGGAAGGCAAGAAGAAAAAAGCTGCCTCTTTCCTTATTTTATTCTTCACAGAGAAGACAACTGCTTGTGTGAGACAAACTGTTGTTCAGTGATCCTTTTTGCAAATTCACCTTATTTCCTTTTATAAACACTGTTTTGGGGTAGAAATGCTGTCTTAGGTCAGCTAAAAGAGTCCTGAGAGGGACTCACTCGGCCTTTGATAATTACACGAATCAATCACTTGTTTAATTGTCACCTTTATGTTGAAGACTTCCAAGTAATAACCCATTTAGCAATCAGCATATTGCTCATTAATACTCATAGATATTCACTCTCTTTAACACAGTGTGGTTAAGATTACGTCAATAACTATTTCATAGAATGGGTCAGGTTAGAAGGGACCTTAAAGAATCATCAAGTTCCAACCCCCCTGCTGTGGGCAGGGACACCTCCCTCTAGAGCAGGTTGCTCAAAGCCCCATCCAGCCTGGCCTTGAACACTCCCAGGGATGGGGCATCCACAGCTTCCCTGGGCAACCTGTGCCAGTGCCTCACCACCCTCACAGGAAAGAATTTCTTCCTAATATCTAATCTAAATCTCCCCTCTTCTAATTTTAATTCCCAACACATCTTTTATCCCCACACTCATTGTCACCGTGATCAGTACACCCAGCCTCCTTGCACTGCTTCTCATCTGGGAGTCTTTTTTGAATGTAGCAGCTCCTTTTATATTTGTTTTTTTGACCTTGATTTCTCTGTCCCTTTGGACAATGTTGCAGTGCTGTAAAACAAGGTGAAACCTTACAGGAATAAAAGATTACTTTGTTTTTAAACAAAACTGATTTCTGATGCACTTTCAAACCCACATTCTCATATGTGGCAAGTGGTCTGTTCAGCGTCCTGGTACTAAAACGCGATCTGAGCAGGGTTCCTCAAGATGACACAGGATAAAGGATGCTGGGTATCAGGCCCTCATTCTGTCTCCCAGATTCAGTTAGGTGACTCTGCTGGTTTCAGATGTGCCCTTTAGCATGCTCTAGGAGCTGGAGTGACTAGTCTCTTTATCCTGTCCCACCTTGGCAAGTCATCAGGACTGACTCACTGTTTGTCTCCTGTCTGTGGTGAGAATCACCAGGCAGCTGCGTCCCAGAATCTGGATGTCTGCTGGACTGGTTGCTGTGGATATTTGCCCTGCTAACAGCCCTTCTTCCTCTGTTGTATTCTGGTGCTTCCATACCCAGGCATTCCCATTCGTTTTTTTTTGTGGCCTTTGTGGCCATTCTAGCATTCCTATTACAATTCTTAGGACTGACTGCAGAGGAGTTTTCTTGGCTTTGTTCCTCGTCAGTGTGAACGGCCTCTTTGTTTCTTTCCTCTGGTTCTCCCCTCTGGTTATTTGCTATAACAAATAAAAGCACCTCTTTACCCTCTAAGATTTTCAACTGAACCCCACTATATTCAGTTTACCTCTGCTGGCTGTAGAAGTCATCTGGAGATGCGTATTGATGGGCATCTGGATTGCCAATTATCTGTGAAGAACTTCAGCATTGCATTGGTTCTTAAAATTATTACTTATTTGGATAGCAGATGTCAGAATAAATAAACCACATTGTACAAAATAAGCACTAACAAAGTATTGTAGTTCAGAAGGATTTTTTATTATCATTACATTATTATCATATACATTGGATTTATCCTCCCCCCAATCCTTTTACCTGTAATCCAACCCACTTCAGTAATTATTGCCCTAATTGGGTATACCTGAACATAAGAGACACCCTCTAAATGAGGAGAAAAATGATTGTGCAAAACAAAGTGTAACTGTACCAAACTGTGTGTGTCAGGCTTTTTCTGGAGCTTGTGGTGAAGGTCTTTCCATTTCCAGCAGAATACTATTCTTATTTTTAGTATGGTCGGTTAAAAGACCTAGCATTTATGTAATTTTCTGTAGAGAACAGCTTATTACTGACCCACAAAATTTCTATAAACCAATAATGTGTGTTTATATGGTAAGAAGACAAAACGTTTTCTGGGTTAAGAATTAGGTTGGGGGTGTGTGTAATTGTTTCTGAGTATTAAAGAAGAGTTATTTGAGGCTACCGAAAATATGATGGAGATTTGGAAACAGTTCAAGAAATAAAAATTTGTATGTAGACAATGAAGGACTTTTCAAGGATGTCTGGTAACTTTATAGTGCAGGTGTCATGTGCACAGTGGGGTGTACAGGCAGGTGACACAAACAGGAATATGCAGACTTTCACACAGGGTGCTTCTGACACCGTAAGTCAAGGGAAGGCAGTTTTTGAATAGACTTGTAACTGTTGCTTACTTGTAAGGATATTGTACTGGACAGTTCCACTGCAGCCGATATGTTGGTTATGCAGTAGCTTTATTTCTGCTGTAAGAGAATGTCTCCTCCTGGGAGTATTTTAGAAAATTATATTGTCATTTTTTTATTGACCTTTTGAGTATCTTATTCTAAATGAAAAGTGTTAGTTGTTATAGTCTACCCACTAATGACTGATAACATTTATCAGATCCAGGATTAAACTTCTGAGACTCTGTTAAAATTTTTTTCTGGTCTTACACTGATCAGCTAGAGCAGTGAGGCTTATTTTTATTTCATAGGGATATTTGTTTGGAGTAGGAAACTAGTAAGGACTGAAGAAAGCTGCCCTTCTTTTGCTTTTCAAGGGGAGTGATACTGAACACATAGTCTGCTGGGTTTCTATACTAGCCTGAAAGAGATGCCATATTAATTAAAAGTGTTAATTGCTGACAGATATCCAGGATGTTATCATGAGAGATGCTTGTATTACTTACTATTAGTTCCCCATTTTATTCTAGAGCCTGATGACCATCTAACAGTAGCTCAGTCACTAAAGAAGGAATTTGACAACCCTGATACTGCAGACCTGAAGTTTCTAGTGGATGGAAAATACATTCATGTTCATAAAGTTCTTCTCAAAATTAGGTAAGGCACAAACTGTGTAGTTTATATTAAACTAAACTGCCTGGTGTTGTCCACTGTGCTGAGTAATTGCTGCTCAAAATTCTTTATTTATTCTTACAAACTCCTGTTCACTCAGCCGTGCATTTCACCTGCTGTTCTTCACTGTCACTCTCTTTTCCTTATTTCCTCCCTGCTTGCAATTACCAAACATGCTGCTTGTTACCAGTCTTTTCATCACTTCCCTCATCTGACATGTATCTTCCTTTGTGCTACCTAAATGGCCTCTGCCCTGTCTGTATGTAACTTTTCACAGAATCACAGGATGATATGGGGTTGGAAGGGAGCTCTGGAAATCATCTAGTCCAACCCCAATTTCAAAACAGGTCCACCTAGAGCAGGTTGCACAAGAACATGTCCAGGCAGGTTTTGAACATCTCCAGAGATGGAGACTCCGCCACCTCTCTGGGCAGCCTGGTCCAGCACTCTGTCACCCTCAAAGTGAAGAAGTTCCTCCTCATGTTTAGATAGAACTTCTTATGTTCAAGCTTGTGCCCATTTCCTCTTGTCCTGTCACTGGGCACCACTGAAAAAAGACTGGCCCCTTCCTCTTGACACCCACCCTTTAAGTATTTATAGGTGTTGATTAGATCCCCCCCTCCGCCTTCTTCAAACTAAAAAGACCCTCAGCCTCTCCTCGGAAGAGAGATGCTTCAGGCCCCTAATGTGCTGTACCCACTCCAGCAGTTCACTGTCCTTGAACTGGGAACTTGAACTTTTCATATTTTATTTTTTTTTCTTGCTCTACTTTTCTCAAATTATATGGCATTCTGGGAAGACAATGTGTCTAATTCTAAAATGACCATATTGTTGGTGGTTATTAGTTTGTGATGGTGGTGAAATGGCAGGGCAAGGCCCAGCTCAGTGAGAGGCTGGCCAGGAAACATACTGCCTCCAGAAACAGAAACGTAGGAGTGCGTGGGTGGGATTCATCTGCTCTGCGTTTAGCCAGCCAAAATTAGGTGTCTGGTCTTTCTCTACAGGGATAGAGAGAAAGGGATAGAGGCACTCCAAAGGATAAGTTACTCCAAGATACTTTGGAGACCGAAGGATGAGTACCAACTGTTTTTTATTTATTTATTTACTTATTTTTAAGGGAATGGCCTTTTTTTTTGACTATTTACTATTGCCACTGGGGCAACAAACCATTCCCAAGCTCTATTCCAGAGCTGGATGAAGAGCACAGTCGCCAGCACTTAACGTGAGGCTCCAGGAAACAAAGCAATGGGGTCTGCTCTGCCTCTTCCAATAGCAGAATGCAGCCCAAAATGGGGCAGAAGCTAGGCACTGACTTTTTAATCCTTTATGAATTCGATGTGATGTTTATTTTAATTCTAAAAAATGAAATCTAAGAAAAAAAAGTTTAAATAACCATTAAAATCAAATGTGGAAAATGTAAATTAAGTGATAAAATAAATAGTTCTTTTTCATTTGTATCTAAGTTATGCTGACTTTATGATGCAGTCTTGTCCCAGCATTATTAAAAGCAAACCAACCTACCTTTTACATAAAAAGCTTTAGTAAGAGAAAAGCAAATTCCAATGAGGGAGAATTAGAAGATAAGTGGAATATTATAAAAGAGTCCACTTAAATCATGGCTGTTATGGAAAAAGTTACCTAAGCTGGTGGTGCTCATTTCCGTCAGCAAACACTCTGAAAACAATTCAAATGCTACAGGGTGTTTTTTAGGGAGCAGTAAGTTCCACTGAGTTGTAAGTTGCTGTGAAGTTGCAGAGTACAGCCATGAAAAGCAATACTTTTTCCTTGTTTGTATCTGGTCCGTCACAACAGTATTCAGTCTTGGAAGAAAAAGTTGATCCAAGATCTGGGTGAGAGTGTCTTCACTTCAAATGTTTTAATCCTTGAGCATAATGACTAATGCTAAATTGTGTATGGAATCTGACACTGCAATGAATGTTATCTAAAATGTTAATAAATGACTGCCCCACTACAGGGTGTTGGAGAAAGTAGGTTGAAATTGGGAAATTCTCTAACTTTATTGTAAAGCTTCTCTATTATAAGCCAGGTAATAAAATTCATAGTTAATATGTAAAGTATTTAAGAAAAGGACATCAAAACTGCATGGATCATCTTTAAAGATATTGTAAGTAGAAATAGAGCCTTCTATAAAATATTCATAACAGAAATAAAGGAAAATTATGGGTTATCTATAATAAGGCTTACAAACCTTATAAGGCTTGAAGAAATTAACATTTTCACACCAAGAAGTCATGTAGCTAGGTTTATGATTGTGTGTTTCGTCTGTTCTGACTGATTTTATTATCTATTTTTACCAACTTCTAGCTGCAGCTCATCTTTCAAGCTTAACTCTTTACGGTGTTCAATCTTTGTCCATGTTTTGTAGGTGTGAACATTTTCGTTCCATACTGAATAACGATGATGAAATTATAGAAATGAGTGAATTTTCTTATCCTGTTTACCGAGCCTTCCTGGAATACCTGTATACAGATAACATTCGGCTCCCTCCTGAAGATGCAATAGGTATTTGCCATAAATGGAAATAACTCTAGGTCACCGTTTCTGAGAAGTTCAATTTGTTTGTTTTAACAGGGCGGGGATAGCTGGGTTTGTTTATTTTAGTTTTATTAGCACTTTAATCTTTGGCAGGCATGAAGAAGAAGGGATGCAGTAGCAGGAAACATGCCCAAGGAGAATGAGTGGTGGGAAGATGCAAAATGTTCAAAAAGAACTCATTGTTTTTCATATGGAGATATTTACTTTTTATTTCTTTCCCTAAAAAGGCACTAGTGCCATCCTAAAACTTTTCTGTTTGAGAAGCTGTGGTGATTTGATCATGAATGAAAAGGAAGCTCTTCCCTTCCTTTTCCCTCCCTACACCCCTTTAAATTCCCTTGTGAATTTAAAAGGGTGTAAGTCACTAATTGATCCCTGGAATGAGATACAAAACAGTGATCAAGAAGGCAGAACAGTTGCATAGTAATGAAAGGGTCCCTTTTTGATAAGTCTTTTGAGGACCTTTAAAAATGCACACATCATTTAGAGAAAAAAATCTGACAAGTCTTTGAGTAACTCAGCCTAAAACAATAGGGGAATTGATTAATTTGAAGAGAAATTAATATGTTTTGCACCAGGATAGTTAAAGCTGTGTGAATTTTCACAGGTCTGCTAGATTTGGCAACGCTGTATAGAGAAAACAGATTGAAAAAGCTTTGCCAGCAAACCATCAAACAAGGCATTTGCGAAGAGAATGCCATTGCTCTTCTTTCCGCCGCTGTCAAATATGAAGCTCAGGTAAGAAGGACTGTTTAATACAAACATAACTGCATTTAAGTGATGAGGCATGATTACTGCAATTTCCCTTCCCAGGTCTTTTCTTCTCCCCCTTTTTAAGCTATAAAAAAGATGCAGTTACTGGTGATTTCTTCCTGGCCTCTTGGCTTGGGCCTGTGCGTCAGGATTCTTAATCTGCTTCCTGCCTTGTCATCTGGCAGGACACAGCACATACAGTCCTCACCACCGTTTACTTTTTCACCTTTGGATTTTGCACTGACCAGGACCTAACACTTCCTGAGCTTGTGTCGGGTACAGTCATTCTGGTACTGCCTTTTAGAGGCAGGGTGAGAATTTACTGTAAGTTCCAGCCCTATTTACCAGTTATGCTTCTATAAAAAAAAAAAAAACCAAAGCCAAACATAAAAATCCTCTCTTGCCGTGTTGTTTACAATGAATTGCACTGACGTGCAACAAATTACCTATTGTTATTCTTCTCCCCATATCCTGTCATCTGGTCTGCCCTTGGCTCTGGAATGTTTCACCAGCACTCAGTCAGTTATCAGCGCTACTGCAAACACTTTTATTTTTTTATGTAAACGGACAAATACTTTCAAAGATGTTGTCCTTTTTTTCACCTTCTTGGTGCTGTGCTGATTGTGGAAATAATGATGTGGTGTTTTTTTATTATTCAAACAATCTGCATATGTATTTTAGGCTTAGTAGCTGGTGTTAAAACTGAGCAGCGTAGTTGAGAAGTCCTCATCTTTCTGTTCCAGATCTCTTTCGCTTTACAAGAATAAAATATAATATAACTAAACAGAAGCTTTATCAGAATAAGTAAGATTTATTAGATATATTAGCCAAAATATGCAGCTGGTAACAATGTTTTTAATAAATACTTTGGGTTTTGTGTTTGCCTGCCTGGGGAACTTAAGAAAGTTCAGACAGGGGGAGAGACTGGCAGTGTAGTACAATGGATTGATAGAGTTCCAGGTACAGGAAGCAAGTAGAAAGAAGGGGCCAAATCAAAAACTGAGTTAAAAAATGCTGCAGCTCTCTGTGCTGTATGGAGGCAGCCTACTCAAGGAGATGAATTTGCTTAGGAGTTGCAAAGAGGAGGATGGAAGTCAGTGAGTTTTGTAAATTGAAAGAGGGGGTAAGATCAGACTAGGAGATAATGAGATTATCAGACACTGGTTACAACTGCCTGGTAACCAAGGCATCAGTGACAGGAGGCATGAATGGCTGAGGCAAAGAGGAATTGTACTTTCAGCGTGTTGTGATGGTAGAAGCCCAGCATATCAGGTAAGATCCCATGGGAAGGGAGCACCAAATGGTTTGAGTCCCCTAACAGCAGTTTTCATTAAAAGTTCACTCTGGAGTTTTTCCTCTTCCAAGCTTTTCGACACTTTTGAATCTCTTCAGAGCAGAAGTACCTTTAGTTGACCTCTGTCAGGTGAAGCAGTAAAACTAGCCTGGACAGAGTTCTAGAGTTAATAATGCCTGAAACATGATGAAAGGGATTGTTTAGATGACTAAATATATGTTATCTTCCTCTTCCTTCTATGATTCAGTGTTTTGTTTTCTATATCTAGCATTCTTTCAAATTTAAACAATCATCGGATGATGAATTGGTTCACCTGCCCCAAGTGCAGCATGTGCCAGACTCCAGAGTCCACTTTTGTCCCCCTCTCTACATCCAGAGTTCAGAAAAGGATATAGAATCATAGAATCATTTGGTTGGAAGAGACCCTAGGGATCATTGAGTCCAACCATCAGCCCTCCTCTACAAAGTTCTCCCCTACACCAGATCCCTCAACACCACATCTCATCTACTCTTAAACACAGTCAGGGATGGGGACTCCACCACTTCCCTGGGCAGCCCATTCCACTGACTGACCACTCTTTCTGTGAAGAATTCTTTCCTAATGTCCAGCCTAACCCTACCCTGCTGCAGCTTGCAGCCATTCCCTCTTGTTCTGTCGCTAATTGCCTGTGAGAAGAGACCAGCACCAACCTCTCTACAATGTCCTTTCAAGCAGTTGTAGAGAGTGATGAGATCTCCCCTCAGCCTCCTCTTCCACGAACTAAACAGTCCCAGCTCCCTCCATCGTTCCTCATAGGATTTATTCTCCAGGCCTCTCACCAGCTTCGTTGCCCGCCTCTGCACTCGCTCCAGCACCTTGATATCTCTCTTGTGCTGAGCTGCCCAGAACTGGACACAAGACTCAAGGTGTGGCCTCACCAGTGCTGAGTACAGGGGGACAATCACCTCCCTACTTCTGCTGGTCACACTGTTTCTTATGCAAGCCAGGATGCCATATAGTTGAGCTGCTTCAGGGCATCACAGCAAAGACTTCTTTATTAGAGACCTGGGATAGTCTCTGTCTAAGGAATGGTGAAGTAAGCCAGGATCTTTTAGTGTACTGCATTAATACAGTAAAAACCAGTTGGAGAACCACATGCCGTGTATCAGCACTTCATTAGAAAGCTGTCCAAAGAAAGGTTGTGAAAGAGGCCTAATATTTTAGAAGGTTGAAAAGGTAGAATTAATTCAATTCTTTGTCATTAAATGTGAACGCTGCAAGTGAAAGGTCTTACTGCTGCGTCAGTCTCCGTTAACGTCAAATTAATTGAAGACTGACTTGGCTGTTGTATGCATCTGTTTGTGTGCATCTGGCTGTTGTGTGCCATCTGTAGGATTAAAAATGCTTGAAAATGTTTTGTCCTATCCTCAGAAAATACAAAGAGTCGCTCTAACAAGTTATTCTAAAGTGTATTTCTAATATCCACTGTACCACATTTGAGATTAACCTTATAGGTAACAGGAGTCAGTATTTCTTGAAACTGCAAAATTAATCATCAGGATGCTGTGATATCTGTGGTCCTCCTCATAGATCAGTACCAGACAAGGCAGCTGCTGTTCATTTCATTTAGTGTAAAAGTTCTCACAGTGACTATAAAACAACCCAGGTTCCCGCAGTGGCATTTAGTTAATCTGCTGAAACTCAAACTGCCAGTGTCTTTGATCTTTCTCCTACATTTTTTATTTCTTTTTTCAGTCTCATTCCTTTTCTTGCTTTTCCAATACTTTTTGATGAGAGAGACAGTTTTCTTCTGTGCATTGCAGCTACCTTATTTCTTTTTAAAGGATGGTTTGTGCTGCTTGGCCCCTATTAAAGCTCTAGTTACCCTGTGGCAGGGGCAATAGACTCAAAACATTGGATCTAAGGAAAAGGTCTCACAAGGAATAAGCACAGGTATTAATGCTAAATTTCTTTCTGCTATTGATTCCTGGCTGCAATGTTTGTGTAGTTAACATTGGATAAAACTGGCATGGATTAAGAGACCTCTTTTTGCTGTAACCCTTGAAGAGTTTCTAGATCATGAATCCATACTGCCAATTTAGACTTGCCTCGCTGCTGGCTCTAGCTCTAATTGCTGCAAGTAATTGATTTTTCCTCAACAGCGAGTTGTTGCATATGAACCAGGTAAAAGGGATTTACCCAGTGGATGGAGAGAAGAATTGCCACTGTTGTGGGGAGCCTGAGTGGGCAAAATTTCCCGTGTGAAATGGTGGTTACATGGCTTAATGGCTTGTACCCGTCCTGTGCTGAATACCTGAACAAGGCAGAACTATTCAGTGAATTCAATGCAGGCAGGAAGATTAGGGAGTTACTGATGCTCTATTAGTTATATGTGGGGAAAGTTGATACTTTCACTTATTAACAACTTTTATAATGAGCTCAGTAAATGTAATGGACTTCTAGGGACTTGGGTCTTTTTAGTCTGGAGAAGGCTGAGGGGGGATCTGATCAACGCCTATAAATACTTAAAGGGTGGGTGTCAAGAGGAAGGGGCCAGTCTTTTTTCAGTGGTGCCCAGTGACAGGACAAGAGGAAATGGACATGAACTTGAACATAAGAAGTTCTATCTAAACATGAGGAGGAACTTGTTCACTTTGAGGGTGGCAGAGCACTGGAACAGGCTGAACAGAGAGGTGGTGGACCTGCTTTGGCAGGGGGGTTGGACTAGATGATCTCCAGAGGTCCCTTCCAACCCCATATCATTCTGTGATTCTGTGGTTCTAGAGTCTATTTAGGTGACTACTCCTGTTTCTTAGAGAGGATTTATGGAATAGTTTGTGTGAAGAAATTTCATCCTATCTAATTTGTGATCTAATCAAACTGACCAGAAAAAGGATTGGTAATGTGCACAACCCGGTATATTCTCTGCTAATTAAATGACAGATTTAATGGAAATGGAAAAATAATAATTTTGCTATTGGTCATTTGTGTTACAAATTACTTACGTTTGTTCCTAGGACTTGGAAGAATTTTGCTTCAGATTTTGCATAAACCATTTAACTGTTGTTACACAAACTCAAGGCTTTGCAGAAATGGACCACGACCTCCTGAAAAACTTCATTAGCAAAGCCAGCAGAGTGGGAGCATTCCGAAACTGAGGCCTGACTACCATCAAGCTGAAGAGCATGTCCTCCTCCCTCCTGAAAATACTTAGGCTTTGGAGAACTTATCCGTGGTCAGAACGTGCAAGGGTTTGGAAGGAAAGACCCGGTGTCCATTAGCTTAGGATATGTGTAAAAGTGCACTAACGTACAGGTGTTGTAAAGATGGCTGCAGGATAGATGTCTGCTGAGAGTTCTTTGCCAACAGGCAGAATTTACCAACAGAAAGATCTAATGCAGTAACTGCCCTTTGCCACCTGAAGTCAAGCAGACTGAGCTATGGCTGTCTTGTCTGTCTGAGTTTTTGTCTGTCTTCTTTTTTTAACAGCCTGCATTTGGATTTCATGGGACGGTTTTAGATGGTTTTCATGGACCTGTTTGCTGCTAAAACTTGCCTCCTATATTGTCTTACCACCAAACTGGGTTCATACGCCATATGGGGCTTCTTT
The DNA here is from genome assembly GCA_013400555.1 of Jacana jacana. Classification (NCBI taxonomy): domain Eukaryota; kingdom Metazoa; phylum Chordata; class Aves; order Charadriiformes; family Jacanidae; genus Jacana; species Jacana jacana. The sequence continues at coordinate 59,863 of VZTM01017343.1, read as the reverse complement.
GTGTCTGGTTTATCAGCTGGTGAAGACACAAACTTGTTTTTCTGAACATATGATAAAGCAGTGAATTCTTTAGGATGAGAGGCTTTCTGATTGGCAGGAGGATATGTCTCACTTGGTGTTTATTTGGAGTGTAAATACGTAAGCCCTGAAGAGCTAGATGTTATGGGTTTGAGTTCCTGGCACTTAGGGCCATTTTTCTAGGCAGAATGAAAGAAATCTTCCTTTCAGCAAGCACATTCCCTGGCACCCCAGTGGGCCGGGAAGCATTCACAGGATTTGTCTGGGTGTGAATTAATGTGCTGTGTGTTCTGGTACTCAGAAAACCGTCGGGTTGCTTGGTACCAAGAAAAGCACACCCAAACAAGATCTCAAGAAAAGGGAAATTCCACTTGAGGAACTTGAGGTTTATTTATTCCTGTCTTACTATCTATTCCCAGATAAACCATCTTCAGAAAAAAAATGGAGAAAAAAGAAAGTTTTGCAGTGATAAAAATGGGTCTCACAGTTAAATCGTAAGAACGAAACTGATATTATTTTTCATGTGACAATAAGGATGCTTTGTCCAAATACGTTGTTTCAGGTTCTTCTTTGGTCAGTGCTGTGAGGTGGCCGTACCACTTACCTGACATGGCTGGTTTAGGTGACAGGAGTCACCCTCTGGACCGTGCCCTTGTCTTGTCACTGACCATGGAGGGGATGGGATGGCTAAGGTAGAGTACATGCTTAATTTCTAACCAACTAAAGTGAGTTAAGATGAGACCCCACCCATTGTGTCACGGAGGGAGGTTTGTCCCATTACAGAAGATGCTGAGCCCATGTCAAGTATTTACACTTGACTTTTCTAATAAGCAACTGTGAATTAACCATGAGAAAGTGATTTCTCTTAAAATTTTGACTGGATGAAGTGGCTCTTAGTGCCTTTTAATGTATTTTACAAATGGAGAAGGCAAGAAGCTGGATGACCAGGCTTGGTACATTAATATAATTAGTCTTGCAACCTTCCTTCAGATCCTTGCTGTCACAAAATCCTTCCATGGCTTTTTCTAATCCTCAGCTGTGGTTTGTAAGAACCTAATTCCCTTGAATGATGGCAGCCTTGAAAGTAGAAATGACTGTTCTCTAGTGTATTGGAGGCTCGTGTCTCAAACAATCCTGTTCCTTGAGGAGGAGAAGGAAAAGAAGCAGCTCATCCTCAGAGAATAAGATCAGTAGCAAGTAGTGCCTCTCTTTACATCAAGTCCCCTCAGGTGTGAGTAGAAGGGTGAGGCATGGAGCCAGTAGAATTTACTTAGGAAGAGGGCCATAAGCAAGTTATTTTTGGAAGTGCTGTAGTTAAAAAAATTGGGCGTTTGAGGCGTTTGCCTCAGACTCAATATTGGATCATCCACTGCTAATAGATGGGTTCTGCCACCCCCTGATTAGAACAACTTCCTCCAGCAGCAGAAGTCCATGCTTCAGCAGCTGTGTCAGTATTTTGTGTTCAAACAGAACTGGTAAAAAAAAAAAAGAACCAACAAACTGTTCCAGTACCTAATGCAGTTTCATCAAAACCACAACTTCCCTGGGCGGGGGGCGAGATCAGTTTTGATATGTTTGTGTTGAAAAGCACATCTGACTGAGGCACACAGAGATTAATGTAGATAGTGAAAGATATATCATGGTAGGACACAACTTTTTTTTCTGCAAACTTTATATGCTACAGCCCAGCACCAATGACAGGAAAGCACAGACTAAAGTCAGTTCTACAGCAGCCAGAGCTGAGGGAGGAATTCCAGATGTTTTGGTGAAGCCAGGGAAGGACCTGTTGGAGTGGGTCCAGAGGAAGACCACGAAGATGATCACAGGGCTGCATCACCTCTCCTATTAAGACAGGCTGAGAGAGTTGGAGTTGTTCAGCCTGGAGAAGGCTCCAGGGAGATGTTATAGTGACCTTCCAGTACTTAAGGGGAGCTTCATGTGTTCATACCACTGTAGTTCAACAGCTGCTGCAGTCAAAAGGGCACGCTCGCCTGGCTTAATATAACCCAAAGTGCCCTTTTTTTTTTCTCTTTCCAATTTATTTCCTTCCTGCTCATAATTTCCACCCTACTTTAGGCATTAAAGCCTAGTCACAATTTCAGAGTAATTGACAAAGCCTGTAATTTTTGAGAGGGGAAAAAAAAATAAACCAAACCAAAAAGCATCTCTGGAGTGAATGAAGGTGGCTCTAAAAGATCTGATGTGTCAGTGGTGGCTTTTCTTCATGCAATAAGCCTTGTCTGACCTGGACACAGTAGTACTACATTCCTAGAGACGTTATTTATTTTTATTTTTTAACTTTTATTACATGCACTTTCCTCAGCGCTTAGTCAATGTTTAAAAACCCCATCCTGCCATAGGTGGTTACATGTGGAGGTGTGTACAGAAAGACGTGCTTGCAACACAATCGTGGGACGTGTTAGAAGAATTAAGGGCTGCAAGAAGCTTAGATTTGTGGATCTTGCATGTTAATGACTTCATTGAGTATTTAAGTATGTAGGTGTCATTCTGTGTAAGAACAGCACAAACAAAAAGGTGTTTGTTAAAAAGTGGAAATAAGGTGAAGCGTAAACTGTGGCTGGGGTTTAAATAAAGAGGGATGTTCCAACGTTGCACAAAGGGAACCAGGTAAATAATGTCCTGACTCAAATGGAATTTGAAAGAAAAAGAAATGACAGAGATTAGGGTCCATTTAAAATATCTTTTATTATAGAGCCAACAATGCGTTGTCATCTAATATTCTCTTCTAGAGGTTTGTTACGATGCCTGATAACTACAGAAACAGCTGGTTTTATGGGATCTGAACAACTTCCATGGGCTTTCCTTGTAAAACAAAGCATTTATTTACCCCCCAGAGACAGGGCTCGTTGGCTACCACCTATAACGATGTAGAGAGTTTAAGACCTGAACCTAAAATTATGTTTTGATTTTCTTGTTTCTTTATAAACTTGCCTGGGTTATAACAGACCATTAATAAAAATGCCATGATATTTGAAAAATATGAGTGGGATTTTTTTATTTTTCTTTCTTTTCAGTAAAAATGAAGGAAAGTCTGACACTTGTAAACTAAGTTGGCCAGGTACTTAGTACTGTAGGGAGAAGAGAAAGAAACCAGAGATAATACTTCAGAGAGAAATTTTAAAGACTGTTTGTGCTCTTCAGGATGTAACTGCCAGCAGAAAAAACATTTTTAAGTAGAATGAAAGCAGAGTGTGCAAAAAGAGAGCTGGAGAATTTGCATACGTGTATTTCCACCTTTCAAAGAGATTAAACCCCTGATGATTGAAAACTATTGATCTAAGGTTTAATAATGTCCTCAAAACACCAAGTATTGTTTCTGAAGCAAGATGGATATGATGACCGGCCTGTTACATTTTAAAATACTTCTGCTTGTACTTTGTACCACGGTTACATGGCCATAATCTTCTCCAGCTGCTTCACAATTCACAGAATCATAGAATTGTCCAGGTTGGAAGGGACCTTTAAAATCACCTGGTCCTACCACCAACCTAACTCTGATTAAAAAAAACCAACCCATCACTAAACCACGTCAGCCTGTCTTTTGAATACCCCCAGGGGTGGTGCCTCAACCACCTCCCTGCGCAGCCCATTCCGATGCTTGATAACCCTTTCCATGTTAATATCTTTCCTGATATCCAATCTGAACCTCCCCTGGTGCAACTTGAGGCCATTTCCTCTTGTCCTATCACCTGTGACTTGGGAGAAGAGACTGACCCTGCCTCTCTACAACCTCCTTTCAGGGAGTTCTGGAGATAAGCAAAGTCTCCCTGGAGCCTGCTCTTCTCCAGGCTGAACAACCCCATTTCTCTCAGCCGGTCTTCAGAGAAGAGGTGCTGCACCCCTCTGATCATCGTTGTGGCCCTCCTTAGCTTCCCCCTTAGCACAAACGGAGAGAACCAGGCCTCTCTCAGATGCATTTCACATGACCTCATTTTGCCCATAACAGCTTAAAGAGAGACAGGTTTTCTCCCCAAATGTGCGTTTCTCCAGCCTTATCAGGAGAGGCTGCTCAGTGGTGCAGTTCTTACCTGTCCCATTTTCTGTCCAACTCTCCTGCTCTGAATTCTGATTTTCCTTTCTTCTCGAGAGGGTTTCCAGTGTTCCAGCCCGTTCTGAATACAGCAAGGTCTCGCTGTACGAAAGGTACCCTCAGACATACTCGAGATTTCCAAGTCTGATTAAAAAAGCCTTTGGTTTCAATACCCATTTATTTGCACATGTGTCTGCTTAAAAATAAAGCCTGTGAAAATGTGTTTTCGGGAGGGGAGAGGGACTGGCCTGTCAGCCAGTGCCCTTTGTGCTCTAATCATTGTCACAAACCGCTGCTATAAACAGCGCTGCAAGTTCAGCAGAGTCATGAGTCGCAGCCACCTATGGACTCTCATAAAGCCAGGGCTGGGAGCCAGCAGGGCTCGGAGCCAGCAAGGCTGACGTGCCTACAAGCCAGAGCCAGCCCAGAAAGCCATGGTGGCTCACACGGAAGTTTTGACACCCCAGGCTGTTTTCAGCAGCTCTGAAAGCCAAAGACACGATGGTGAAAAGCGGGGCGGTGAAGTGATGGGAACGCTTCTAAACGTGGACCCTATGGAAAGAACTGCCTCAAACACCTCAGCAAGGGCCGTCACAGTGACCCACATGGGCCCGTGTCCTGCCAGAAGTGTTACCAGTGGTGACCCTGGAACAAAAAGTCTGGCAGAAACAGTTCCAGAATGTCCTATGGAAACTTCTGAAAGTATCTCCAAGCTCAACAGCGCAACTATTTGGACCTCTCCACCAGCAGGGAACCACTGGAGATGGAGTGGGCTCTGCTCATACCAGCTGCAGAATCATGGTAGAAGCGTGATACGGCAGGACGTCGTTATCGTACGTGAAGGCCGCCTTCCCATCTAACAAAAGGAAATTACCAACTCTAAAATCTTTTAAAAGCTATTTTATTTATCTTTAAAGGAGAGAAACTGATTAGTTGTATAAAATATTACCATATATTTGATGTAAAGCCTTCAGGCTGTTTGAACAAAAAAAACTAATTCCATTGTCACAGTAAGAAATACTGAAGCTGCTCAGGTACTGGGCTCTGGAACGTCACCCTCTGGCAAAAAGATCATGGAAGAACATCAACAGCTGTAACAGAGCTTACAGTCAGTGTGCCCCAGTGTTAACATATAGTCTGTAAAACTCTGCAAAAAGTGAGAACATAAGGTACTCTTCAACGTTTCTGGACATTTTTCGGTTGAAGCCAATTTGAGACTAAAAAAATAACTCCATTTTATTTTAAAATTCATTGACAAATCAGTGGGCTGTTTGTAGAATTTTTAGTAGCTCTAGAATTGGCTTCTGTTCAACATAAGGACTGATCATTAAAATGTACTAGTGTGGGTATTCCAGGTTCAGCTAAACCATTTCTAAATAAGCTGCCTGGAGAAGATGTGGTTTTCAAATGTGTGTGTAATGATCAGTATATGCTCTTCTAGCACGACTGCTTTAAGTACCCGTGAACGTTAAATTTCATAAAAATGGGTAATGCTAAGGTAGGACTTTATTTACTTCTCTCTTCATCCACTGGAAGTAAAACACGTGCTTACCTTAACTGGCTCTTTTGTGCAAACCCTTTATCCGTGGCAAGAAAAATTCCAGTATCTGAATCAGTAAGTTAAACACGTAAGCTGGAAAAAGATTTTGGGCTGTGGGGGTTTGTTTCACACGTCGTAACAGTTCAGGAGTTGCCTATTAAACTCTGCCTCCGCAGTAAAACAAGGCAGACTGGTTTTCCCAATGTGGGCTCATGGAGTTCAGCAGATGCTGTGGAGCAAGGGCAACAGGAGATGGTGCCCTGTGCTTTTTAGAGACCAGGTTCCTCTCACCTGGAACCCGGCTGGAGACACTCAGCCTTCAGCTAACAGGAAGGCGGTTTAGTGCCTGTTTCTCAAGCTCTTTGGCTTGGCTACAGGTAGGTGAAAGTTTAAAGAACCCAAGAAAATTCTACATCATCAGAATTTTGAAATTTTGCATGTACCGGGTGGGATGTAGGTTTGGGTTCTTTTTTCTTCTTTTAATTAATTGACATTTTCCAAGATAAGAAAGTGCAAATCAGGTACTTCTGCACGTGGGAAGAAGCTTCAGCTTCAGGGAAGATTCCCTGCAGGATTCGTGTTCTGTGAAATTCAAAACTGCTGGACAGTGTAACTGCCCCCCAAAATGACCCTGGGGTGAGAACTGGGGAAGGCAAACTACAACCCACCAAGTATGAGTTTCAGTAGTACAGCTACATCATGAGTTCACCTGGAATTCAGGTGGTACTTCTAACGTGAGGCCCAGACTCACATTAGCCAGTCTAATTAGCTCTATGACTGCTACGCAGTTTAAGGTAACGGGAATTTGATATGCTAATTATAACACAGAGACAGAAGTCTTTGCAGTATCTGGCCCCTCATTTTCAAAATTTGCAACTAATGAAAATCTAAAAACGAAATCTACGCAACAAAATTAGTGCATTTCAAATCATTCTAGCTAACATCTTGTCTTGAGACAGAAAAAGTCAATCCAAGTAGTCTGAATTGCCTTAAATCAGTACTGTTGCAAGTCCATTTTTAAAATCCTAAAAAAAAATATATATATAAATTAAACTCAGTGGCATACATTGTATATATGCTACACCATACGGCAAAGTATCGTGAAATACTTTTTAAAATTTAACAAGTCCAAATGCTTTCAACTAGCAGTTTGGAATAAAAAGCAACTAAAAAAGCAACTCAATGAACGAAGGCTGTAAAACAAAAACAAGTATAAGAGGGCTTGCAGTGCAGCCCCTGGTCCTGAGAAGAATCTCACTTTTCTTCACTGGCTGAGGTATCGTTTCCATCATTCAGTTTCTGCTTTTGCATTCTTGTTCGTGTAGATGCTAAAAAAAAATTAAAAATCAAATAAGAATCAAATTAATTTCATCAGAATTAACTTTGGACATGACTATTTACTGTAAACAACTTGTAATGACACAAGGCACAGAAATACACTGTTCTAAATAAAACACACCCCTCGTTTTAAAATAAACACGCAATTCTGAGTTGCTTCAGCAATTCTTGCTCAATTGCACACAATTTAAGAAATTCATTCTTAAACACCTGTTCACTCGAGTTCTTGTTGCTTCTGTACCCTCACTTTATTCCCATCCTGAAGGTGGGCAGAGGGGCTGCATCGCATCAGGATCTCGTCTTGTTGCCAGGCTGTGGGCTGAGCAGTGCCCCTACCCCAGAGCCAACCTGCCCAGGAACCACAGAATGGTTTGGGTTGGAAGGGACCTTAAAGACCACCGAGTTCCAACCTCCCTGCTGTAGGCCGGGACACGTCCCTCTAGAGCAGGTTGCTCAAAGCTCCATCCAGCCTGGCCTTGAACACTTCCAGGAGTGGGGCATCCACAGCTTCTCAGGGCAACCTGTGCCAGTGCCTTTCCATGAAATGCCTTTTCCGCCTAGTGACAAACACAGCTGGACAGAAGACATAACATCCCTTCTAGAGAGCAAGTCATATGAGGAGAGGCCAGAGGGAACTAGGCACATTTAGTTTGGAGAAGAGGAGGCTGAGGGAAGACCTCATTGCCCTCTACCTGAGAGGAGACTGCAGAGAAATCAGTTGGCTGTTTCTCCCAAAGAATAATGACAGGACTAGAGGAAATAGTATCAAGTTGCAGCAGGGGAAGTTTAGATTAGATATAGGGAAGAATTACTTTACTGAAAGAGTGGTCAGGCAGTGGAACAGCCTGCCCAGGGAGGTGGTTGAGTCACCATCCCTGAGGTATTTAAGAAATGTGTAGATGTGACACTTCAGGACATGCTCTAGTGGCCAAGACTTATGGGGATTTTTGTATGTTTATGGTTGAACTCAATGATCTCTGAGGTCCTTTCCAACCATGAAGATCCTGTGATTCTTAACCTTTGGACCTCTACACCTACCATAAAAGAAAGGGGAGGTGCCTGGATCCATAACTCATACCTATTTCCATGAGCAACACTTGCTAGGTATGAATTTTTAATGGGAAATCCCACCCAGCTGAGATGACACTAGAGAGTGAGAATGCGTGATCAGACCTAGTGTGCTCCTAACTCAGGTGTGGAAAATACAATTCAGATGTGGGGGTGGGGCCATTTTCTCTGTCATGAGCTAGATTTGAATTTCATTTGAAAAAACAAAAAAGCAATCTCATAAAACCTGAAATTCTGATCCACAGTAGAAGAAAAAAACAGTATCGGGCATTTTAGTATACAAGACAGCAAAACAACCTACAAAATTACACGCAGTTTTCTTGTGTCTATTATTTTCCTTGACTATACTGTAATCACCTAAAAAAAGGTGTTCTGGTCAATTAAATGCTGCTGCCGGTTACTACTGGTTTTTATCTGCAAGCTCTCAGCTAAGGGTCAGTTGGTACAGCAAATGGGGAAGCCTTGTCAAGCACTTAATTCCACTTCAAGGATTCTAGAGTTTAGGATGAATGCGTCATGCTCATTTTCTTATTCACATGTAATATAGCATAGAATCATAGATTCATTCAGGTTGGGATCATCGAGTCCAACCATCAGCCCTACTCCACAAAGTTCTCCCCTACACCATATCCCTCAACACTACACCTAATCTACTCTTAGATAGTCAGGGATGGTGACTCCACCACCCCCCTGGGCAGCCCATTCCAGTGACTGACCACTCTTTCTGTGAAGAATTTTTTCCTAATTGCATCTTCTATGCCATTTAACATCCTCAAAAAGACTTGTGAAGATTTCCATTTTTTAATCTACATTTTCAAGATTAAACAGAGCACATACATAAAACTAGGCAAGTTAGTGAAATGCCATCTGTGTTAAGCAATGTTTTTATGTGAGTGTTTTACCTAAGTTGCTAATTGCTGTGCAGTTAATGATAAAAAACCAAACCAAAACAAAACAAAAAACCAAAGAAAAAACAAACACTCACTCATTTCTGCAAGCTTTTGTTGGAACTTGGAGTCCTGGGTCAGGTGTTTGCTGCAGAGAGAAAGCATGTGATTAAGTGGAAGTTAAAAAAAAAACCCACCTTTTTATCCTGATAACCTAACATTAAATCAATTCATTTCACTGCTATCGTCTTCTCTTAACAAAGATGCAAACTCTTTTTTAATCCATACTATACTCAGGAGTTGCTTGATTTCTCATATGTCTAAAAAAATTGGGGGTTGACTGAAGACTGACTAAAGAGAGCAGCACAGTTTAGTTTAGCACTTGGCAGAAACATTGGGATGCTGGATGTACTGGCAACGAATAAATCCTTGCTTCTGACATCAAAGCATCTAACCGATGAGTATTATTGCTACCATCTCTCATTTAAAATACTTAGCAAAGTATACAAATTAACAGAAGTTAGGATATCAGGACAAAGTCAGGACTGAAGGCCCCAAGAACCAGATATATGTAAGATCTGGGAAAAGACAAGAAAAATCTCTCACCTTCCATCTGCTTCATCTTGCCCCTCTATGTCAAAGCGCAGCCTCTTCAGGGGCTTAGGAGCAGGGTTTACTTCGGCACTGCGTTTTAGCTGGCAGTCACTGTTGCCCACCATCTGGTTTATTTTTTGAAACTTTTCAGAAGCCTGAAATTACAAGAAAATAAGGGAAAAACCGCCAATAAACCCTGAAGCTATTCAAACTTTACAGATTAACCACTAACAAAAAAAATACATCTAAAAACAAATCAGGAGTTCTAAAACTCTGTAGTTTAAGAACTACCTTATTTCAAAGCACCTAAAGTAAAATGCAATTTTAAAAGTGAAGCCAGGGTATGTTGAAAGTGTTAACAGGAGACCTCTGTAATCCTTGTGATTATGGAGTCCTTAATATACCAGGTTAAATCACAAACACGCACTGGCCAGTTCTACAGGTGTGAGCCAGCTATCCCCTTTCCTCCAAAAGTTACATGCATTCAAGACCAGACATTAAAAATGTGAGAACTCACCCCAAACGATTCACCAATCGACACCAGAATTCTGCCAAATGAAGAGATTTAACATTAAGCTACATCTAACAATGATAAAAGCATCCATTTATTTGCACTTTTTTCATTTATTTGCACAATCCATTTATTTAACATTAGCATTAACAAAGTCTCTTCCTCTCTCTGCTCATCCATGTTTTTCAGGAGTGTGATCCAGAGCCAAAGCCAACAACATTTACCCAGCTAGGTCAGAAAACCCCTCTTGAATGCGACAATTCTAAAGAAAAATACCCCACAAAAACTTCTTGAGCACACTGACTCAACTGAAACTGAAAAGGGCTCAAAGATGAATAAGGATTCCCAAATACAGAACACAAAAGTTTAACCAGAAAAGATATGACAACTACAGACTATTGACAAACTAGACTCTGTGGTTTTCTAATTTGCTTCCATGAAAATCCCCCAAGTGCCTTTAATTTAGTCAAAGAAATGCTTGTCAACAACCTACCTAGACCTTGGAGTCATCTTTGTGGGTGACTGAAACCCATCAGAGAATTTGTATGGGCTCTTCAAGGGAGAGATGTAGATGTTATTGCCAGCAGGGACACGCCGAGGAGAGTTGGAAAACTGGTAAGGGCTGCGAGGAATGTGTGGGATGGGTGACAGAGTGGGAGGCTATAAAAGTAATAGAATAATCGTAAGGTTTTATTGTCTATATATTCCTATTCTACTAAAAAATTAACACTGAAGACAACCAGCAGCTTACCCTGTTGGAGGCATACTGCAGAATGTTCGTTTTCAGCTTCTGCATAAACACTAAGTTGTAGAAGACTATAATGGAGTCATACTGTTCTTCCCTGATAAGGACACGTTTGAAAGTCTACAGAGGGCGAGAAAATCATACACAGTAAAAAAAGAAAGGACACCAATTTGACACTTGACAAACTCATAAAGGCATTCAAAAATCTATGTTAGACATGACCCGCCTGAGGGGAGAAAGGCTTTGCAGTGGGATCTGGACAGCCTGGATGGATGAGCTGAGGCCAGTGGGATGAGGTTCAACAAGGCCAAGGGCCAGGTCCTGCACTTGGGCCACAACAACCCCATGCATCGCTACAGGCTTGGGGAAGTGTGGCTGGAGAGCTGCCTGGCAGAAAAGGACCTGGGGGTGCTGGTCAACAAGTGGTTAAATATAAGCCAGCAGTGTACCCAGGTGGCCAAGAAGGCCAATGGCATCCTGGCTTGTATAAGAGATAGTGTGACCAGCAGAAGTAGGGAGGTGATTGTCCCCCTGTACTCAGCACTGGTGAGGCCACACCTTGAGTCTTGTGTCCAGTTCTGGGCACCTCAGCACAAGAGAGATCTCGAGGTGCTGGAGCGAGTACAGAGGCGGGCAACGGAACTGGTGAAAGGCCTCGAAAATAGGTCTTATGAGAAACGATGGAGGGAGCTGGGACTGTTTAGTTTGAGGAAGAGGAGGCTGAGGGGAGACCTCATCACTCTCTACAACTGCTTGAAAGGGCATTGCACAGAGGTTGGTGCTGGTCTCTTCTCATGGGTAATTAGTGATAGAACAAGAGGGAATGGCTGCAAGCTGTGGCAGGGTAGGTTTAGGCTGGACATTAGGAAAAAATTTTTTGCAGAAAGAGTGATCAGTCACTGGAATGGGCTGCCCAGAGAGGTGGCTGAGGCACCAACGGGTTGACATAGTGTTCAGTGACATGGTTTAGGGATGTCTTTTTATCAGTTAGGTTGATGGTTGGACTAGTCTATCTTAAAGGACCCTTCCAACCTAGACATGTCTATGATTCTATGGCATGTGTACTGTATTTAGTATGCCATTATTTACCCCATACTTTAAGTAAAGAAGTGGAATGAAATTTGCTCTATGAGGAGAGTGAAAGATGTTTAAAGAGATGTTTAGTACTAGAGACAGTTTCCACCTCCACAAAATGAAGATACAGTGAAAGACGAGTTTTCTCCAGTTTGTTCAAGTCTAGTTTGGGGTCTTCTTGTTTTAAACAGAGAGAAACAAATTGTTTATAACATTTTTATAGAGGGATAACATTAAAGAATCTCCATACCTCTTGATTTGTGTTGAGAAGCTCCTTGTATGCCGAAACTATTATTTTAAATCTAAGATCTACATTCTTTACTTTGCATATGCCATACATGGAACACATCATGATCTGTTAAATAAGCAAGACAAGACAACTGGAAATGCAGAAAATTAATTCAGCTTCTTCAGGTTAAGAAATCAATTGATGATTATTTATTATTGATTGTGCTCTGTGAACTAGAGTGCAATCCAACTTCAAAAGAACTTCCAGAATATAAGTCAAGTACTATTCCCTCTACCTCTGTATGACAATCAACTAATTGAAACTGGTAGTATGTTCTTAAATTCATTTCACATGCTGCAATTTTAGGGCAGAACAAAAAGTTTCAGCCACACATGTCGTCTTCCCAAAGAAAAATCAGTATTTTTTTAATGCAAATTATTAATAAATTGTGTGTGTCTTTTGTGAAAATAGCTGTAAAATAGTATTTGAAGGTAGTAAGTACATGCTAGTACTTAAAAGCCTGAGACAACAGACTTCACTCTCATTTAATTTCTCTTTTAAGTAATCCACAAAGATATTTTTTTTTAGCCATTAGGAATTATAAGTATAAAAACCATTTTGTTCGGGAGAGTCTTGTAAAACTTTTTCGTTAATGTTACCTGGTCTAAGTGCCTGTCTCTCATAAGTTCATACTCATTTTGCAACGTGTGCTGGAAGAGGGTCCAGATCAAGGGTTCCAGGTCAGGATGATCAGAGAGAAGCCGGGAGAACAGGGTACGTAGTCGAAGATAGGCCAGTAGATACACTTCAGAAACAGAGAAGAAAAATAAACTGAAATTGTAATAATAGGGGTATATAATAGAGGAACGTGATAGAGATGGACACAAAGTTCACCGTCTCCCGCTACAAAGACTATGAGCCACCAAAGTAGAAACCAGGGTCAAAATAAATGGAAGATCCTTCATACAACAGGCAGTGGAGATGCCAAAGTCCACACCAAACGATGCTGCTCGTGTATGTCTATTTCAATTCAGTAACAACCATTTGGAACGTGACTCTACTGAGAGTTACTAAGCAGACACACATCACAAAAGACTCCAGAAAAACCCTGAGCTGCAGAAAGTCAAAGCCTGGAAAAGGGTTCAGGGAAAGCACCATATATGCTTGCCCAGTTCTTAAGCTTCCCATGACATCTCTTTAGGCTCGCTGTTGGAAAAAGGATGCTGGGATAGAAGAACCCTCCTCCTGAGCCCATATGGCTACTCTTACAGTCAGTAGGTAAGTTTTTGGTTTTCAGTTCAAACCTGCAGTACGTAGAGCGCATGCATTAACCTGCTGGCACTGATTACTGTTTCTCCAGAGGCAGCTGAGGGCTTGCACGGTGTTTAATACAGATTCTGTTATGATCTTTTAAGAAACATTGAGCTCCGAGACCCCAAAAAAAGGATAAACAACAACAGATAACTTCCCTGTTTCAGCACATACAGAAGCAACAAACCTTTTTTGTAGAAGAGAGAGAGGGAGGTAGATTTCTGTGGTTTCTGTCCTTGGGAGTTCGCAGTTGACTGAGCATCTGGAGTGGAAGTAGAACTTGGTGATGGTCCAGATGCTTTCTTGTTAGGAGATCTCACAGGAGAAAGATAGCTGGAGATTTAACACACATTAAGCACTTAAGATCACAGGATAAAGGAATATTGGGAAAAAATTAGGAGTAATATTGCAGGAACTCTTCCCCCATTAGAAGAAATTAATTGTTACTGTAATCTGTTATTCCCATATCAGGAACTAAAATTTCAAGTTATTGATTAAAAACCTGGTAAAAGGACTTACTTATCCCTCAGCAAATAGGATAACAGTTTGCAATTACAAGTTTGACCGGGCTTGGGAAAAAATATTTCAAAATTTGATTTAGCTAAAATTTACATATAAAATAAGCAGCGGCAAATACAACAGTTCAACATAACCTCAGTACCAAGCCTAACAAGTAGGAAAACAGAATACAAATGGATTTAAATCTTAAAGGCAATATTAACTTCACATTTTACTAGAGCTCAAGCACACGTGACACTTACAGGTCTGCTGCAGTGTGATTATGTTGGAGAGGCAGATTGAGAGCGGAAGCGGGCTCAGGCTGATCAGTTTGGCCTTCTCGTTCTTTTGACTGCTTGATGAGATCAAACAGAGGCGACCCCTAGGAAAGTGACAGTAACAGTGCATTTTACTGGGAATGGACAACCACGCTGGAGGGATTTTGTTCCTTCTTCTCTAAAAACAATCCCCAAAGCGTCATCTAAACAGAAGATTAATGCTTTGAAAGACTTCAGAACGCTGATGTTTTGCCAGATAGATTTTAACTATTTAACTGACTTAACTATTAAATACAACACTGTTTCAATAACAGTCCATTAGATATTAAATATATAGTCCACTAGGTATAGGCCAACTGCAGAGTTGAGACTAGTTGTATTCTAAAGGCTCTTATTTTCTATTAAATAGCCATTTCTAAAAAGAAGAGCAAACAATACAAGAAAATACATAAGAGGTCACGTTTGAAAAAAAAAAAGAAAAAAAAGCTCATCAGTGACTGAAAGTTACTGTTCTACTTGGTGTCAATCCATTTCTGCCAGCACATCCACCCGATATTGTACATATGATAACATACAAAACAGTGACAACTCATCTAACTGCACTGGGGACTATTTCAAATCTCTGCAGTGTCATAAAATCACAGAATTGTCTAGGTTGGAAGGGTCCTTTAAGATCATCTACGTCCAACCATCAACCTAACTCTGATGAACTACCTCTGACAAGTTAAAGTTGCTCTGGAACTCTTCCCTCATGCCCAAAACGTAACAAAACAAATTTGGTTTTAGGTGAGTTATCAGTATTTTAGGCAAAGAAGCTGGAATAGGTCTGAACTTAGTAAGAGCTTGAGGTAGAAGGCGGTGCAGAGAGGACATTAAGTGGAACAGAGATGGTTCTGGCTGAAGCAATACTAGTACTACTGCTGACATTGGTAATAACACCAGCCTTGCAGAAACGAAATCTCATGTTTCTGCCGCTTGTGTGTCACATACAGAGTAGAATTATGCAGAGACAGCAAGATTGCATGGGAAAACATTTTGGCACCATGTTTATAATTAATTTTTGAAAACACAGGGATGCTGCCTTCTGGGTTTTTGCTTCCTTTAGCAGGAGGCTCATCCTTCAGCACAACGTTGCCTTCCACCAGTGCAGCATCAGAACTCCAGAAGCAACAGAACATTTGCTGAACAAATTCCTGCTCTCTCAGGGGGAAAGCAGTGTCCGTAAGACTGGGAATGAAATGTGCAAAACCAAACATTCAGCATTTTCCTCCAACTGATCTCCCAAAAGGCAGCAGCAAAATCAATCAGCTCAACACTTTGGATAGAACACGTCGTCCAATTGTCCAAAGTCTATTTGATCCCACAAATGCATGTTACCAACACTGAGGTATGATGGCTCAGATGACACATCTGTAGCTACAGTAATACACAGGAACACAAAAGGCAAGAAGAAAAGGCCTTGTAAAACTAGGCTAGATTTACTAGAAATAAAACTATCGTTAAGACTTTCCTCATTCAAGTTTCTTTCTGAAAAACGAATGCTTTGCTTGTGAAGTGCATCAACTAGAAATTCTGAGCAACATGATGAACGTGACTTGAGATTTACAATTTTTCACATTGTGTAATTTTTAAATTCCGATTTTGGCAATACTGGAGCTCTTCCATCCATAACAGAAAAACATTGGTTACTGACTCATAACCACAGATCAGCTCTTGGACACTCGTTTGCATCATCCTTCCCTGGACTTTAGAGTGCCTGCACTTCTCATTTGCTTCTTTCAGCTCTTTGCTGGAAATGCAGACACATGACCTTCTCCATTTCTTATTCTTCCAGCCACATGGCCTCTTCCTTTCCATTACTCCCACCAGTGTTTTCACTACTCTCTGAACAATCCAAGTGTCTTTCCCACAGCAATCGCTAATTCACTGCTCAAACATCTTTTGATTCCTTGACTAAGAGTGAATTCTGCTTCATTCATTTAACATTTTAGTTATTAATAACTGGGAAAGTATAGCTTCTAATGAAGCATCAGTAGGAGGAAAAGGAGTTGATAAAGGGGAATAAGAGGTCAAGAAACACAAGCAAAAGTTACTTTTTTTGAAATTAGCACCTGAGACCAGCAGTTCCAGGTCCTCTCTCAACCCTGCTCCAATTTTCACTATACTGAGTGTGATTTCATTAGGTAAGGTGAGGGGACACAATAGCTTTCCACCTGTGGAGGGGGGACCTGCCTACTTTTGTATCATTTCTACTCCTCCTCTTCTCCTTGCCAGCCTTGACAACCAGCCAACCTCCACATAATTCACTTTGATACACTAAAGCAGCAGAAAGTTAACAGAAAAAGCAAAACCAGATTTAAGCCAGCTCTGTGGAGAACCACAAGCAGAGCCAGAACCAAAGTCAGGGCAGCAACACCATGAAGGTTGGGAGTGAAGCAGGAAAGAGCCAAAAATGGGGGAGTATGAGATGTCCTGCATTTACTGACAGCAATCTGTTCAATGAGCTGACTGGCAGGTGAAACTTTACCCTGCAGAAATTAATGAAACCTGCTGTTGCTTTCTATCAGTTAGATGAACCACAGTCAGCAAGAGAATATTCCTTCTGTAGAAACACCTTACAGAGACCAAGTTGCAAGACGCAGTGAGTCCAATACATCTTTTCTGGCTCCCTCAAATACCAACCAAGACTGTGGTTAAAAACAATTAAAAAAAAAAAATGAAAAGGATAAACAGGGTGCTGTCACCCAGCTGGCCCCAGCAGAGCGGACCAGCCAGCATCAGTGATGGTGGGACGTGTAAAAAACTGCCTCAACACGTGTCCTTGGGCAAACCACAGTGCACTTGCCTACCTTGACTGCAGCAGCTTGCAGCTGCAGGAGCAGGAAAAGGTGACAATTAAGGCAGGCATTCTGCCAGTCACATTTTCCGCTTTAGAGCCGAGAGGGCTCGAGATGAAAACCCCTGTGGTCTCTCCCCAGGGACGCCTACCACTCTCACTGGTAGCTTTCCAGAAACACAGATGTGTAGTTGGAGAAGAGAAGTAGGTGCTGTACTGATGATACCAGTGCCTCACCACAAAAAAAAAAACCAAAAACCAAAACACCCAAAACCCAAAAAAACATCAAAAAACAACCCAAAAATCAAGCATGAAAACATACAGATACACAGAGACAAACTTTCTCAGATGCACCTACTCCCTACACTGCAAAATCAGCAGGTTTAATTACAAACTTGCCTCCTTCCTTTACATTTAAAGACGAAAGAGACTTCTGTCTAGTGAATCCGAAGCACAATCTGCAGAGCTTGCAGGGAGTTTTCAAGCTTCTCAGGGCAAACCCTGTTTGGTTTTAGTCTCGCTGCTTGGTATTCAACAATCTACTTCTTGCTCAAATGAGTGAAATAGAATGTCGTTAACCAGACAATCACCAGTCCTCTAAATAATAGTCAGAAAAGAACTTTAACCCCCAGGTCCCGCTTTATCGAACAGGAATGTTTATCAGTAACTCGTTTCTGAAGCAACATGATTCACACTATCTTTTACAAATTTTATATTGCTTTTTAAAGCTTTTAAGCAACACTTCAGGTCAACAGGTCACCTCCAATGCATTCCTTTCACAAGAAAGGCGTTTTGCAGTTTTTACTTTAATTTAAAGCTCAGTCAGTGATTAAAGTAACTAGATGCAGTCATGGAATAAATTTTACTAATTAAGTGAAATGCTGCTTTTCATCTGAGACTTCCCTGTGATGGCTTGAGACACCCCATTTTATTAGTGTGAAAAGGAAGAAAGCAATTAATGCCTAACATTTCTCAGGGTCAAATAGCCACTGGCATCAGAATGAAAAATAAGACTGAAATTTAACTCAGTCCCCTCTCACACTACCCAGGGCTAACTGTAACTCTACAACACTAAACTCCATGACTTAACTGTGGCTCCGTTAAATGGGCCCCTGCAGGATGCCTCCCTGCAGCAGCACCTGCCTCATGAGCATCTGCAGTGATTTCTCCTTGATCCGATTTGCCCTTTTGTGGACAAAATGGGCAGAACTTCTTGTTGGCTAATCTTTATTTGGCTATGGTGAAACTAGAGGACACGGGTGCTACCCAGCTTCCTGATCTTTACATCACCTCTGTCCCTACAACATATTTAACTGGACTTTGGGTTCCATGAAAAGATTAAACAAAAGACCTAAATCCTTAGATATGGGGAACAGCTACGCTGGGGTTTGGGTGTACTCCACTGACTACAGAGGAAAGTCCCAGAGTAGCTTTACTCTCAGCAGTGCTAATTAGCAGTTCACAGTATCTTAAAAACAGCTTTTGTCTTTGTTTTCTATTTCTTTATGTTTTTATGCTTTATAATAATTTCCTAATCTACTTTCAGGTTTTAGTTATTTGTCCACAATAAACTTTAATGCAGTGTTTACCTCAAAGTCAAGCTCCCTTGGGTTTTTGTTTGCTCTGTGGTTTTTTTAAATAGACGATACAACCCAAAATTATTGAATCAGTCAGTGCAATACATCACATTAAGAAATGTTCTTCTTAATATGCTAGAACTGGCTGTGACTTTGCAAGGCAAAACAAAGCCTACTTAGAATTGACAGCTCTGGAATGGAAGTCAAGGACTGGATTCAAGGTGAGGTTCAACAAGGCCCTGGGCAACCTGGTCTAGTTGGGGGTGTCCCTGCTAACTGCGGGGAGGTTGGGCTAGATGACCCTAGAGATCCCTTCCAGCCTAGACCATCCCATGATTCTATGATTTGGGCGAGCTATTTCCACTCCTCTTTCCCATGACAGAATTCCATGCCCAGAAAGTTGACTGTTGCTCGCAATTTTATTTTCAGAAGCTTCACATGACAATTAGTATTCAGACTTCTGAAATAATTTAGCCCTGCCAAAGCAAAATATACTTCACAGTCTAAATTTAAATAGCACTTACCATGAAAACACAGTAGTTTAAGGACCATGTTTTCAACTGCACTGTTAATGGTAAAATTCACATAATGCAGGCAGATGTGCTTTTAACTCCTTAGAGCAAATTTATGTTTAATAGAAGTCCTAGTGCTACCATACGTATCTCTAACATAAAAGATCAAGTAATATTTGACCATCAAGGTTTGTGAGGATCTCCTTTTATCTAAATGCATAGCATACAGAGGGGGGAAAAAGGAAACAAAACAAAACAGAAAAGAAACAGTGACGGTTAATTAGTTCTGGTCATTTAAATGCGATATTTTGACAGGCTTTTCCTCCTCACACAAACAGCTTAGGTCATAAACTGCAGAGGAAGTGACAAGCACGTACTGATACACATATAAATAATGAAAACTTTGATTATTTGAAGTCCTTGTCAAAAGCACACAAGCAGCTGACCTGCAAGTGGGTGTCCTAGTCTATTCCAAATTTTCAAGTTCAGTTCTCTTATGTCCCAGTTTCATATAAAATTTAAAATTAAAAAAAATTGTTATTGCATCAGAAAAAGTATAACTGCTTCTTGTCTGGCATGTAGGGCCCATTGTGGAAACATGGAATAAATTTAGGCAGTCTCTAGTGAATACAGATACTTATTTACGTTGAATCAAGCGTGTCTAATGGGAGAAACCGAGATGCTTTATCAAAAGTTATTTGAAGGCCTAGTGCAAAAGCAGTTCAATCTCTTCAGTCAGAGAAGGAAAGACAGGTTAACACAACCCACAGCCTGGGTATGCATCTGAAACTTGTATTGCTTTAAATGATGCTGCAATTGCATTCTCTTTACAGCTTTGTAATAATCTAGTCTTCCTCAAAAGCTTCTGGGGAGACCTGGCAAATCCTGGTAAAATTAAAACATTATTTTGGAATAATCAATACCACAGTTTTCAACCCCTTCACTCCCCAAATCACTCTTCACCAGATGGTTTTGTATTAACCAATTCTTCACGTTTTACAGGGTCTCTCAGCAAAGGTCCACAGGACAACCTCACTGCAGGATATAAGCACATCATCAAGCTAGGCTTCTGAGCAATGGAGAAGGATGTATGTGAAAGCAGCCATCTAACAGAGGTCCACCACACGTGTGGCCTCCCCAGAAATTACAGAAGGTGTGGGGAGAGATAAAAGGTCACTCAAGAAGCATATCACAGCAAGACAAACAGTTGACAGGCACAATGAGATATTTGGGGCAATAGCTGCTTTTAAATACAGCAGCTGAGTCGAGCTAAATTGAGAAGTGAAACAAATCTAAAGACGACCCAGGGATTCCCGTAACTTCCATCTTTTTTTTTTCCTGAAGTTTTTAAATTTTAACCATAAAGATGGTAGACCTTCTGTGTCAACATTGTGACTAATGCTATTGGTATGTTCAAAAATATTACAAAGACTGATGATAACCCTCTACAAATAGAGAACCTACTGACACAGCTATTGCTTTGTCACTCTGCAACCCAATTGCCAGTTGCATATTGAAGAGAAAAATGAACCGTGGTCATCAAGACAGCTCCCTATTTGCCAAGCCTGTGAAACTAACTTCCTAAAAATCACTTTGAAAAGAGTTTTGGAAGGTAGTTTACAAGCAGAAATACATCTTTATTCAACTATTTTGTTTAAACTACTCAGAACAATTGCTACTATAGGGCTTGCAGTAGGCTATCGCACCACTTTCACCAGCAGTTTTTCTGCTCAAGACTCACACACAACTTAGTGCTTTTTATAAAGAAAAAGAAAGGCTTGCTGAGCAGATATGCAATGAATACTCAGCCCGTTAAAGCCTTAACTACCAAATACTTTAAGTCAGTACAAGCCAGTAATCCATCAAAAAGACACAGTCCCAAACTTCTCCATCAACCTACTCCATCCTCCCCAATCTTTCTTGTGTCAGCAGAGTTGGAGATCTGGTCCAGCAACCTGTGGTTTGGTTGTTGTACAAAAATGCGCAGCTGGATGACGACATGAAACATCATCTTACAGCAGGGCAGTGAAAGGGAAGTCTTATGCCTCACAAATTCCTAGGCTTCTCCTCTAAAGTGGTCAACACATCTTTGAACAGGGTGATCCTGCAGATGGTCTCCAGACTTTCAGACCAGAGGCTCTGACAGGCTCCTTCAAGTAAGACTCTTTAAAAAAGAAGTGCTGCCATAGGGCAGATGATAATGTGTCACTACTGGCTAAACAAGAGATACTGAAGGTATGAGTTTTCACAGTGGTCAGGTCAATTTTCACAGCGGACAGGTTATTAGTGAAGTCTAATGCTCTCTGCTGAGATTGCTGCTGTTTGACATTCACAAATGACAGGGAAGTGTGACAGGGCAGGGAAAAGAAGGCTGCCAGAAGGACATAATTATTCCATTTTAGGAAAAATAAACTCACTGCAAAAAAAAATGATTAGGTGTTAAAATAGGTATAAGAATCAATGATAAAAAAGCAAAAATAAAAAAAAGCTCCACGCTCAAAAGTCAAAGCTTAAAGAATTACTAGCAAAATAATGAAACAGAGTTGTTATTATGCTGTACACTGGCACATGGATTATCAGTCAAACTAACTATCAGGCAACAGATCTGAAAGCCAAAACCAACTAAGTTTTGCACACTGCCTGAGTGTCCAGCTGTGGAAGGAAGTAATGGCTACCAAACGTTGTGAATGTGGAAAACACACATTACTTCAAAAAAGCAGTGACACACACAGGTTCACAAAGCACTAGAGAATACAACATTCCTTATATGCATTTCTTGCTGAACGTTATCTATTGCAGGCTCGCCCTGCACATTATTTTCCCCAAAGCACCCACTCAGAGCTTCTTCCAAGTGGATGCATGGTCTGCGCTGGCAAGTGGTGCTATAGAAACAATCTGTACCTAAATAATTAACATGTTTATTGCCCGACTGTAACCAGGTTCCAATATCATGAGTTCTTGGACAAACCTTACTTCCCAAGACTTTTATGTGAAAGCCAAAGGTCTCAAAAGACAAATCAAATTTATATGAGTTTTCCACCTCTGAGCACAAGAGATCACATACAACACAAACTAAAGCCCACCTTATGTGAACCATTTGACTGCTGGAAATTACGTGTCAGTCAGCAGCAATATGTCCTGTCAAAAATCTTGAGGTAGAGAATTCTATCAACCACCTTAAACTGTGAAAACACCACAGAGGGTGAAGACTTTTTCGAGAAAGGAAGTAGAGAAGAGATTTTAAAGATAGATTAACTGACATCACACAGCATTAAACACTTCCATAGTTATTTCCATATACTAAAAAAGATATTACACTCGGGAGTGAAACAGGACTCAAGATGCACTTTCTTCAAAAGAACTTTTGGGTCACAAAATACCTATCATCTCAGAATTTATGTATGTAATTACTATAGTAACAATTAAACAGATTGTCACAGCTTTCTAGAAGTTGCATTTCCAATTGACTTGCACAGTCCCAGTTCCCAGAACAACAATTAAGAGCAGTTCCAGGAATTATTTTTCCACATACGAGCAGAGACATGTCAACAAAGTACGTCTTTGAGATTTTCAGTTAAGGCCAGTGATTCAGTTTCAACTCTCGTGTTCTTTGCAGTTTCTCATTGGCTGGACAAATTTAGGTACAACTTACCACCAATAATTCTCTTAATACAGCTAGAAGTGTAAGCGTGCCAGGAAACTTTATAGAGAGTGGTTTTTGAAAGAGCAGAGCAGTACCTTTCACCCACATAACCAAGGAGTCAACAAATTATGAATTGAACAAGAAAGGATACAACAGATAATGTGCAGAGGATGTGGATGAGCACACAGAATCATAGAATCATTCAGGTTGGAAGAGACCCTTGGGATTATCGAGTCCAACCATCAGCCCTACTCTACAAAGTTCTCCCCTACACCAGATCCCTCAACACCACATCTCATCTACTCTTAAGCACATTCGGGGATGGTGACTCCACCACTTCCCTGGGCAGTTGATTCCAGTGACTGACCACTCTAACATACAGAAAGACCAATTCTCTAGAAAAAGTAACATTAGCTAGGGGATGGTATATGTCCTGAAGTCATCAAAAGCAGATTGCTCTATGATATTTAAAAGCAAAAAGGACTAGACATATCTTGCAATATGCTTCATATAATCTAAGAGGGAAAAAAAAAAGTAGGACAAGGAAATCAGAGTTCCAAGAACAATATGCCGTGCTTCATAACAAAATACAGCAACACGAGCATGAAAACTGCTTTATGAGATGGACATATCAATCGCTTTTAGAAAATATTTCAATCTGTAGAAAATCACATGTGACAAAGAAGAAAGTTAAAACTGCAGTTGCAACAAAACTATCAGTATAACATTTTGAGCATATATCCCACCCATAAGAAGAGTTTTGATCTTAATTTGAGCCAATACTTCTGTGACTACCATTACAGAGTATCTCAAGCTCAGATACCTCAGTCTATAGTATTTGCTTATGGCAGACAGAACCCGGCCATCATCATATTGTGCTTAGCTTCAAGGCAGAAGCACATACAGACCATATTCCTGAGCACTCGGCTGACAGAATTTAACATGAAGTCTTCAGTGAAAGATTTCTGCCTTACAAGCAGTTGTTTTAACAATCAGACAAAATACAGCGTAACAGAGGCAAACAGTAGTGCACTGGAAATCAGATTAACAAGTAACAATCAAAAAAAAAAAAGCAACCTGTTGGGCTATGATTTAAGTCTTCATTAAGAAAACATTCCTCCCCATCTGAATAGAAATAATTGAATTTTATAATAGGGTACAAAACAGTAAAAAAAAAAAGTCGCTCAAAGCACCCCAAACTTTTCAGTAACTTGTCTGTACACACCCAAAACAAAAATTTGGAAGACACTGGTACCTATTTTTGATATTACACCCATTTCATACTTACTTTTTTGTAATCTTATAAATCTACTATTTTAACACTTAAATGTTTTTCCTACTGTTTTCTCTCAACGTTTTGTAGCTAGATCTGAGGTAGATATTACACTGCTTTCTGATAAGGAGAAGAAAAAAAAAAAAAAAGGAAAAAAAAAAAGGGTTCTGGTCTCCTTACTGCCCTGGTTGGGATTTCTTTTCTGGTTATCACTTCACTTCCCTGCCCCTCTCTCCTAAGGGGAATTTCACTGATCTACAGCATTAGTTGGTTTCCTTAACTGTAAACTGTAAGTTTGTATAAGCATACTCGAAACAATTCTAAAATTAATATGCCAGCATTAGATTTTCATAGATCTGAGATGGAAAAAAACCCTGAAACTAATGCTGTTAAACACGTGAGAATCTGTCAGTAAATGATGGAGTCAGAAGTTCTTACACTATCACATGTGGACTATCCATTGGGGTATCCAAGATCCTCAAAAAGACTAAAAAGACCTGAATAAAATGCAATGTATCTGCTTCATTTACTTTTTTTCTAACACCAAAAGAGGTAGTTGAGCTAGGAAAGAAAGGCAAAAGCACTAAACATGGGCCTAAAAAATATAAACGATTTGCTTAAGATCTAAGTGAGCGTGTCTATGGGGTAAACTATAGCTACAACTATGGGCACTTGGACCTCAGCAACATCTGCAAGAAGCTCAAGCTAGCATCTCCCCAGGTTAGGCCAGTGTTATTTTTACAGGAAATAATGCAAGGCGTGATATTCAGTGCCTTTCCTCAAAGCAACACACACAAATCATTTTTGAAGACTGACAAGTAAAGGCTAGCTCAGGCTCTGGAAAAATATGCTGGAACGCAGAACATTTCCCCCCTAGATAGTTAGAACAAAGTGATGCAGGAAATGACTGATTTATGGTGCTTTAAAACACTCTGGTTCCAGTTTACACCGTTAAGGATGAGCCTAAATACTTGTCTATGTAAATACAGTGGCCTAACGCACAATATCTGATCGCTGGATGTCCTAGAGGACAAATACTATTACATAAAAAACGAGCTTACCAGTTTGGGCAATAGTCAAAAGGATGGACAGAAATAATGGCACACTGTCACTCTGACTTATTTGACTAACAAATAACAGATATGTAGAGTGGCAACAGACCCAGCTATAAACCATAAAGCTTTCGTTGCCAATGCAACCTTCTCATTTTTAGCTTCCTTCAAGCTTGTTAATAATTGGGCTGAGCCTTTTTTGTTTTGTCTCCTTAGCTGTCTGAATTACATAAACTGCCAGAGTAAAGCATAAAGGTAAATAACTACAGAGAAAACCTGGGTTTGGACAAAAACGCCCGAGTGCTAAAGTACAGAAGCAAGATAGGTCCTGCTGAAGCCCAGGGAAACAACACAAACCTGCATTTAAAGCTCAGAGCAATTCTGCTTGGATGACTTCACAGAGACCTAGGAAAGCAGCATTAATCTTCAAGTTTTAAAAATCAACATTTATAAAAAGACATAGATCATAGGTGTTTTTTTTTCCCGTGAAATGCCACGTACTATATCCCTCACCTCATATTTGAATAGCACTGATGCAAAAACTTCCCTCCCTATGAGAAGGCCTTGGGCTATTCATCTATGCAGTGAAGGATCCATACTCAGCACCCAATCTTCCCATCTGCAGCCCCTTTGCCCACCCCTCCTGGAACCTGAAGCCAGAACTGGGTTTGGATGCTCCTTGCGAGACCCATGAGGGCAACCAGCTGTCTCAGAAGGGCCTCACAAAAGCTGTGCTGGCCAAGAAGCATGTGCCCAACTGGGGATTTAAAATCGAGTTTGCCCAGCTGAGACAGAGGAGTGTGCACCTTAGGTCTTCATAGAGATAATGAAGAAGCCAATCCTCCTTTTAAAGTGAAAAAATTAAAAGGAACATATCCTAAAAAAAGGTCACAATTTTGAGTAGACTTTTGCTGCTCTTTTTTTTGGATGGTCAGATACTCTTGAGTGTAGGGAGTAGATGTGTTTATGAAAATCAAGAAATTTGCATGACCTTTGCTGTCTCCTTCCCCCATGCACGCTTGCTCTTGACCACTTATCTTTCAGTTTTACTTCTACTGGTATATAATAAAAAACTGCAACATGTGCAGAAAGGAACGTACACAGCTCTCCCTGAAGTAATAAATCAATGACATCATGCAATACACGAAGGGCACCTATCAACACAGCAGTAAAACTGACTTAGCTGAAAAGGTACATTAAATTACTACATGATCAAAACCTACGTTTCCCTTGATCTCCTTAAATTATGAATACCCTGCTGTTTCCACAAGAAAAACGTGAAATCCTTCAGTAGCAAAGTGCTTTTCTATTCAAGCTTTCTAAATTTTTATTGTGAGAAACTCTCGGTCATTTGTAAACAGAGCAAAACCAAAGTTTCAATGTTTCTGATAAAACCACTACATCCTATTTTGAGAAGACTGAAGTATTTTGCTCCTAGTTTTACTTCCTGAAATTGAAAAAAAGTCGCTCAAAGGTCTAAACACTTCTACTCCTTTTTTTTTTTCTACTCCTTTTTTTTTTTGGAATAAATTTCACTGAAACATACTTCCCCAGAAACCTTACATTTTGCCAACACGATTTCCAACAAACGTTTCAAACTGTTTCTGCTAGTCCTACAATCAAGCTGCTGTATTTCTCGCAGCAATTTCAAAACAGAAAATCAGTGTTCTAAAAGGCATCATACTCATCTTAAAACTTGACCGTGCCATGAGCTAACACTGCGCACGATTTAATTGGAGTATCTGAACAGTTTTACTGCATTGCATACAACCGTGATGAACTTGGTACTGTTTACTATCTGGCTTGAGCAAACATAGGAATCACACAACGATATGGGGTTGGAAGAGACCTCTAGAGATCATCTAGTCCAACTCCCCTGCCAAAGCAGGTCCACCTAGAGCCAGTTGCACAGGAACATATCCAGGTGGGTTTTGAATGTCTCCAGAGTCGGAGACTCCACCACCATCCTGGGCAGTCTGTTCCAGTGCTGGAAGATTGAGATGACTTGGAAGCTTTTCTCTCCCTCCAAGGAATCTTAAATCACCAGTTTACAGAAGCTCCCCAAAATGTTCCTCTTCAGTTCTCAAACTCGAGATCATGTATAAGTCAAACATTACTTAGAGAATTAGTCCATTTAATTTTACAGCTTCTCCTATTCTTTGCACTAGAACAACAAACCTGAACTGCAGCTTAGTCATTTCTCCTAAACCCGCCTTTCACGTACTTTCTACTTTGATCATTTCCTGCAATCAGCGCGTGGCACATGTTCAAACTGCATAGACAGAGAGTAAAACTTGCCTCTTGCAGGTATGAACAGTTCAGCTACACCTACAGCAAAAGCAACTAAAAGTGCATTTTGATTGAAGAGCAAGAAAACAGTGGAGATGCACAGCATGGTCAAACAGCTTAAATTACAGCTTCCAATCCTGGTCACACAGATCTCCAAACACCTTTCTCCCTTCCACCAGAAAATGAAAAAACAAACATTTTTAAGACTGGTGGACAGAAAAACTGTTCACTTAAAAAAAAACAAAACACAAATAAACAAAAAACCAGCCAACCAACCAAACAAAAACCCCCACCCAAACAAACAAAAAAAACCCAAAATAAAACAAAAACACCCTATCAAACACAATTTTATCAACTCTACTACAGAGGTGAACTCTGAAAGGACTATCTTAAAAGAAGTAGAATTCCTGTGAAATTACCATGTCAGAGCTACCATAGATTTCTGTTGTGCTTTAATAAAGGAAAACCACCTGCTTTAGGAAATGTAGAGGACAAAAAGAGGACTTAAAAACACAAGTTGACCTTGACATTTCATCACCTCACTTCTTGTAAGGAAACATACCATTTTTACTCTGACTTGGGTACATACATTTAAGTTGTTCTGTGCGTCTATACATTTCAGTGTTTTGTTTCCTCAGAGAAGACCAACAAAGAATGCATGGAAATAGCTATGAAATTTAAAGGAGTTACTTAGTTTTAGATGTAATATTACTCCACCAGCCTCACTTTCACTGTGGAAAAAATGTCCCATTCGTGCTTTTGGTTACCGTGGTACCTGTTATGGGCAGCTCCACTGATTTCATTACAAATATAGCAATATAAGTCTTGCAGAGAAACCAAAGCAACCATGTAAAGTATTACAGTCCAACCTGCACCCACAAATACAGTAAAAAGCAGACAGAACATCAAAATTTCCCCATTTAAGAAAAGCTACACAAAGCATCACAACTCAGACACAACAATCCGTCAGTAGGAGCTCTGCTAGGTACACTTCTCTCTATATATGCTTTTTTAACCAAAGTGTCTAACGAGTTCCTCATTTGTCATTTGGTGGGCATTTTCTATCACTATTCTGAAGGATATAAACTAAAGACTAAGCCATAGGAAAAGCAAGACAGGTTTTACCATTCCCTGCCAATGAAATCAGGGGCTACAAAAATTAAGGTATTTCTGAAGTTAGACCCAATGAATGACAATCTCAAAGAAGCTGAATTCATCTCTCTGCTACCCCATTCTCTATTCCATCTGTTTTAACTGCAGGTGACATGAAGTACCTGTAAGCTTATTTGTCTGTGATTTTTTAATTCTCTGGATTGGTTGACATGAGTCTTCAGACTCTAACGTGACACAGAAAATGGAAATCAATACCAATACTGAAGACAGTTGGCCCAAAGCATCCACCACCCTCAAGTGAGTAAGAAATGTTAACAGCATCTTCAACAGAATCCAGGTTGGGTATCTGCCTCATAAAGCTGTCACTCTTTATCACCCCTATTTATTTCAACTAGGAAAGCATGACTCTGCACACCATGTCTATATTACTGCTCATTTTTATCCTCCTTTGTGGAAAAACTAATCAGGCACACATGGCTCTTTTTTATTATACTATAAATACCACTATTTCAAACCATTTACATGAAAATAAATCACAGGGTAGTAGGTCAAAACCAGAGATCTCACCCTTCAGGCTCAGCAGAGGCTGTTAAACCTCACACAGCCAACACTAAGTTAATGCCTGGACGAGAGTCAAAACAAGAAAGATTTGAAAGCCTCAAAATTGAACATTCTGCCACAACACTTAGAGCAGAGTTTCACAATTGGCTTAAGTCAGTTTAAGGGCACTGGTGCTTCTCTAATTTACACATCTGCACTGTCTGCTCTGCCCCTTGCTTTAGCTACGATTGTGGGAATTATATATTTGTTAGGATTAGTTTTAAACCCAATAGTTTTCCTCATTCAGCTGAGTGTATACACACACAGCACAAGGGGAGAAGCAGAGAGAGAGCCCTGAAAGGGCAGCAATAGGATTACACAGAGCAACAGCCCACATTTAAATCGTTTAAGTGAATAAAAAAAAAAAAACATATCAGAACCCAGTGAATTAAAATACAGAAAAACCTATGGTAATAATTGTATAGAAATAGGACTTTGCGGGCTTTCCTTAATAAAGGTACCGAATTTTATCTCTTGACCCCATATCAATAGGTATTTTCTTTTTTTTTTTTTTTTTCCAAAGATGATATAACTGATAACTACTGACCTTCAGTTCTACTGCTTCTACCTCAGATTTGTGGGGCTGGTGTAACTAAGTGTGAATTTTTCCATCTGTACTACCAAACCACTCAGCCACCACAGGCAGCAACCAAAAAAGTTAGATGGAACCCCGAAACTCAAGCAATGGGAATGCAGGGCAGCGTATGCTTCAGGCCACTGCCTGGATCTCGCTCTACCACCACCACTGGAAGGACCTGGGAGAGCCAAACCCTACTGCACAGATGGCTCACCAGGAACTCCAGAGAAAAGGGTTCAGTTCTCAGTAGAGTAGCTTTCTCTGAAACAAGGTGTTTAGCCTTCTGAAGACTCGCTCTATTACAGCAAAGGCTGAGAAACCCCTCATAGCGAGAGCACTTGCTCAGAGTGTGAGACGTGGTTTCTGCCCCCCCTTCTCCTGCCAGGCTCAAACCAACACTTCCCAGAAAAACACCTTGCCCCCTCCTGGAAGATTACTAATACAGATTCAAGTGAAAAATGGTTCCTTTGTGATAAATGTTCTTTCAACCAACCTTCAGACCTCTGAAGAAGCTTAGCTGAGGGAAAATGGCTTTTCCTTTTCTACATATTTTGCACTTCAGAGCTTCACTCCATTCCTTCCAAGATTTCAGCAGAAAATTTTAAAATATCATGCAAGAAGCACATCCTTTATCCCTCTCCTCCAAAGTTGTGAAATTTCTTTCTTACCTTCTACGAATTTAGCCGATTGCCACACTTAAAATACCACTGTGAAAGTTTCTTCACAATGTAATATCAAAGTTCATAAAGTGCTGAAGTGCTGAATTTGTTTCCTAAAACTTCAGGATATGGGATAGAAAAAGCAAATGTGGGGGGAAGTCAGCTGCAGTACTTATAAGAGCTGCTTACCAGTATTATGATATGCTAAATAATTGTTTAAGTGATCTTATGATGCAGAATTTAAAGAGTTTATTTGCTGACTGACACATTTAGAAAGTAATACTTCACATTAATCAAGTCGAAGTTCTGCTTTTTGGCAACAGTTCTTCCCTAACAAGCATTTTCATATCAGTATTTATCTATACTAATTAGCCTACCAGCTTGAACAACTCTTATGAAACCTTTTTTTTTTCCTCTAACGTCTTACATTCCAGTTTTGTGAGGGAAACCAAAGTAATAATACAGGGGGCTTTTTAAATTCTATGATTTCACATAAATCTCATTGCATGACCAGGGTAAATTCTTTTAATAGCTTCATAATGTTATCCTTTATAAAAAATGCAATAGGAATGTGTTTGTGGGCTTTGTGCTGTGTCTGACAAGCAGAGGTTAAAATCTTCTCGTACTAAATCAGAGGCCTCCATTCAGCCCAAACTGCAAGAGGCTGCAAGCACTAGATGAGGTGATTGCAAGTAATTTGGCATGAAATACATCCTCAAGAAATACATGAATAAACACCAGTAATCCCGACATGGAACCCGCCTACCTCAATCCTGCCCGGAGAATACCTGTTGGGCAAAAACTGTAAATAAAGAAAAATTTAAAAAGTAATTGCCCTCAAACTAAATAGATTACAAAGTCCTTTCTACAATTTCTGTTCCCCTGACCCATTTCATCCTGTATGTTTGAAATAACTTCCAAAATAATTCATGAAGCTTCTCCCATTTCCTTCCTCTCATTCCTAGTATTTGCTTACTATAGCAATTGGGTTTATTTATTTTTGTTTTCATGAAACACTGATGTTTTGCACTTGCAAAGTATTTGGATAAGAAATTTTAGTCATGAGGCATCTGGCAGATTTCTGTCACC
Source organism: Jacana jacana (assembly GCA_013400555.1). Classification (NCBI taxonomy): domain Eukaryota; kingdom Metazoa; phylum Chordata; class Aves; order Charadriiformes; family Jacanidae; genus Jacana; species Jacana jacana. The sequence goes on along the minus strand of VZTM01017343.1, from coordinate 28,501 downwards.
TCCAATTAAGCTCTGAATTTCTAATCCTATGATTTAGAAAGTAGAAGCTTGAGTAGAGCCAGAATTTGCTGCAGCCTTAAGAAAAGCCATTTAACTTATTTCCTACATACAAGGGGGAAAGAAATTTCAAATACTGACCTTACTTCAGTCATGTTTGCAGAGTGATTGAATAAATGCATATTTTTTTAAAGGGCAAGAAAATTAAAATGAGAGTTCAGGAACTCCAGTGTTTTATTCCAAGTAAGGCATCTCTCTTCTGGCTTGACAGTGTAGAAACTCATTAGAAAGTCATCAGAAATTTATCCTATTGCTATCCATTCAAAATGATGTTGCCATGAACGTTTACTAATCCCTTTTCCACTTTCCTAACCTCTGCACAATGTCAATGCCCATTTTTCAAGCTTTTCGTCTTTACGGTCCTTAACTGTGCTTTTGAGCCGGTTCCTTTTAAGCCACTCAATCTATAGATTAAAGCTTGAAAAAATTTTGTGTACCTAAACCACCCACGGGCCTACTGTAAGATCAGCTAATCACACATTTCTAATGCACAATGCTGTGCTGCCTCAACTCCAGGAAATGCACTGAATACATAGATTAGTTTTCCTGGTTTAATCTGCAAAGTACAACTCCAAACATCACGGGATTGTCATAGTTGGAAGGGACTTCTAGAGACCATCTAATCCAACTCCCCTGCTAAAGCAGGATTGCCCAGAGCACATTACTCAGAACTGCATCCAGGAGAGTCCTGAAGGTCTCCAGAGAAGGGGACTCCACAACCTCCCTGGGCAGCCTACTCTAAGGCTTTTTCACCCTCACCTCGGGATGTATCTGGATACATGTTATAAATCACCAACTCTCCATGTCACTGTCCCTAACAGACATCTGCACCATGTCTACAACATATATCATAAGGCCTTTTGAGAAATACTCTATTTACACAGCAGCAGAATCATTTTCAAGAGTTTCCTCTCTTGCTCAGCAGACTCATTAAACTGCTCCAAAGACGCAATGGAAACAGTGATTTTGTTCTTCACACAAAGTGCTTTCTCCCTTCAAGTGAGGCTACATAACGGGGCAGAGGTTTAAAGCAGCACTGTGTTAACACACACACACTGCTCCTAACTACAGAAAATGAAAGACGTTACAACTGAGGCTGCAGGAATGGGTAAGCAGGTGTGACATTTCTTACCCGCTGCTGCTGCATACATCAGAGGGAGATGGGGGGCCACCATTTAAAATGTATCAGATAATAACATTACCATCATCTTACCCAATTATTGCTTGTTCCTCTGGATATCTTTGTAATTGCGTTCTCAGAAAAACTTACTTTGCACATCAAAACATTTGAGAACGTCAGCAAAAACTGCTGCTGGGACTTTCCAAGAGTTACACAAAAACTGCAACTCAAGAACCTTCATGCAAGTATTTATCAGTCATCTGTTAGTGGCCTAACACACTGCTGTAACTGTTCATGTGTATTTACAATGCCAGCAACCAACCCGCATGTTCCATAATGCCATCTACATATTTCCTGGTAAGCCTAATGCGCTCATTGTCATTAACCAGACTTCTGAGATAACAGAGCTCCTTTTACTGTTAGACACTGAATATTTCTATTAGTGCTATCAAAAAAAAAACCCAAAAAAACCAAAACCCACACACAAACAAACAAAAAACTTTCACACTTGTAGTATTTTGCTTTAAAAAATTAATAACATATTTTCAATGTAGCTCATATATTGTGGTAAACAAACCCAGTAACACCAAGAGCAAGCTCTAAAATATTAGCAGAGGGTACATATGATATTTTCTGAAATGAAATACTCTAAAAATATCTTCAGAACCTGCATGTCAAACTCCAGGACACAGTTCTGCCCTTTACTCCACCACTGTCCATGGGAAGCTCTTCCCCAGACACTGCAACAGAAGACTTTTAGGCAAAACAAAACAAGAGATCGCTATCTTTTCTGCTCAAGTTATTTAGAGAGACTGCAACAAAATACCTTTGCTATACATAGGGTTTAAATTGCCTTTTGGGTTTAGAAAGCCGCCTTCTCCATGCATTCAGGAGTAGAGCAAAAAAGGACTCCAGCAGCCTGAATCTATGCAGAAGGAGATAAATTGTTTCCTCTTTCTGAAAGCCAGAGAAAAGCAGTTGTGTTTCCTACAAAGGAAATTGAAACAATTCTAAAGCAAAAAATAGAAGCATTTCAAACGTACAGGAATGAAGAACTGTCATTTTAGTCTGAGCTTCCTTTTCCCTTTTAAAGCATTCACACACACAGACAAATTATTTTAACTTAAGAGAACCTTATATATTTGCAGTGCAAATTTAGCTTCTCTTGCCTTTTTTTTTCCTTTTTCTAAAATATTTGAAAGATTTTGGGGAGCTATGTACTAGAACAGAGCTAATAAAACAAAAACTAGTCAGGAAAACTGGTTCTAGGAGCTCAAACTTTCAGTGGAAAACTTTTATAGTTTTCTTTGCACTTTTACTTGTGATTTGTATGTTTTGTTTCAATTACATCAAGCTAACAAAGTTCCTGATATGGAGAGATTCTCTAACTGGCTATATAATAGTCACTTAGGGTCAATTTGGCTGCATAAAAATAGTCCATTCACCGTAAGTCTTATAATGCTCATTTAAAGAAATGCCTATTACACTGAAAATTTTTGAAGGGGAGGGAAAAGGAATTGTCAGTGTGCTGACTACTTCCCGCTGTCTCCATAGCTGGACACCACGATTGCATTTTAAGAAAGCAGTAAGTTTCTCACTAGACACAGTTCTACAGCGACTTAAGAGCGCCTGAGCAGGCAGCTCCTGAAAGGTAGCTGGGAAGGTCAACACTGCCAGCCCTGCTTTCTCTGCACCTACTTCACCATAGACTTGGGGCACTGAATCAAGTGAGGTCTTTTATTAGAATCTTTTGCTGGGCAGGAATCTAATGTAAAAATTTTACCCCCTCCTACATTTTTATCACATTCATTAGCCTCGGGATTTATCCCAATATCATATTTAATACAGGGTTCTCCATCCAAGGAATTAAAACTGTTTTTAACAATTAAAATGGCTTCGCATTCTAGTGAGGAAGGGAAGGAGCTCTTACACAGAGGGAAGCCAAAACACAAAGTCATAGAAAACTTTGCCAGGATTGGAACTGAAAATCTGTGGCACAGCCAGAAACAAGCTTCCTGGCTCCCAACATTATGTCTCAAGCATAATAAATCCCTTCCTGTACATACACACACTCAAAGAGTAAATAGATTACTGTACTATGCATCAGAAGTCATCACTAACACATGAAAATGATTGGACAAATAATAAATAACACTTTCAGCAAAGAAAATACTATCCTGTCAAGGTTTGTCTTCGCTGCAACAGATAGCACAAGTCCTTTTGCGTAAACATGCTTACCTGAAATGAGAATGAATGCCTTTACCATGATACAGTCGTGTCCCTAACAAGCAGTAACATTGGTTTAGTTACAGAGTAATGGAGTTGCACATGGTGCTACGTGTGCCTCCAACAACCTTCATTTACCAGTGCAGAGTCTGGCTTTGAAAGTGCTGCTAAGAATTTATTACAATGGTATTAATGTTGAAGCTGTCTGCTTCCTCTGAAGTCAGTATGAGCTTTCAGTGATAGCACAAGAGCCAGACTAAATGCCGTACACAGGTCGAGTTCAAAATTCATTTCACCTTTGACTACAGCTTCTGTTTCATTCCAGCCCCGAAGACCAGGGTAGCACCAGAGGAACATACACCACTAACCAAAACAACTCCAAAGGCTTGGAAAGCCTTCCAACACTTGTTTTACTTCAGTGAAATATTTACCATTCAACCTGGACTTCTGAATTTAAGGGATCCTGCCCCTGTGTCCTAAACGAGTGCAGGTCTCCAACTCTGTGACACATTGGGGTAAGAGGAAGCAGCAGATGTTGGTGGCAGTGTCCTACAGCTGCTCTACCAGCACACTGCTAGGGTTATACAGACTTTTCCTCCTGGTGCCCTCTTCAATGCTAGAGGAGGTTTGCCACACACATCCAAGATGGCTCAATTGTGTAGAGTCCTAGATTGCCTAAATGCATAGAAGCAGAGCTAACTGGTAACCAACTGAAGGAACGTACAAAAATCTGAAGTGAGAGATGATTTCAATCACCTCATCAGCTCTCAGCTTTAAGGAGCCCACACTCCCTCTCCCTTCAATGCCTTTTCAAGAGCCACAGGAAGCCCGCTGATGGAAATGGAGTCTTTACTCATCTTACATTAGCAACAAATGACAGGTCCTAACTCATTCCCGTCTCTGATGCAGAAAGACTTACACACACATCTCCCTGCAGTGGCAGCATTGTTTTCTTTGGAGGAAAAAAACCCAAACCCTTAACACACAGAGCCTTCCCTGCAGCTGCTTCCTCCCGCCCACCCTTCCTCCCCATCCCAAAGGACAATTTGCCTGCGGTGAAGAAGCATAAGCAAGGTCATTACCCTGTCAATTCTTCCTCCATAGTAACTGACTGACTCCCTTTTCTCATATATATATATATATATATTATTTTTTTAAGGCATTGCATCTTACTGAAGGATTTTCCAAATCTGACAGCACAGAGCCCAACATTTTGCAAGGTGATCCAAGGGAAGGAAAGCGCACCATGACGTTTCCTCCTGGCTCCTGCTGGAGCCTGGCCAGAAGGGAGCTGCTCTCAACTCCCGTGGCACACTAAAGCAAGTTCTTCAGCTCAGAGGTCACACAAATTAAGACACTGCTTGATAACAGTCAGCCACATCTAATTTAACTAAAAGGGGGATGCAATTCACCTTTGCCATTCACATTTTTATACTGAGGCAGGATTGCCCACTCAGTCATATACCTCCTGGCTGAAGTGCAATCCAAAGTTAAAACCTGTCAGCTTAGGGTTTTCAAATCTTCTGCAGGTGGAGAAACCCTACAGCTGAATGCTATTTTTGGAAGCATACAAATACCACTTAGTTCTTCAATTAGCATAAGATGCACATACTGCTTTGCACTAAAATGGTGTAGGGGGAAGAGAAAGTCCCAAAGACAGCAGAAACGTATACCCCAGCCCTTAAAGTACTGCTTTGAGCAGAGCCCACATTGATAACAGGAGCACTAACATGGGCCACAGCGGGGCAGGGGCTTTGAGGGATGAACTGAAGGCTGAGGATGCACCTCATGACTGATCTGTAACACATTTACCATGGTAAAAGGGACAGTGCCCCTGGTCAGACATCCCCACCCTATCTCTGGGCACCCACACATTCGCCCATGCAGTAAATCAAGCACTGATGAATATAATAGAGACCTACTCGTTTCCATTCATTTACCTCTCTTAACATCAAATATTGCTTGAGATTTTCACACGTGGTACCAAATTTCTGTAACTTCAGGGATTTTCACTCCAGTAACTGAGCCTGTCCCACTGAGTTTCTTCTTGCAAACAAAGCCAGAGCAGGAAAACTGAGCTGTGAGCTCTCACAGCCCGATGCAGAACTCGGGGGCTCTTGTGGGAAAAGTCTCCTTTCACCATGCAAGGCTGATGGGAATAGGAACAAAATTTAACCACAATAAGCCAGGTAAGGACAGCTTTAGGCTAAGGTACAAGTTAAGCTGGACACAGAAGAGACTCTGCTAAACTCACATTCTCATTTCTTGCTGAGACATGGACAATGCACCATGCCTTTTATGTTTAAGTATGACTTTCGAAAATAGTGAAAACAAGCTTTCCTGTGGTTATTGCCTATTGAAGTGAAACTGCCTGATTTCACCTCAAAAATCAAGGTGAAAGAGTTTCACAAGAAGAAACTTACCAAGACAACTTGAAATAAAATAAGCAAGATCCATTTTTGCATGTTTCTGAATTTTGTCTGACATACCTTACATTAAGAAGCTATGCCAAACCCCTGTGAAGTACTATTATTTACTCTCCTTTACAGCAGACTAGAAAGGTTTTGCCCAGAGCCTTGCTTAGGTACAACTGATTAAAATCTAGTTCAAAAGAACCATGCCACCCAGCCAGATATGAAGACATTTGTTATTCTACGACTTAGAAATAGACTGGCTTTGATGCCAGATGTGAGCCTATCCAAAATGTTGTTAAATAAATGAGTCTGTCTAAACTGAGATTCATCTCATATGCACCCCTAAAGGCAATAAGAGCTGCTTTTTTTATGTTTACTTAATAATTTAATTAGTTGCAACATGTTTTCATTTTGTTAATAAGTGACTAATGGCAGTATTTTGTGCACGTGTGATAACTGGCCCCCTTTAAATTACCAAAAACAATTGCACAGAACAGTATTTTTTGGTATATTTATTCTGTGCTTACATATTGAAGACAATGCTTTCTGTATCACAAAATTTTAAAAAAAGCTGACTTTGTTTTTATAAAAAGAACCATATTTGTGATTAAAAATACAGCTTGGAATATGCTTCCTATTAAGAAACAAGTGAAAAATTTCTCCTCCTCCTGCAATGCAGCTCAGTCCCAGGATTATGCTAGTTCAACCCACGGGTTCAAAATCTTGTGTCTCTCTCTTTTAGCAATTAATTGGTGAAATTATTTGATTACCTATCAGTGCTACTTTGCCCCTCAAGAGGCTTGTACTGACCTATTGAGGGAATCAAGACAGAAGTACTCAGCTGGTCTCTGGCGATTGCTGTTACCTATCTCAAGCAAAGATATCCATTTAAAAAAATGTAACATTAGTTCAATCCTCCAGAAAGCACAAAATTCCAAAATTACTTCAAAAAGAGTATTTGGGGAAAGAAGAGGGGAAAACAAAAAAAGAAAAATAATTTAAAACTATAAAGAAAAACAGGGGTTTTAAGGCAGAAGAGTTATTCAGACGCTGAGAAGTCTCCTAATTGAAGAAAAAAAGATCTTGTAATGAAGGCTTTTGCACCCCAACACTGTTGGCCAGGGACCTTTGGGGGAGCAGGGAAAGAGTTAACAGGAGGCTGCAGCTGCAGCGCTCCTGCTGCTGACCATTTGCAGGCCTGCAAGGTACAGAGGCGTTATCAGCTTAGGGGAAGGCAAACAAACCGAAATGAAACCATTCTCTAGCCAGAGAGTCCGGCCTCTTCTTCCTGTGATGTCACGCTACTAATTGCCTGAGCAATCTTCTCTCCTCTCCAGAAGGAGCCCGGGCTGGCGAGACTCTACTGCTGGGACGGGACCGGGACACGGGAGGGACGCGTCCCTTGCAGGAACAAACACGCTCTGGAATTTGGTTTCTGCCCTGGCAAAGCAGCTCCCTTCCCGCCCGGCGGGGCCAACCAGCCAGCGAACGCTCTGCAGGAGCCCAAACAGGAGGAAAAAGAGAAAAGAAAACCAACCAACTCGTTGTACAGAAAGGGGGCTGAGGGAGAAATGCAAGCGCCTGCACTGGGCGGCGTCCGGCGGTGCACGTTGTTCCCGGCACATTCGGATGGACCAGACTTCCCCACCGTGATCTGCGGCCGGGAATAAAGGCAGAAAGTTCTACAACGGCTCCATCAATTCGAGGAGGGGGCTGTGGCGGAGGCAGGGGAGGAGAGGGGGGTGGGGGGTGAAAATGGAAGCGAGCAAGCTTTGGGATGATCTCATCCACCACAAATGATATGGGTTTTGACTTCCGAAGCCCGGCGATGTGATTACAAAGAGCACTTGGAAGAGAAACGAGCGACCTGCTGGAGATGCGTTCCCCTGCCCCAGCGCTCGCTGTTCTTCCCTGAAGCTTTACCCTGCAACAAACTTCCCCAAGCACACCCTTCTAACACACCTGCAAGCTCTTCTGGAATTTAGAAACAAAGGAAAGAAAAGTTGCAATAAAAATACCAGAGAAACCTCCAAATCACTGGAATTTTAAGTATACCATTATAATGGTAAGCTCTAATTGTTCCACTGAGGACTCCTTTAAATATACTTTATATGGGTGTATCTTTAGTATGGTGTTTGTTCTCGGCCTCATAGCCAACTGTGTTGCTATCTACATCTTCACTTGCACGCTAAAAATGCGAAATGAAACTACTACTTACATGCTTAATTTGGCCATATCGGATCTGCTCTTCGTGTTCACGTTACCCTTCAGGATTTACTACTTTGTGGCAAGAAACTGGCCGTTCGGAGACATCCTCTGCAAGATTTCCGTCACCCTCTTTTATACCAATATGTACGGGAGCATTTTGTTTCTGACTTGCATCAGCGTGGATCGCTTTCTGGCCATAGTGCACCCCTTCCGATCCAAGACTCTCCGAACAAAAAGGAACGCAAAAATCGTCTGCGCCACGGTCTGGGTAACCGTGTTGGCGGGCAGCACCCCAGCAAGCTTCTTCCAGTCTACAAACCTCCACGATAACACCGAACAAAAAACCTGCTTCGAAAACTTTTCGAAGGACACGTGGAAAACCTACCTGTCCCGGATTGTCATCTTCATTGAAATAGTGGGGTTTTTTATTCCACTCATCTTGAACGTGACCTGCTCTACTATGGTCTTACGGACTTTGAATAAACCGCTTACCTTAAGTCGGAATAAACTAAGCAAGAAAAAGGTACTCAAAATGATTTTTGTCCATTTGGTGATATTCTGCTTTTGCTTTGTGCCTTATAACGTTACCTTAATACTTTACTCCCTTATGAGAACACAGACCTGGATTAATTGTTCAGTGGTGACCGCAGTCAGGACTATGTACCCCATCACCCTGTGCATCGCCGTTTCAAACTGCTGTTTTGACCCTATAGTCTATTACTTTACATCGGATACAATTCAAAATTCCATAAAAAAGAACCTGTCCACGAGACCACGGGACATCAGATTCTCTGAAAGGCCAGATTCAGAAAACTTCATTCAACACAGCCTTCAGACCGTAAAAATGAAAATATTTGACAATGACTCTACAATATAAACTGTATTAAAATAGTACCGGGACTAAACTGGAATTAGAAGCCTGCACATTTCTTCAGCTGTGGAAGTATATCCCGATATGTAAACGTTACGCTTCTTTCACATCAGAAAAGTTTATGATAAGACTGTGAAAGCATTAAGCTTAATAGAAAAAAAGTATTTTACACAGAAAAAGTATTTTAAGAATTTATGTCAAACGTCTGTTCTGACAAGCTGCATGTTAGAAATGGACTTTTGGTTTCAGATTAGATTAACCAAAGTCCAAGGACTGTCCGTCAAGTCAAACCAAAGACACTCTGTCAAGTCAAACAAATGAAAAAGTTGGTGGGCTTGGTTTTGGTTTGTTTTTTTTAAGTTAAAACAATTGTTCATTTTTTACAATGACACGGGTTTCCAAGGCACTGGAGGACGGGGGTGAAACTACCTGGTTTACACTGCAGGATCCAGTTGCTGAGGACAATAGCATCGTATTGATCATGTCACTTCAGCAACCGTGCCTGCTCTGGAGTTTCCTCTCCTCTCTCCACGCTACTCCTCCCTCCTGTCTTCCTCCCTGCACCTTCCTTCTTTGAGACCATTTTGCTCAGAGGAGGCTTCAAGAGCCTAATTTCTCCCAGGTTTACCTGATAAAATATATGCTCTCTTCACAAGCCTGGCCCCTGTAAAGCAATTAAATCTTCTGGTAGTTCAGGGCATCTTGAAACAACTCAGACAAACTGGTTTTTCTTCTCACCTCTGTCTCAGATGTCTGTGCAATTAGAACAAAATAATCTGATGACTGAAGTTAGTGCTTTTGGTACAGTACTGCTTTATTAAACTCTTTTGTGAGAAGTTCCTCGGCTTAACAGGACTTTTGAGCAAAATAATACCCTGAATTGAGGTAATTCAATCTCAGAGTAGTAGTTGCTTAGAAAAACATGACCTGTGCTAACTAGAAATGAGCATGTGTATCAACCCAGATATTTCTTCTAGGAAATTATTTGGTGGCCCATAAAGAAATTCAAGACACGGTAATTTTTAGAGTATAACTTCCTCTTGGTCTTTGAGTCCTAGTAACATTATAACACAAGTGTTTAAAAGTTCAAATGCTATTTTCCTGCAAACTTCATAAAGTATAAAAACAAATTACTTGGGGCTAGCAAAATTAATCAAGACACTTTGAAAAGTCAAAGCCACGTAAAAGGAGAAATGTACATCTATTACTGTTACAAATAGACAAAAGTGCTTTAAAACTTCCTGCTATGTATGTTTCCCAGCTATTGGAACACTGTGTACATTTTCCTCAAAGTTAACTTAACATTGCTGTACAATTGAATAAATATTTAAAAGGTAAAAGTAAGTGTTGGTCTTTCCTCCCCCAAAAACAATGCAGTAAAGAGTAAGAACTGGTTTAAAATTGAAGTATACTTCAGATTTAGGGAAATCGGTTGCAACACAGATAGACCACTGAGGCATTTTTACTTCAGGGCAGTATATGGAAGCATAAATCAATGCTGGAGAAAACACAGTGAGCTGCCAGAATACATGATACATTATCTGACTGATTTTACCTCCCTTTGCAAAGCTTTTGCTTACGTGTTAGAAGTGAACTGGACACTGCCTCCTGCTACAGAAAAACAAGTTACTCAAAGGCTGCTAGAAAGTAATGCCATTTGAATTTTAAATTTAACAGCATTTTAAGTCTTTATCCAAGTAACTTACGAAAGGAAAATTCTAATAGTATGAGCTTAAGCTACAAAGATAAGATAGACATAGCTGTCTGCATAATATCCAAAAAAAGGCAGTTATCTTCATTGTGAATCCTAAACTCTTCTGATTCACATTTGACTCCCGAAAAATGCACAAAACCCCCAGCATGAGTAGGAATTCTGTATGTTTCCCATATGCCACTGACAAATTTAGAGTTTGAAAGCCAGGTACACATCTCTACTGTCTCAATGCACCTGTATCTAAACAGCCTGTTTAATAGTAGACACTCTCAAGCCCTTGATGTCACTGCTGGGCAATGTTTGCAGGCTACTACTTACTGTCCCCGAGCTTGGCCATGCTGTTACCTGGTTGAGTGACAACTTGTCCAGCAATGCCTCTGCCCTACAGCAGCAAACGCCCCGAGCCTCACCCTAGTAAAGAGAAGCTGCTCCTTCTGAGATTACGAAACTGACGAAGAAATTGAACATAAAAATCACTAACTTAAAAGCAGAACAGGCGAGTGAAGTTGCACATACATGTGGCTCCCCTTTAAACCAGACTTTCCTTGGTGTATTAGCTCAAAAGAGCCTGGGGAAGGACGAAGCAGCAACTGTCTCTGCCTTGCACTCACGCTGTGGGGCAGGAGCTTTTTTGCTTGTTGTGATAGCGCAGTAACACCACTGTTCAATAGCTTACCAACCAGTTCACAGCTTGGTATCTTCAAACTGTTTGAGGAAGCTTTACGTTCTTTATCGATATTTTTAATTGATGTTTTTTATTAAAACGTACTTCACTCTTCCCACAGGAAGAAAACAAGCAAACAAAACCTGACCCAAAACAAGCCCCCAAAAGAACATGGTCAAAAATGCAACAGCTGTAGTTCAGAGAATCTGACCATTACTTGAGATATCCCTGATCTGCCTGATTCAGAAGCTGGGGAGTGAATCCGCACCTCCCACAACAAGCTGGTATAAAGCCAAGCTAACAGCTTTTCAGGACTGGATGAGGTTTTTCTCCACCTTTTCTGGTTCTGCAACAGGATTATCTTGGAGAGCTGCAGATGGAGCAATGTTTTCACTGGTACATTCCTGAACAGCTGCACCCCTTCCATCTGCTCATACCTTTGATACCAACTCTTCTGTCTCTCTGGTAAGAGCTTATCCCAAAACTTAAATCTAGACGAGGAGCTATGCTCCTAAGTCATGCCTAGGCATCTCAAATAAAAAAGCCTTATGCTGCCAGAGCTCCTGAGCACCTGCAAGCATTGTACCCAGTACTTCCTAAAAGTACATTATTTTCACTCATACATTTATGCAAGGGGGGCGGGGGGGAGATTAGGAGTTCAGTTTTAGGATCAGATCTTGCAACTTTGTTCTTTTAGTCTAGTTTCTTCATCCTCAGAGTGCAGATACTGCACACTTAGAATAAAAATAAAAGCAGTGAAAATTCAGGTGATTCCAAGCATTTTTTCTCTGAACCGAGGTAGGCAGCCATTGATAGCTCAGTAATTAACCAGCAGTTTCACAAGACAAGGAAAAAGAAACAAACTTTCTATCAACACCTCTGATTTACCTCAACATATCTTCATTTTAAAAGCAAACGGTTTCCCATTTCGTACTTTTTAAATTCAGCTTGAAATTTTGATTTCTGGCTCTCTCAGGAACAGAAGGTAAGGTAAAATTTGTTTCATTCAGCTCTTTGACATTTAAAGAAATACCATTTATAGTTTTCATCTAGAAATGTTTTTTTTTTAAAAATCCACAGATGATACTTCAGACAGGTAAGAAGTCCTTAACTTTGAGTAACCTCTGAACTTCTATTTCTTAAGAAAGTAACCTCAGTCACAGAAATGCAAAGACTGAAAAAGAGCTTGGGAGATTAGGCAGAAGATATGAATGGCTGTATCAGACCCCAAATATTCAGCTAATCTGGATTCCTGCCTCAAACAGTGGCAACAGCTAGAGGCCTGGGGAAGAAGATAACAGCAGGAAAGGCTTACAAGATTTTCTCTCGAAGTTCTGTCCCACTTCACCAGTTCTATCTCAGGACTTTCTGGGTCAGATGTGTTTGTGTTTTCAGCAGCACTAAACATTTTTCTTCTGTGAGCTTGTCCCTTTGAACTCATGCAAACTTTTAACATCCACAGCATTCTGCAGTAAAAAGTCCACAGTGTGCGTGTGCACAGGGGGAGAAAAAACCCAAACCTCCTTTTGTTTCAAATCCACTGGTTTCATTGCGGCCTCCTCCCTTCTTTTGGAAGAGGCAAGGACCACTTGATTGCCATTCAGCCTTTCCACATAGCTCCTGATTATACAGCCCTTCTGTCATCACTTGCAAATGAGAGTGATTTTCGTTTCTAATGTCAACCACCATCATTGCCAAAGATCAGATTTTCAGAATTACATGAAGATTTCAGCTAAACTTACAGTCAACCTTGCAAAGTTCACTTTGAGATTGATAATTTGGAAAATCCCACCTGAGCATAGTATCCTCTAGTTTTCTTGATTCTTCAAAGTTCTCTTCTAGGAATTTCATCAATTAAGAGCAAGTTCATAATTTTTCAGCTGTAAATGTATTATTATACAGTTCTTGTACTTGGGCAGACCTGTATATCCTGACACGGTCCCTTTTTTGCCAGACTATTATCAATTATACCTCGGAGTTACTGGCATTTGAGCGTCACTGACATACATTTCAAAAGCTAAAGCAAAATGTAAATGAGAACAATTCTATACCTAGAAGTTGTAAATGCTCGGGCTGCATCTGTTACCCAGTTATCAGAGTGCTGAAAAAATTGTGTAAGTAGAACGGATTTGCACTGAATTAGCATGTTTTCAGAATGTACTCAATAAAGCTCATTTAAGATGAATGCAAATTCAGAAAGCCATGTCTGCATAGTCAAATATTTCTGCAAGAAGTTGGGTGGAGAAGTTTGTTCTAGTCCTCTAATTCTGCTTTGACACTGAAGCCTTTCACACTTATCCCCCCATCCCCCCTTCCTCCCTCCCAGCCCAAGTTCCTGTTCTACAATTAACTGCTTATAAAGCAAGCCTGGTTTTCCGGTAAGAAAGCTGAACTTAACACAAAATTAAAACAAACAAAAAGAACACTGCATACATCATCTGGCCTTCTATAAAACCTACAATTTTGTTAGCAAACTCCAGAACTCAGAATTTTGATTTTAAATTATTTTTTTTCTACTGTAGGTTCTGGCAAAACACGTGGTAAAATGTGGCAAAAAAACCCTGAGAATACACATGGTGAAGCAAGTACCAAAGTATCTTTGATTAATGAAACCCAATCCGAAGACTCTTAGTCTACTTGCTTCCTGAAGCTGTTTCACACTTCTTCTGTGTGAAAGAAACCTTACCATATACACTGCACACTCACATTGTGTTTCACATGCTCCTGGGGGAGTGGGGGAAGAGAAAAAAAAAAATCAGCAGCCATTTTTACCCCAATAAGATCTGTGAGTTCCTGTGAGCTGCTGGAGGGTACAGCAGCCACAGACAGAGCCAAGGAGAGGCTCCGTTCTGGGCAGGCTGACTCCTGAATGGGAAGGACAAGGGGATGCCAGTCCAGGTACGTAGCCAAGTTCAGACTAGGTACAGTCTAATGGGCTGAGCCTTAAGTCTCTTGCTCAGGGCTTCAGGAGAACACCACACACACGGGTCCAGACGTTAGTGGCACCATGCTCAGCTGCCCCATAGGCGCTTACCACCGATGCTGACAAGCAAACCCAAGCCAAATGAAAAGCTCCAACAAAACCTAGAGGGACCACCTTTCTGGAGGACGGTGAACACCCTGCTCACTTAACAGTTTCAAACAGGGCGATTGGCATCCTGACAAGGACTTTTTATTACTGAAAAGGTACTGTAAGACATACACCCATTGATAAACAAACATATAACTGAAATACTATACATTTATACAGTATAAAAGCCGGTACAAAAGCACTTACTCGACCTACAAAAAAAATCAAAACAAAGCACACATTTATCCATGCAATAACTTAAAGAAAAAGCAGCAAGCAGAGACAAAAACCCACTTCCAATGGCATGTAATTTGGTGGTTTGACAAGATGCTGTTACGCCCTTAAGAACTTGAAAACTGAGCATATAGCTGGAAAAAAACAAACCCTCCACATGAGAATGTTTGTTTGGCACTTCCTTTGCTTCCTAGCAGAAGCTAATTCTGTCTTCCATAGAGAGATTTACAAAACTAGAAAGTTAGAGAGTATAATCCCATCCGAGGAAAAAGCAGCAGGGATACAGCTGCAGAATTTAACCAAAGCAGCATTTATGTCTGTGTTGAAGGAGACAGCCACATCGATTTTACCCCAATTCAGCAAAATTGTACAAATATAAAGAACTGCAAGTATATCTCCCTGAATTCTAATATATTTTTTCCTCGTGGGCAACCTTTAAACTTTCTTAGTTTGCCGTGCAGATATTGCTGTGCTGCAGGACGGAAGGCTGAAGTCCAAACAATCTAGAAACAGAGTAGAACTAAAATCAAAGTCCTACAGTCAGGGTATGACCACCAGAATATTGGACAACACAAAAAAGACATCCACACACACAAAAGAAAGTACTCGACCTACAAACCAAGGCTTATTAACCAAGGCTTACTAACCAAGGCTTATTTCTGAGGCTCACTCTGTCCTTCGGACCAGTGTAGACCCAGGCAAGATACCTTTATGCTGCACCAACAGAGCTGCAAGCTCCACTGAGCAATGAGCACAGGCTGTAAACCCCATCTCTGTATTACAGCTGTAAATCGATAGCCAGAGAGATCATAACACATCCTCTGCTTCTGTACCCATGCTGGTAACAGGACATGACCTCTACACGAACAGAAACCGTGAGAGTGAGAGTTGGCGAGATACACAGCACAGGTCAACACCTAAAACAAAACCATGCACACTTAAATAACTACCTCTTGCTGATGTCCCCTTAATGCTGAAAAGAAGGTGGGAATGCTGTCATGAAAACTAATACTATGCATATGATCCATTTCTACTAACCTTAACAGACAAACATATATCTAGTTTATGTTTGCCATTGAGACAGGGCTTATCTACAGTCAGTAGAGAGAGAGAGAGAGGCACCTTCAGAAAGTAAGTAATCCCACTGTAAAATACCTGTTGAAGATTAAATAGAACTCATTGCTTTTTGGAAATGCAGCTCTGTCTCAGCCCACTCTGTTTAGTGGGAGCCTAAATACCTAAGTTATAGAAGTCTAACAATGTAGGACTCCTACCTCTTTAATAAGAAAAACTCTGCACTTTAAAGCAGTAGAAAGTATAGTATAAGTATATACTATAAGTTTACGTATAGAAAACCTTAAATCCTTAATCAAGAACGGCATGCAAATTTCACAGAAGGAAAACTCCACATACTTGCTCTGTCTTAGGTAATCCCTTTGGTCATGTTTGTACTTGAATCAAAATAGCATCTTAAGGGTTGGGCTGATTTTACTATACCTGCAACCGATAAATCCATTAATACTGTGCTAACATAACCAGTATCTTACAATCCTAGCTAGTGTTTTGTACACTTCGTGGGTGCCTACCAAGAAGTGAACATGTTGCCAGCACAGACAAAAGCAGGAAACACAGGACCTCAGCTTTAAGTGCTCTGGTTTCTCTTCCAGTAGCCTAGAGGATTTGCTCAGATGGCAACACCCAAGCATGAATAACAGCTTGAGTCATCTTCACAATAAATAGGAGAGGCAGGGAAGATTTTCAAAGTGATGGTGCAGACAGGGAAGATTATAATTCGGTATTCTTCCTGGTTTTTTAATTTGCCTTCAGCTTTTCAGGCAGATAAAAGTTCCAGGCCTCAAAGAGCACAGCACCATTTCTATAAAAGGAAACTCTTCAGGAATACTAGAAATGCATGGGAGAAACACTCTTAAATATTTTACTTATGCATTTATTAAAAAGTGTGTGCGTACACATGCTCAAACTAAGAAAGCATATAAACATAGATTGCACAGTTATATGATGCTAGATGGTATATTCACAAATACCCAAAAAGCAGCCATCTTACAAACTTCTACAAATGCACCTTGGATGATAAAGGCTTTCCAGCCCCAGCTGTGATAACTGAAGTGTCAGGACTAATTCATGACCTTAAAAAAACCCAACCAAACAAAAAAAACTCCACAACCCAATAAAAACAGGCAGCAGAACCAGTACTTTAAATCCTTCAGCACTATGACACCAAGCAGCGGTGGTGGCACCGACCTCTCTCTCATCACACAGGTTTCTGGAACACACTCATGGTGCAAGCAGAAATATATTTAGTATGTACAGACAGAAAACCTCAAATCAATTCTCAGTTCCTTCTTTAAGGTTAAAGCTGCACCCTCCTCGTGTAACGTTATCAAGAGGAGCATGGCAAGCACGTGAAATGGCGGCATAGTTTGGGTGACCCTGAGCACACTTTTGCCCCTGTAAACAAAAAAAAAAAAACCACTTCAAAAATTCTACATTTGCAATCATTGTTCCTAGCAACCTCCACGCTGAGACAGGATACTAGGTGGCTAAAATCCAGAAGATCACAGGAGATGGGAGATGTCTGCAAGAGCAATCTGATGCCTGCAATTCCTGAGGTGCCTGTCTTTACACCAGCGAAGTTCCCCCGGTGGCTCGTACCCCCCCCCCCACTGAGAATGCTTGCAAATGTTGTNCAGAATGCTTGCAAATGTTGTCATTCTGGACAAACCAAGTATATTTTTTTTGTACACCTAAGGCTGTCCCTCATTTACCAATTAGGTATTCCTGTATCTAAGGAAATGTAAAATTTAGGAGGCGTGAAAGGAGTATGTCTGACAGATGCTAGCTTTTCCAAGAGAAACCGGCTGCTGTGCAGAAACACGTACAGCTTTCAGAGCCTAGAGGAGAGGGAGTGAGGGAACGGGCGACTCGTTTGCCAGCACTGAAGATACTCATATGGTTGAATCCACAACTACATCTGTAGTTAGTAAGACAACGAGCCATGGCCTGTCCTAAGGCCTTGAGGGCAAGTGGCAAAGCACAGCTTGCAGCTGCACAGCGAGATATTCTCCACTTCTAATCCACACCAGCAGTTGAAAACAGCGCCTGAGCTACATCATGCCCCAAATCTTGCCTAGGCATTGTCCAGAGGAGTGCTGACAAATGCCAAAACATGCCAGAGAAAACATTACTGACGAAACACCCACTGATGACTGTAGGGCAATACTCAAGCCCAAACTATTGTCCCTTTTGAGGTCAGAAGTACAGAGGCAGCCCCAATACCTGGTCCTTGCAGCCTGGACTTACTTGGCTGCCTATCAACAAGGTTTTAGAGTCGCTCTCCTAATACCACAGTAAATGATTTATCCAGTAACCTGCTGTATAAAGTGTTGGTGGTATGACTATTCCTACTTCTTCCAGTTTTAAAAGGAATGACTTAAGATGTCAAAATCAAAGAGAGGACTTGAAACTGCATGTAGACACCTACTTCCAGAAGAGATGTAGCACTTCAGACAGATCTAAGAGAAAACGGTACTGAGAAAGATACGTATCACAAGAAAATATGTTAATTCCCATTCCTAGATGCTCAATCCCTCCTTACAAGGAGCACAGAAACCTGATTTGAAATTGTACACTGTGTCCAAGGAACCAGGCACTAAGCACTTGAGTGAGCTCCCCAGTGTCTGTGTCCTTGTACAATCAAAGATGCAAAGTTAAGCTTGTACTGTACCAAAGTACTAAAGAGAACCTGCTTACCTATTGCCTAGTTAGTCTAACTTTAGGCAAATCTTATACATAGGCATTTAACATTTTTCTCCTTACTTCACAATTAAAGTAGGTCTGCTCTAATCCCAGCTCAATGAGTTTGTCCTATTAATGCAATAAAACATATCACTTGGGAATACATGGTTTTCCTCAGGAAGGCATTTCTGCCACAGTGAGCTGCATAATTTAAAACCAACAGAAGTCTTTGGTGTGGGATGAGATATACATAGTTGAGAAATACTCATTGCAAACATTGAGTTACGTTAAATCAATGACGTGATAGAACAGTACTGGAGTTTCATTGCAAAGGTTTAATTGACAATAGAAACCACTGAGAAGAAGGAGCTGATAAAGAAGCAGCATTGCATAGCACAATTTCAGCAGTGCTACATGGAAGAAGTTATAAATAAGGCAAAGCACAGTTGCCTGCTTCTGCTCATATTTTAGCCATTAAGAGAATTAACCTTGTAAAGTCATCTTTATCTTGCATCAGCCATTAAAACTCTGAACCACATTACAACCCTAAATCGCAACACATTTCAATACCGGTGTTCCTTCTTCTTTAGAAACACAAACACCAATTAGGATAGCAAATGTTAAAGAGCAATACAGCTAAGGAAGGCCACAGTGTCAACAGCTAGAGTGCAGTGCACTGCTTTGGTTCAACATCCGTTTGACCCTCACAAATAAACAAACAGCTTCAACTGGGTGTTTTTTTTTTGCTAACAGACCAAATGTTAATGGAAGCGGAATGGCTTCAAGCTGCAGTAGGGTAGGTTTAGACTTGACATTAGGAAGGAATTCTTCACAGAAAGAATAGTCAGTCACTGGAATCGGCTGCCCAGGGAGGTGGTGGAGTCACCATCCCTGACTGTGTTTAAGAGTAGATTGGATGTGGTGTTGAGGGATGTGGTGTAGGGGAGAACTTTGTAGAGTAGGGCTGATGGTTGGACTCGATGATCCCAAGGGTCTCTTCCAACCTAAATGACTCTATGATTCAAATCAAACTGCAAATTAACTCCCTTTAGCATGCCACAACAAACAGCTACCAAGTAATCTTTTAAAACTGCAGTCCTATGAGGAATACCCCTTGGACTTGTACTGCTCCTGTGGATGAGTTAACAACAGAGTATTTTGCTATCTGTAGAGCTAACCAGGAAAGTATGGCTGTGCTTCTTTCTCCAGCCCGCCTTACTGGGGGGTAGCATGAATTATATTCGGACAAGGTTGTGGTTGGTCTGCAACTCCAGTGTGGAAGAACAAAACCCTTTCATTACCCCAGTACTGGGCAGCTGAAGTTTGACAGAGCAAATCTCTGACACATCTCATCTCTGGCCCACCAAAAGCTGGCTTGCCCAAGAAGAATTTTGCAGCGTTGCCCAAACTATTTTAAGTATGCCAACTGTGATGATTTAGAACACATGTACGCTCCATGCTCTTCACCTTCTGTACACGTGAAAAGGCGTTTGCAGGAAGCATGTTCTCTAAGCAGCAGTATGAAAGAAACCTAATAGCAGCCCCTTCCTTCCGGTTCACAGCTCATGAGCAGAGAGTAAGCTGAGAGGCAGGGAAATACAACTGGATTGATTTGCAGACATGGATAACAAAGATGGATACTCCATAGGCATTTACTTTCTTGAATGACACAGCAAACCAGAAGCCCCAAAAAACCCCAACAACCCAAAAAAACACAACCCCATAAAACAAAACAAATCCAAACCCGAGTCATGCTGTTCCCAGAAACAAATGCATTTCAGATATTACAGATGCTTCTATTTCAAAATTGATAGATTTTGTATTCAATCTGCTTGCACTGAAAACCTGCTTTCCTCCACTGCTTCCTAATGCACTGTAGCAAGCAGTGATTCTTGAACCAAATATGTGACATGGCAACTGACAGGGCTTTCACTAAGGGAAATTCAGAGATTCACACAACCTTAATCTGAGATATTCAAAACAATTACTTTTTGGCTGGCCACAAGAGAGATCAATTTGACAGAATTATTCAAAAGGCTGAGCATGAACTCCCAGGCTGGCAGGAAACGAGCTACCCTCATTTCACAGGAAACAGATTTTAAGTATGCCAGGGTTTAAATCGTGTTTATATAAATATGGTAAAAGTGAATCAAAGGCTATAGGCACCTTAAATTTTGAGTTTAAAATCATTTCAGTTCCCCTTTAAAGTTACAAAATTAAAATAGTCTCCAAAATACTGAGTGGAGATGAAGTAGAA
This sequence comes from Jacana jacana, assembly GCA_013400555.1. Classification (NCBI taxonomy): domain Eukaryota; kingdom Metazoa; phylum Chordata; class Aves; order Charadriiformes; family Jacanidae; genus Jacana; species Jacana jacana. Next base: position 7,910 of record VZTM01017343.1, on the reverse strand, counting down.
ATGTTCTATAGTAAAGAAAGAGTACCGTATGGTATATTTCTATTTTATCAATAAAATTATGCAGTGTTATTATCATATTCTAAACTGACCTCCACATAATCTGCACCTGAAAGTATCATAACCTCATTGGTAGATAATATTTCAGTGGATAAAAGGGGCTTATTCCTTCAGGGTTTGATACAGATTTAAGGAAAAGGAAGTATTTCCCATATGATTTAATCAGTATGGATGCTTGCCCCTTTTCAAAATTAAGAATTACTAAGAAAAAAACAACTTTTTTCCCACTGTTTATTTTGTCTGGCTATGCTTTTTTGGTTAAAAGAACAGACGACCTAGAAAAGTTTCCTCTCCTTCCTAAAGCACAGATGACTAAATCAGCTAGCTATGCAAAAGCAATAAACTTATTCACAACGACTAGCAAAGGAGTGATATATTATCTTCAAATACCAGTAAGAAACAGAATCCTTCACATTCATTTGATACAGCTTTGAAAGTCAGATAAAGGTCAGATGCACTTAAGAATTTTTTCTTCAGAGAAATTATACAAGGCGTTTTCCCCTCACAAAAGCCCTGTGACAGGTAAAACTACCATAAATTCAAGCTATTCTGTATTCAATTGCTCAGTCCCTTGAAATCTCATATTGAAGTCCTGCTGCCTAAAGCAGTCAGGAGAATGAGAAAAGACTGGATAAATACAGACCTGACTTTGCAAAGAGCTGACAAGCCTTGATTTGAAATGTACTACCTCTGGGGGAAGGTAAGAACTAAACAAAAATATATGCCAAATAATTGGGGAAAATTAGAGTTGTATTATGCAATTATTTGTAAATAAATATTTTTCAAATATTTCTATTCTTATTTACCAAGCTTCTCTTTTTTTGTTGCTTTTCCATAACCTTCACTCATCCTGTGCTTTTAATACTTGTCAAAAAACATACAGGCTCACACTATATAAGGAAAACTGAACATTCATGAGATTTTATCTTTTTGGATTTTCAGTAATTTAAAATTAACCTAAACCAATCACTTATGGTGAGGTATTGTTTATGACTAAGCAGAAGTCACGTGGCTTTTTTTCATCCTCTACTGAGTGTCTGAAGGTCAAGTTCACTGGTAAAAACTACACTTCTCTAATTACCTACCCTTTCTTGGGGGAATCACTAATTAAGCAGACACTTTGCAAATCTTGTACACCAGTACATGCTGACAATATCCAAGAAGTGAGATGATATTCAGGTGAGGAACTGAAAAAGAATATGGTAAAACACTCCTTTGTGCACTAGTTGAGCCCTTCTGGGACGCCTGACCTCAACAACCTTGCAAGTCATCCACAGAAGTATTTTCTCCTGTTCCTACTACATTACACAGTTCACACTAAACCAGCCATTATTTAGATGTGAGGTACAGGTGGTTTTCCTGCACTAGAGGACTCATGGCTTTACGCTTCTATATGCAGCCTTACAATGCATGGGCCTTGGGTCCTTCACTGCCGTCACGCAGAGACTCAGGAAGACATTCAGCATAGCTAAATGCCCCATCCCTGGAAATATTCAAGGTTGGGCTGGTCAGGGCTCTGATCAACCTGATCTGATTGAAGATATGCCTCCGCATTAGAGGGGGGATTAGACTAGATGACCTTTAAAGGTCCCTTTCAAACCAAACTATTCTATGATTCTGTGGTAATGTTTCACCACTTACCTTTGTCAGGAAGTGTAGTGACAGGATGAGGTGTAACAGATTTAAATGAGACAAGGGGAGATTTAAATTAGATACTGGAAAGAAATCTTTCCTGTGAGGGTGGTGAGGCACTGGCACAGGTTGCCCAGGGAAGTTGTGGATGCCCCATCCTTGGGAGTGTTCAAGGCCAGGCTGAATGGGGCTTTGATCAACCTGGTCTAGTGGGAGGTGTCCCTGCCCATGGCAGGGGCCTTGGAAATCTGATGATCTTTAAGGTCCCTTCCAACTCTAACCATTCTATGATCTCCTGAGCCAGCACTGTGCAGTCTACTGCTCACAAATCACAGCCTTTCCCTTATGGGCAGCTGAAGGAGGCTGAATCTCAGGGTGCCTGTATGTGACGACCTCCAACTGCCTGTTGCTGACTACCATAGCTACTCTCAACTTTTGAGGAAACCCTGCTGTGCCCTCTAGTGACAAACCTCTAGAGATCACAGGCTGTCCTGCACTTGGGGAGATCTAGGAGACATGACACACAGCTAAATGAAGCAGAATGGCACTCACTGTACTGCACATTTCATTTTATCTTACTGGCCCTAGATTATTGTTGTATGTTCCTTGCAACAGAAATATTCCATTCTATTAACATGCAGATCAGTTAAATAAGCCCCCCCAGGATAGTACCAAACACCTACCTCCAGCAACTCAAGAAGATAGATTCAATACATTTAAATACAGCACTTGGGAAAGTAGAAATAATTCTGTGTTTGTTGTTGACACTATAATTTGTTTCACAAAAGCCAACAACCACATCTGTAATTTTTGAAAACACAACGCTGCGCATTTTGCAGTCTGAAAGCCCAAGTCCAAATCAAATTATCTGCATGCAGTTGCTTGAATTACTGGATAAGAAACTGGTAGATACAGCTTATCGCTGATCAATTAGCTGACTTCAAACTGATTTGCAGAAGGTAGCAGGACCCACTTTTTGCTTCCCTCAGCCTTTGTCTTTACAATTCTCAAATAAGCACTCTTTATATATACCTACAACCTTCTTAAAAAGTCTGCTGGCTTCATGAAACACTGCCCAGTTTTCCCTGTTTCCATAGGTTCTGGTAAAAGGCTCTCAGCCTCAAGTGCTTTCAGGCAGTCTTATTCAAAGAACGGCAAAATCATCAAGAAATTCACAGAGCAATGGAAAGGCCACATTCATTTCCCAGAACAACAAACATTACAGAGGAGAAAATTTACACTCTGTTAGAGCACCAGAAATCGTGGGGCACAGAGTCCCAATGTGATGAGTGTACAGCTGGATACAGAAGCCTCAGCTCCCCCAGTGGAAAGGTCACCTTCCTAAAAGGGCATTTTCAGGGCCTGACATGCCCATTTTGTGCCTTGACAAAGGAAATCAAGTGGCAATGCCTGGCTGGCACAAGGTGGCCCACGAGTTCCAGTCTGAAGCGTGGCAACTGCTTCCATCCACCCTAGGGCCAGTGTGCTTCTCCTGAGTGAGAAACCTCAGGCACAACAGCATGCCCCAAATCCAGAAGTATCACCCCAAAGTTTGGTAAAATATCACCCGTTCCAGAAAACTGTCAGCTTATCACTCTGAAGTCATACAAAAACCAAGCACAGATTACCCCAAAAAGAAAACTTGCTTCATGTTTAAACTATCACATTAGCTACGGCCTACTGTGTTTTTTAAACTTCTCAGAACTGTAAGATACAGGATGGGTTCTTAAACAGTCACTTTATGCCTCTGGTCAACATTGGCAAACTTTATAGTCTCCTGGTTTCTGGTATTAATAGCATATTTTTGGTTTATAAGTAACATACTGTATAAAGAAACAGTGTTTGATTTACTGAGATCCAGCCTAAAAAACCACAACCCCAACCTTCCAGCATTTTATTTTAATGGCATCCAAAAATACTAAAGTGACTGAAGCGCAAAGGACAATGAGAATCAATTTTTTAAGTACCATTAACAGACATATCAGATGCACAGAACTAAGGCCCTATTGCCAAGGGGGAATAGCAACTGGATAAAAATTAACTTCCAAATAAAAGCATAGAATTTATTGCCTTGTCTTTGGCACCAAAACACTGTTTAAGGGTATTACCCTTAAAATTCATGCCAGACTAGTAAGATGATGTTGGCTTACAATCATATAAATCAGCAGAGCTATGTCGACTTCTTCCTCTGATATACTCCTGCTTTTCAAAGCCTGAAGACATGCCAAAACTAATCTCGTTTTGTTCTTGTAATTTATTTTGCTAGAAATAAATCTCAGCAAGACCACAAGTTATTTTATAGAGCTGGGTGTGATTTCCCTTTTCTAGACAGGCACGTTACACAAGGACAAATACTACTTTAAAGCATTACTTACAGACTGCCAAGCAAGAGACTCCATAATTCGATGTTCACAGCGTTCTAGATGCTTTATCATTTCCCTTGTTAGGCTTGGCTCCGCTTTAATAAAGCTTTCAATCACCTTGTAGAAGTCAAAAGCTTTTAAATCAAAAACACTGAGAATCCATGGGAAAGACAAGTCTGTTTCAGCACTGGTACCATCACTTTGTGAAGCATTTCCTGCAGGGAAAATGGACTAAAATTATGAGGAGTACTACATTCTTTCACTTCTGATGTCTCTTCCTTAAATTTATTGAATCATTGCTCGTACAGAAATTTCTGTGAGCGTTTTTTTTCCTGTTTTTTTTTACCACATTTTATGTACTTGAACAAATAGCAATAATTATCAATAAATAGCAGTAATATTTAGGACTTTAGATTTAACTTACTGCCATATGTAGCCATGACAACTTCAACAGCACATGCCAGGAGAGATGTGTGGAAGATGTTATCATTCAGAAGTTTGCTAAGGAGAAAGAATGTAATTAATGCTTGTCCTAGCACTAAAACGCTGGACTTCAATAACAAGTTAAGGGCACATACCTGAAATTCTGCACTGAGAGGCGCTCTTCCTCCTGAAATACATAAATCAATCCAAAGTTGTGAATATTCTTAGTATTTGTAAATGTGATATCCACACTAAGGGACCAGTGCTAAACTCACCGACTTGAGCATAGACTCCATTACTCTGTAGTATAGACGTACTCCAAGTTTGTATCTCTGTTACAAAAAAGGAAGAAATTTGAGAATATTACAAGAAATTTTAACAGACTACAACAGGCAAACTCTTGTCTTTAACAATTCAGAATGTTTCCAGTTTTTGGAAGAGTCACTACAAAGAAATCACGGTCCCCAGCTCCATTTGCCAATAGCAGTGAAGAGGCCTCAAAGGTTACTAAGGTTCAGGACCACCCCAACCACATGGAGACTTAACCAAATGCTGATGTTACATGTTATGATTCATAGCTAACATAATAAAAAGCAGGGCTGACAGACAGAAGGCTCTTAAGTACAAACTTCATTGGATTTGTTTTCCAAAATCCTTGTTGAAAGCACAGCTGGCCGACTAGGAAGTGAGTCACCTTTTGCAGTTTTAGGCTGAGTTACTTTAATAAATGCAAATATACATTTCATTAAATGTATCATGCCCAGCAATTTTCCCATTCTTCAGTAAAGTATTTCCAACATATTTCCACCCAGTTCCTATTGCTCCTTATATACAAAGGATAATTTGTTGACCGTTATTTTTACAGTGCTTTTGAAAAAAATACCTGTCTATTCCTCAAGTTGAAAACTGTATTATTATTTTTTACTACTACTGCTTTGGAGAACAGTCAGTAAGTCAGGTCTCACATTAGCTACTACCAACAGAGTTCAAATGAGTAATACTCAATGAAAATGCTAGTTACCTGTGAGCCAATCTCAGCACATCCCTGCCCAACTGCTTCAGCAAATTTCTTTTTGAAGATGTGGCCAAGAGTTTCCACTCTTTTCAGGATACTATCCTTAGGGTTCACTGTGCAATTCTAATCAAGTACAGGGTAGGAGAAGAAAGGACATTTTATTTAAAGAACATTTTAATGATTTAATCACATTAGTCCTGCTTCACTTCGTAACATCTCTAGATCAACTCATCAGCATAAATAGAAGTGGAGTATTTAAAAAACAAGACAGAATCACTGTATACATTCAAGTTTCCCATAACTACAACTTCATGTCTCACATGCCAGTAACTGCAACTAACATGTGAGCAGTAACATCAACGTTAATATCTTTGAAGTTATAAATACGCTTAAGTTGCTGAATGTGAACATGAGATCCTCTGAGAGCATCCGCCTTCCCTTCCTCTCCCATTTACATTCCCCTTCTTTTTCCATCTGATACATACATAAATAAATCTTAATATTTAATGCAGTAACAAAAAAGATTTAAGAACTTAAAAGGTTTCAGTACACGTCAGTTAGATAAAAGTGCTTTCTCAAATGAATAATCGCAAATCTTCCTTTTAGTCACTTACATTGAAATATACGATGAGCGTATCAGATGGTTTATCAGTTGCCGAGTTTAAAATCATAATCAGTTGCTGGATGTTATTCATCGCAGCTCTGGAAAAGATACAATAAAATGCATAATAAATATTAACATTG
>VZTM01017339.1:97977-110631 GCA_013400555.1 Jacana jacana | reverse complement strand
CGGTGGAGATGGAGCAGGGGCTGGGCACTGCTGCGGCCTGAGCCGGCCGCCCCGTTGCCGTTGGTAGTGCTCGCCGAGCGCGTTTTCACAGGCCTGTTTTGGGGGAGAAAAGTCTTGTTGCTTTGGGGAGCCGCGGTGGTACCGGGAGTGGAGGTGGGGGAGAGCTGTGACCGCTGCGGGCGGGGGGCGCCTGCGGGCTTGAGCCTGAGGCTGGGGCCTCGGAAGGGAGCTCGGCCCTTCGCTTGCCGTTGCCCATGGAGTGGAACGGAGAGTTCACTATAGGCCTTGCTGCCTTTTTCCGAGTCGAAAATGCTTCTTTTTCTCTTCAAGACCCGCTCCCCCCCTTTTTTGTTGTTGTTGTTTGGTTGAGATTTTTCACCCAAAAGTAAGAGGCACAAAGGATTGTTTATTTTGCAGACTTGGGGTTGCACCACTTCCTCCCCAGCTTGCTACATGGCTTCTCCCCGCATTCCCTTAAAGACCTTGGGAGGGTGAAAGCTTTGCCCCTCAACCACCCCATCCCATTCCACCCACCCGCCCAAAAAAAGTCTGATCTCTTTCTGCTGTGTGAAGCTGGGGAATGTGCTTATCGACCCGAGTGGGAGGGAAAGGTACCCAGATGTTTTCAGAGTTTTCTCATGCGTGGTTGTGAGCTGTGGGTCAAAAACTGCCCATGTTGGCAGACTACACTAATGTTATAATGGCTGCATATCAGAAATAGCGTGGCAATTATCCGCGGAGCAATTATGTGATCTGCAAATCACATAATTACTTTTAAAGGAAAGCTACAGAATGTTCTGAAACCAGCTAATTTGGTGTGCTTCTTAAACTGCTTAGTATAACACTGATGAGGTAGCAAAATGATACTAGTCTGTTACACTCGTTTTCTTGGGTGTCCTGTAGGAAGGAATGCAAGTTTGTTCACAACTTCCACTCGGACCACAATCTCTGTGTTCTAAAGCAATATGGGCTCGAGTATTTAAACAGTGATGAACTTCGCCAGCTTTTGCTTCAAAATGACCCTTCCCTCTTACCAGAGGTGAGTAGTAAAAGAAGCTGTGACAGCTTCTTAGCTCACTGTGTTTCAGTGAGCATCACAAAGCGGAAGAGGCTTGATACTAGATGGAGATGCTGGGTGTCAGACTAGTTAGCATAATGCAAATCTAAAACCTTAAATCTGCATCCTCGGTTTTCACTGGCAGCTAAGCACTCACACAGCCTCACGTGCTCCCCTCTGCCCTGCCCGCAGCAGGACAGGTGAGAGAAAACAAGAACAGAAGTGACAAAACTTGTGGATGGAGATAAAGACAGTTTAGCAAACAGAGGAAAGAAGAGAGAAAAGAAGTGTTGTAAAGGCAATTAGTCACCACCTCCCACAAGCAGAGTGATGCTCAGCAAGTCTCTGAGGAAGGGCCAACTTGTAGGAAGGATCCACTTCCTCTACTCCTTTTTTTATTACTGAGCATGACATTATATGGCATGGAATATCCCTTTGGACAGTTTGGGCTAGCTGTCCCAGCTGTGTCCTCTTGTCCTCTCAATTTGTTGCCCACCTCCAGCCAACCCAGGTGCCAAAGTGGTGAAAAAGAGAAATCCTGGACACTGTGCAAGCACTGCTCAGCAGTAGCTGAAACATTGGTGTCTTATCAAGGTTTTAGTCACAAATCCAAAACATGCCGTGGTATGGTCTGCTACAAAGAAACTTAACTCCATCCTAGCCAGATCTAGTACCTCTTACCATCGAATTTAGGTCAAAAAAGTTCACTATTCCAAAACTGGAGAACAGAAGAGTTCAGCTGGTGACACAATGAAATCTGCTATCCTGCATTTATGTGACTTGGAGCAAAATCCCATCTGCTTGAGAATGTCTGTAAGGTGGTTGTTGTCTGCTCAAAGGTCTTTGTAGACATTAGCAGTGAAAAGGGAAAACGATCAATCATTTGGAAAACAAGAGGAAAGAAGTAACTTGTATAAATCTTTTAAACACAAATGTAAACATGTAGCTGTGAAACTTAAAAAATTGTCATTTCAAACTGTCTATATGAGCACATTGTACTTAAATTATTATTTTTTTCCTCTACCCAAGGTCTGCGTGCATTACAACAAAGGTGACGGACCTTATGGATCTTGTACCTATAAAAAGATCTGCACCAAACTGCATGTTTGCCAGTACTTTTTGCAGGGACAGTGCAGATTTGGCAGAAGCTGCAAGCGATCCCATGACTTATTTAAGTCAGAATGTTATGACAAACTGGAGAGACAGGGAATGAGCTCAAATATTATTGAGAAACTGCCCTCCATTTATAGGAATATGTATGACATAACAAATGGCAACAGGAACATGTGTGACACAGAAGATGCCAAGACTTCACCGCGCAAAGGTAAATTATACCATCTTTTGAAAACATCAGAAGATGAGTCAGTGTAGTGACTATGACATTCTCACAGATGTCATTAAGAAATAGAAAACTGAATTCACATCTTGATGTGTCTTTTAGGAGGGACTTGCTCATTTAGGAGGCACCTATCTCATTGTCGGAGATTTGTGTCTTGATGACTGAAGTAGATTTCAAGGCATTAATGCTTCCTGAGAAGTAAAGTGCTTGGTGTTTATGAAAATCCTAAATTTGAGGTTAGAAAAGCATAACAGGAACTGGAAGTGTGGAGCTTTATCATTTTTTTCCTGGTACCACAAAACAGGGTTGAGAACTGTTTAAGAAAAAGTGTAACATTTACTTGTGTGATTATATTTTATCTTTTATTCTGTAATGCAATTATTATCTAGCACAAGAATTCACAGGCAGTGGTACCTTAGTTACTTCTCAGAGATGTAATATTTTGTTCTTTTCTTTTGAAGTTCATTAGAATTGTAAGTTAAGTATGGTTTAGCAGGGAAGAAGAGGATAACATAATGGTAAATTCAAACGTATGTATGTTCATCTCTGCTATCCTCCCTGCAGTTACTTCTTCCCTTCTTTGTTTCCTTGATTTACAGAAGTATCAAATTTTGAGACTTCAGATTTTATAGCTGCCAATGTGAACAGCTATGTGGAATGCATGGTTAACTCAAGTTCATCTAGAAATATAAAGGCATTGGATTCTATTCTTATTTTGCAGTGTCAGCTAATAACTGTATCTGAAGAATTTAGCAGTTACAGGGAAGTCAAGATCAGAAGGGATAGGACTTTGGAGTATACGAGGTTATCAGATTTCAGTGTCTTTCTGGAGCTAAATGCAGTTATAAACACTGTTTTATTGGCATCTTCTCTACTTATAGGTGAACTTTCAAGAGAGCTTGCTGAAACAAAGAGTATTAATAAGGCTTATAATTCCCCCCTCTAGAGAGAAAACACAGTTCTAGCCAAAAGTCCTCAACTACAGATGGTGATGAATCGGAACAGATCTGCCTATATCATCTGTACCGAAGTTGTGGCTTTAAAGGTAGGTCATGACTGTAGCAAGTCCAGTCTGTTTTCCTTTTCTTGTAAGGAGGAAGTGATTGATAGATGCCTTTCACAGGAAGGGGAAATTTCAGAGTTTATATTTATCTTTAATTGAATCTCATTGTAATCTTGAGTGATGGTAGGAAATTGACCTACTTAGTATACGAAACAAAGGAGTTGCTTGCTTTAACTCTGAACTGTGTAATATCAGCCTGTGTGGGAGATTGGCTACTCCACCTGAGTTCACCTGAGGGACTGCAAAATTATAGGAGTCCTATTTCCATATAGCTATAAAAGATACTCTGAATCCTGCATTTTTCCTTGTTTCTTCTACCACTTTTCTGTTTCATCTGTCTGAGCTGTCTCCCTTTCAAAATCTTCAATGCAGGAAGAAGACTGCTGTGCCAGATTGCTTCTTGTCCTTTTGTCATCCTTTTCCTTCTTGATGTTCTTGACCTGCAGTAGTTCCCTGATGTACTGTACACCTTCTCATATGAACTGTGTAGTGCAATCTCCTTGACTTTCACTGTAGTTAAGTTGCCTGTTCTACTATGAAGGGTAGCCTCAAGTTTGTGTGCTGGCTGCGGTCTTCAATCCTATTGAGGAGTCACTGCCTACTGGCTCTGAATGATTTCTGAGCAATAACTGGGCTACTGCTATCACTGCTCTTTTTCCTGGTGAGGCCTGGATGCTTAGAGACTTTTTGAAGCCTCTTAATGAGCTACCTCCTATCCTGAAACTAAGCAGTGGTGTGTTTTTTTCGTTTGGGTTTTTGTTGGTGGTGGTTTTCCCCCTCAATTATACCCCTTTGTGTCTTAAGTGGTTAAGCATAGATATTTCAGTGTACAGTGTTATCCTGTCTATAAAATAATAGCCTCATGTGAGCATGTGATCTCAGTTATTTATAAGTTTTTGTGTCTGGAACTGAGAAGACAAAACAGTTCTTCACCGCTGAGCTGAGCTCCTGATAGCAATTTTCATGCACAAAGAGCAGATAGTAGGTACAAAACTAAACATCTGCTTAAGCTCAAAAAGTGGTTTGCTTGCTCATGCTGAAAAAATCTGTACTATTGCTTGTAATGATTCCATAGGGGAACACTTTCCATAGCTATGCATTTGATATTTTCAATAATGCATCTGACTTTTTTTTTTTTTTTTCCAAATTTTTAAACATTTATAGAAAAGTGTATCAGGACTCATTTTCACTTGCCATATAGATGGCAGATCTCTGATGGTAATACCTGGAAGGACTTGAAGAATATGGAAGAAATAGAAAAAGCATATTGTGACCCCAGTAACACCAGGTATAAACTCTTACAAAATGTAATAGTGTTTGGACTTTGCTATATTGGACCAGACTTTTGGTGGTTATAAATTGTTACGATTCTATTGCAGTCATTACGTAAGTAGCTTCATTCAGTATTCTTCTACTGACCTCACTTTGCTGACTTACTGTTGCTGGAGATCCCATCCCTTGGACTTAGGCCTGGATTCTGCATATAAATGGGGTTAACTTTCTTCAGAGCAGCCTGTAGAGTGCTGTGTTCTGGATCTGTGACTAAAACAGTGGTGATAATGCTCTGATGTTTTAGATGTTGCTGAACAGTGCTTGCAGAGACTCAAGCCTTTCTCTTTTTTCCCCCCACTCTGCCCTTCTTCTCTGTAGTGGGTATGCTAAGGGTGGGCAAGGGGTTGGGAGAGGATCAGCTGGGACAGTTGACCTAAAATGACCAGAGGGATCTCCCATACTGTGTAACACCATGCTCAGCAATGAAATCTGGAGCAGAGCAAGAAGAGGGGTTGGGGTTTTTGTTTCAAAGGTGGTTGCTGGTGAGCAATTTGTTTTGATTTATTGATTTGTTTGTTTACACTCCCCCTACTTCACCTGTTGATCTGCCCTTATATTAACCCATAACTTCTCTGGCTTTTGCCCCTCCTATTTTCTGCCCTCTGTTATGCAGGGGAGGGGAAGGGGAGCGGGTGATCAGCTGTGTGGGTTCTTTGTTGCTGGCCGGGATCAATCCATCACAGTCATTTTATGTGACTGATCTGTAGACTCTAGTATTCTGGGTTGTGAAAAAATGTGTAAATACTTCCTACTGCTGCTACCATAGGAGGTCTTAATCCTCTCTAAGAATGCCTGGAAAACTGCAGAGAATGTTTATTTTGTCACAAATACTTGTGTGAGTCTGTCTTTGGTTAGAGCTTGTCAATATGCACTTTGACCAATGATTAGAAGTGACCTGTTTTTTCACCTTTTGAGATGGAGGGTGGAAAGGTGGCATGAGATTTGCCCCTCTTGCTGCTTCCCCACCCCCCAGTCTGTATTGTGGAATTGGTAGAACACCTTGTGTACCTGGTGAGAGACGGATACTTTTGGTGCAGAGAACCATTAAGAGTATGGAAATACATTTAACAGTTTGGAACTGGTTATGTAGCGTGAAAAGGGTATTGGAAGGGGCTTATACCAGTATGCCATGTCCCGTGGTGGTGAAGTTACCTAGCCCTCCTGTGTTATGTCACATCTCTTTAAAACTGTGCTTAAGTTACGACAGTGTTCTGTTTAGAATCTAATTGGTTAGCAAGAAGGCAGTCTACTCTTTCCACTGTTTCTGTTCATCTTGTGTAACTCACTAATTTACAAGTTGATAGTGGTTACTGTGCATGCAACCCATGTGAGACCTAATACTGTAATGTGAAATATGTATGAACACAAGACAGAACTGGGATTGTTATGGAAACTGCAGGCTTGTGTCCTGCTTTTGAGGGGTCTTGACTTAATTTGAAGATTTGTGGAGGGCTTCTGAACCTGTGTGGAAAGCTTCACAAACAGTTCTGATTTTTTTTTTCCTTCCTGTTTTTTTTTTTTAGATTTAATAACGGTGTTACTGAAAGTGGCTCTGTCTTGTCACGTATCTGTTTTGTGAATATGTGCTCTGGGTTTGCAAAGGTTAGACGTCTTTCTACAGCTTCTTCTGTGACTAAACCCCCTCACTTCGTTCTTACAACAGAATGGCTCTGGTATTGGAAAGATGAACACGGTCTGTGGCAGGAGTATGGGAAAAAAGTAAGTGTGGAGAAATGGAAAGACTCTCAATTCTGTTAAAAGTGCAGAACTACTGAGAAATATGCAGCATTTGTATCTTCCCCTCTTTTGCCAACCTCCACTCTGTCCCATTCCTACCTCTCACTCATACTGTACAGATGGAGGCCTAATGGGATTTTTTCCTGGAGAATTTAGAATCATAGAATAATTCAGGATGGAAGAGACCCTTGGGATCGTCACATCCAACCATCAGCCCTACTCTACAAAGTTCTCCCCTACACCATATCCCTCAACACCACAGCTAATCAATTTTTAAACACATTCAGGGATAGCAACTCAACCACCTCCCTTTCCAATGCCTGACCGCTCTTTCTGGGAAGAATTTTTTCCTAATGTCCAGCCTAACCCTACCCTGCTGCAGCTTGCAGCCATTCCCTCTTGTTTTATCGCCAGTTACCTGTGAGAAGAGACCAGCACCAACTTCTCTACACTGTCCTTTCAAGTAGTTGTGGAGAGTGATGAGGTCTCCCCTCAGCCTCTTCTTCCTCAAACAGTCCTGGCTCCCTCAATTGTTCCTCATAAGATTTATGCCCTAGGCCATTCACCAGCTTCGTTGCCCTCCTCTGCACTCGCTCCAGCACCTCAATATCCCTCTTGTGCTGAGGTGCCCAGAACTGGACACAATAGTCAAGGTGTGGCCTCACCAGTGCTGGGTACAGGGGGACAATCACCTCCCTGCTTCTGCTGGTCACACTAATTCTAATACAAGCCAGGATGACATTGGCCTTCTTGGCCACCTGAGCACACTGCTGGCTCATATTTAGCCACTTGTCAGCCAGAACCCCAAGGTCCTTTTCTGCCAGGTGGCTCTCCAGCCACACTTCCCCAAGCCTGTAGTGCTTCATGGGATTGTCGTGGCCCAAGTGCAGGATCTAGCACTTGTCCTTGTTGAAGCTCATGCCATTAGCATTGGCCCATTGATCTGAATTGATGGTTCACGTAGGAAAGTGCTCACTGGAGAGTCACAAAAATTACAGACAGATAGCTCTGCAGTTAGTCATGTCAGATATGATCACATTAATACCTTCTTTTCACTGCTAATATATTAAATACCAGACCAGGAGAATCTTTCTTTTTTATTTTTTTTTTCCTTCTGGTTTTGGCCTAACAGGATGTTGGTCATGTAGCTGCCACTGTCTCCAGTGAAGACCTGGAGAAAGCTTATATAGCTGAAAGTTCTCCAAAATTGAACTTCAAAGCTGGAAGACATGACTATGAACTTGATTTTGGAGGTATGTTCTGTTTGCTTTGTTGTTTTTAGATTCTGCTTCTCTTCCTTTCTCTCCCTTCATTGCTCCCTCCCTTCCTTCCTCCTAGGTAATTTGAGATTTTAAACTACGTTAGTACAGGGGATAGGAGAGAGAAATTTGAACTTTGAACTGCAATGCTTACAGAGCCCAAGCTATCAAAGTTTGCTTATGTGAACAGCTCATAGCCTGAAAAGTGGCATTCCTATTCTTCTTCTTTTAGTTTTGAGAAGTTCTTGTGCTAGGTTTCAAAATGTCTATCAGGAAGTCAAAGTGTGACATGGCCATTGTTACTGGCACCAACACAAATGGTGAGAAACTTCTGGAAGACTTGGCAAGGAAGCAGAAAAATGAATACTTGGGCAAGGTGTAGATTCCAGACAATACTTAGCATTGCAATATTTATGTTGCTATTTTCATAGCTCTGCCTGTCTGGAAAGGCTGAGGAAATACCTTGACTGTGTCAAAGTAGGAAGGTGTTCCAAGTGTTCAGGCAATTTAAGCCACTTCAGTGCTTTACTTTCTGAGCTGTTGCCTTTCCAAGTATCCTCTTCAAAAAATCATGGGAAAGAGTGGTGAGGGAAATCAACTTGCTCAGACTGTCACATTGGTATAGTTGCCTTTGATCCAACTCTCCATTACCATCTCATGGTAATGAGACGTTGTTTGTGATTTAATTGAAAGCAATGCTGTTATCTTCTCTATGGGCTGATGAAACTTGACTGACTTAAAAGAGGAAATAGCGCAGTAAATCAATCCCTTTCCTAAGGTTTGGGCTTTTTTAGTAACGCAGGCAAACATTGTGCAATGTAGACCTCGTCAAAAACTTAGTTTTTAGGCCTGGTGGTGCCAAGAGTTGGGTTTGTGTTGTTTTTTTTTTCTTTCTTTGTTTTCTTCTGTGTACCTCTCTTTGAAGATTAGGCCTCACTCTGCTGGCTACTGTTGACTCTTAGCTGTCAGTATGATGTAGCGGTAGCTACAGTTTCCAAGATCCAGCCAGAATGCTTCTAAAATTCGGTTTGCTATGGCTTGTTTCTGTTAGTGGTCAATAAAAATGAATGACCCGTGGTAGCTGTTAGGTTGCATATATAGGGTTTGAAATCTACAAATAAATGTAGAAAGACAGTGTCTTGATTGCAAATTGCGAAGGGGATGCAGTCCATGGGGTGAAAGTAGATACTTTACAATGATTCTTTCCAGTTAAGTGTGGTCGATGGAACAGTGAAAAGAAAATAGCTATCAGCATCTTATCATTCCTTCTGAAGTTATGAGCAAAACTGAAATTAAAAGCCTCAGTGATTTACACAAACAGACTGTGGGTTCCACATCCTGCTCTGACTTCCCTTTGCGTAGCAAGAAAAAAAGTTTGGTGGCTTTTGTCAACATTTTTGACAAAACAAGTTAGTGGTAAGTTTTGCTACAGTATGAAGGCTTTGTGAAACATTTTTCTGATTGTTTGAAGTTTATTATTTATTTTTTTCCTCCAGCCATGATTCAGAAAAACCTTCACTACACAACAGAGAGAAAGATTTGCAGAAGACCTAAATTTGTCTCTCAGACAGAGGTAGAAAAGACAAAAGCAAGGTAAATGGCAACTGCACGTCCCAAGGTTTTCGTGCATTGCGAATTCAGTGTCTTCCAAGGGTGTTAATAAGCTGAAAGAGTAGCTCATAAGGCGATTGTAAGGAAAAAAAAATTGAGAGGGAAAGGGCCATACAACAGTGTTCTAGCCAGGGCAGTATTGCAGCCTGGCCAACGGTTTTCAAGCAACTCAAGGGCCTTGGGAATGTTTCTATCATACTGATATGGTACTGGATGTGTTTTATTTATCTACCCCAGTGTAGCAGAGTTTTCATGTACATGTTGAGCTCTTTGCAATTAGGAGAATTACTTTCATGTTTAGCTCATAGTGCGGATCTAATTATTTTAGTTCTCATTGGCATCTTGCATCCTGCCATAGGTCTTGACATAATGATTTGGAACAAATATTTTTGTGTACTCAACTGAAAAGACAATTTTGAGATATTCCTGAATATATTCAGTTGCCTATATTCTCTCTAAACTTGGTAAAAATGTTTAGGATTGTATGTACATAAAATGTAGTGTTGTTTTAATTACCTATTTATAACGTCTTGTAATGTCCAGGGGCTTTAAACATGCAGAAGAGTTTAAGGGCATTCCACCTCACTGGGACAAATCTTCCCTGCCTGAACTGGGATTCAAGGTTTGGAGCTTTTTGTTTTTTTTCTTCATCAGTTTTGTTGCATATGGGTTTGTCACAGGTTCAGTTTTTCTTCTGCCTCTGTAAGTGACTATTTCTTAGGTAGAGTAATGCAGAGGTGTTGGTAAATTTGAGCCTGATATCACACTGGGCAGACCTAGAAATGAAACTAGACCCAGATTTAAACTAACAAATGGCAGCAGTTTAATCATGGCAACATTGATTTTTACTGCTCGTGTTTATCCCTTTACTCCACAAATTTGCCTGAAGCTTATGCTGTATTAGCAAGACTGTTATTGGTGCCCAAGATACATAGCTTTCAAGTCCAATATTTGCTGAAGCATTGGAGATAATTCATGCCTCTTAACTTCAGGGTAGCCGTTCCCAGAGCTGTATAAAAGTAGACTGTTGTACATCTATGGAGCATTGCTGATATCAGCAAGAGTTCAGGCTGGGATCGTTTATTAAAATGCACCATAACTGCAGTGGAGTGTACTTGTTGTTTACCTTTGTAACACACCCAGTTAATACCTTCAGAGTTTACCTTTGCTGACTTCCTGCCTGCCTCCACCATCACCTCTGTCAGCTCTAGTAACTATACCTACAGAAAGGATCTTACATGAAACGTCAAAATTACTAACTTGCAAAATGCAAATCCTCAAGAAATTGTCAATAAAAAGTAGGAAAGGCTAACGCTGACATTCTTGATGTTCCCAGGGAAAACATACAGGTAGAAAACCTTGCTTGCTTTCGGGACTGTCATGTAATGAACTGATTATTGGTCCCTGCTCTTCCCTAAAATAGTTGGTTGAATAAAGCCTTTTCCAACTTAATTAAAAACATAACAGGCAGTGCAGTTTGTATTGACTGGCTGTAGGGAGTATAAGCTGTAAAGATTTAAAAAGCGTGGGTGTAGCGGTACTCTTGGATTTGCTGCAACAGAAATGCTCCTTTTTTGTAATTTTTTTTTCTTTTACTTATGTGCTCATTTCTTCTATGTCTTTGGGTACTGTTTGATATACACATGCAAATGTATCTTGGCCCAAATATTGAAAGATGCTGGGTGGCTGCTCAAAAGCATGCAGCTCCTTTATTGTCCTGTGTATGTCTTAAACCCAAGTAGTTAATGTTCCCTATGCAAGAGCTCACTTTTACAGGGCAGGGATTGCTAATCTGCCTTTTTTTGTAAAATATTTTTGCTGCTTGTGTCTGCTTCATGGAAAAGACTTCAGACATCTGAGTAGTGCACTAGGTGGGGTGGCTTTGCTATAATTTAGTAAAAGGTGAGAGTAGCTTTTTAATCTTTTCCTTACAGCTGATTGAGCTTGACAGTTCATCTGAAGAATACAAGAAAGTCAAGATGGACTTTCAACGCACAATGCCCAAAACAGTTATTAAAAGGATTTGTAGAGTTCAGAACCCATCTCTCTGGGAACTTTATCAATGGTATGTGTAAAATACTGCTCTGGTACTTGTGCATGAAGTTGTTGGTTTTGCAGTCAGCTCTATGCTAAAGATAGACATATCCATTCCTGAAATGCAGCTGCCTTGGAAGAGTCTGCTTCCACTCCCCCGCTGAAATACCTAGTGAGAATCAACATGGAGATAAAGAGGTACCGATAAAAGAACAACTCAGTCAAGACATAGAGCTTAGAATAGTCAGATGAGCTCTGTGGTAGGAATTCTTGCATCTGACCAGGTGGTTCTGACTCCTGCCAGGCCTGTGTCCAGGACAGCTGCCTCCCACTGAAGCCTTGAAGCTGGTAATCAGTCACATCTGGCACAAACACTGGTTTGTAGCTGGTCAAAACTGAAACAGCCTTCAAAATTAAATGCAGAACTCCCTGAGTGAAAGCCTTAATATGAACTCCTGTGTTCAGAAAAAAAATAAAAGAATGCTAAGATTCCTTCCCCTCTCCCTGTAGGCAGTGAATGGAATAGAACATTTTTATTATTAAATATCTGGAGGCATTTGTGTATAATGAAAGCATTTTTGTATGCAGCTAGATAGCAAGATACCCTGTATGCCCAAAGTTTAGGCCTTAACATAAGGATTTGCAGAATGTACCCTTGTTTAAAGTTGTCTCTGAGTTCTAGTGTGGCTGGAACCTGTATGGGTATAGCCACTTTGGAACTCAAAGATACTGCTTCTCACTGCAGGCAGAAGGAACAAATGCAGAAGATCAATGGTGGAAAGGATGTGGATGAGCGATTTTTATTTCATGGGACCAGTAAAAAATACACCGATGCCATCTGCCAGCAAAACTTCGACTGGAGGATCTGTGGCCTTCATGGGACAGTCTATGGCAAAGGTTGTTTTTCATCTCTTTCATTAAATTTACACTGGCTAAAAAAATTCTCTGTAGTTACTGTAGAGGTGTAAAGTTAGAAAGAGAGGGTATTCAGCCAGTTTAGGGCTTACCTCTGGGATGTTGTGGACAACATAAGTGACTTTGGCAGTGATCATTTGGAGCTAAGGCATACTGAAAGACCTTGGCCTCAATGCTCCACTCTGTCCCTGCAAGAAAAGACAAGCTTAGGAAAAGCCAGTTTATGGACAGTTTCTCCTAAAGTCCAGCCTTACTTATGTTCCAATTTCTCCAAGCTCCTACAAGAAGGCAATACGGCATTATATTT
>VZTM01017339.1:1416-97900 GCA_013400555.1 Jacana jacana | reverse complement strand
CAATACGGCATTATATTTACCCCAGGAAGGTAAATCCTGGTTACAAGCCTTTTGCCTAGTTGTTAAATTATATTCCTTTACATAGTGCTGTGGACAGGAAAGGATCAATTTACGAAGTGGAATTAGCTAAGAGACAGGCTGACTAACTATCATCCATCCAATTAAATACTTTGTAACACTTAGAAATGTTCTAATGAATATTAGTATCTTTTGTCAGGAGAGGAAGTGAGGTGAGATTTGGGAAGGTGCATGTCTAGGGTCAGGAGGAAATCTTGAGGAATATGATAACATTTAAAACATGGCTTGTGTGGCTTTTAAATGTGTGCTGTGAAAAATAGAAGTGTGTTTATTTTCACTAGGAAGGGCATACAGGACAAGTGAAGGCTTTGGAAAGGCCATTCATGAACTAGATTTTAGGAATTTGGTTTCACACTACATCACTTCGTTCCATGCAATTTTGGTGTCTTATTAACTCTGTCTTGGTGTCTCTTCTGCAGGAAGCTATTTTGCAAGGGATGCTTCTTATTCTGACAACTACTGCAGGGAAGACTTAGACACCAAGACCATGTTTCTGGCACGGGTACTGGTGGGAGAGTTCACTCTTGGTAGTTCTTCTTATGTTCGGCCTCCCTTGAAGGACAACCAAAGCTTCTATGACAGTTGTGTGAATTGCTCTTCAAATCCTTCTATCTTTGTCATCTTTGAGAAGCAGCAGATTTATCCAGAGTATCTCATAGAATACAATGACCAGGCATTTGCAAAAACCTGTCATCAGTATGTTCAGCTGGTGTAAACAGTTTTTTTAAGTAATGGCTTAAGGGAGAAAAAGTGGTTTTTAGAAATTGTGTAGTTGGGAAGTGAGTGTTCAGAAACATGTATTCTCAATCATTCCTGTGCAATAGAAAACAATGGGTAAAAAGGATGCTTTAGAGTTCTTAAAATCCTATGTTTGTCTCCTATTCTGTAGCAGATGTCACGTTTCCCTGCATTACTAGAGACTTTTGTAAATTTGTTGAATTCAGTAATGATTGTAACATAAGGATTGATTATGACTCCAAGTTTAAACAATATTTAGTTATAATTGTTTCAGGATAGATATTTACAAGGTCTTGTTGGTCAGAGGCTGTCTCCTACCTGTTAATCTTTTTAACTCGAAATTTGATGAAACTTGGTTTTTTTTAATAATTTGTCTTCTATAACAGTAGACATGCAAGTGTTTGCAAATGAGACTGTCTCTGCGCTCAACTCATTACATCATAAATTCTTAGCAGACCTGTTTTTAGTCCCTAGTTAATCTTCACCAGAAAAGTGAAATAAATTTGCTTGTTAAAAAGGAACAGAGAGTTATTTTCACTTGTTAATTTTCTCATTTAAAACAAATACCAAAGACATGAAGCGTAGCAGGGGTTGCTTGGTGTGTCCTACTCAGTTGACTTTGTCAAATAAATGATGTATTTTAGGTCTGTAATAACACAAGTTTTTCATGACTTTCACTGTGCCTACAAATCAGAAAGTGCTGAGGGGTGCTGGGGGGAAGAAGAGGAGACAAGTCGCCCCATCATTTAAGAAGATCTTTCTTAGCAGTGAAATAACACTGCTTGCACTTCTTGATAGCAATACCCTGTTTCTGCAGAGCAACTTTATGGGTCTCTTACAGCTGTTGAGAAAGACAGTGGGTGACTGTCTCTCCTTAGGTTGCACTGTCCCTTTGGTTGCAGGAGGTACACTGGTTACAAGTGACACAAGGTGTCTTTGGACTTTCTTGCAGGAAAACCATGCATACCTGGGGAGTGGTCTTCAGCCACAGGGCTGATACCTTTAAAAGTCTGAAGAATAAGTTGAATATTTAATTTTTTAGTGTTGTGCTGTCAGCATACATGTATGCAGTTAATAAGAAAAATCTTGAACTGTCAAGTATTTCCTATGGTCAAAGTTGCTGATGCATGGACAGATACTTTATCCCAGCTTTATTGCTCTTAAAGAGTATGTTAGCTATAGTGCACTGTGAATGCCTTATAATAATCTTTATATAGGACCAAAAAAAGCTCATCTCTACCTGTATTGCAGAAGCCTTTCTTTTTAATTCTGTATGACAATTGATAGGTCTACACTGGGTAACTATTACTTTGGCACCGCGAAGCAGGGGCTTAGCCATGATTAGCTGCAGTAAGGTTGCACAGAACTCCTTTTTATATGAACTGTAAAACTAGCAGCGTGCTGTCTAAAGGGAAATACTCCCAGTTGTGTTTAAACCCAGTGAAACACAATGTGGAAAAGCAAGTTTACTGTATTCTTTCTTTTGGAATAGTTGTAATACAACACACATGATAAATCTCATGCAAGAGAATGAGCTTGTCAGCAAATACTACATTCAGTGAGGAGGATAACATTATGAAAGTTTTCATAAGATTTTTCTGTCAAAGCAGAAAAAACCATGTTTGTCTACACATTTATGGCAAATGAGAATACTGGTAGCATGCTTTTCTTCTGAATATAACCAGCATTTCAGCTAAAAACTGCAAAGCTAAAGTCATGTTAGTCTTCTGCCTGAAAATTGAAACAAACATTTTTTTTTTAATGCAAGAAGTTGAGGTATTTTTTGATGTCTAGTAATATTTTTGAAACTTTTAACTTAATTCTTGGAAGGGCTGTGTAAGGGTGTATGTGTGTATGTGTTCAGATAAAACAACTGGAAAAAAATTGCTGGTTATGATACTTTGTCATCTGTTATTTCTCCACTAACACAGAAAAGTTCCCACTTCAAAACAGTCATGGTGACTTTCTTGTGTGTAGTAAATAAACAGGTATTCAAACCACTAGATTCCTTGTAATAGTGTTCTCTCAATACTAAAAGCACGTTTCACCGTATTTCTCAGTTCCTGAAAACTTTTTTAAAGATGCTGCTGTTCAGTAGTAGAGTCCCTCTACAGCTGTTTGGCTTGCATTTGCAAATGAACAGGTTAAAGAGTTGTTTGCATTAAATCTAAACTTCAAACAAAAATTGATATTGAATGTCTTTCTAAGGAAGGTATCTCTTGGCTGCTTAAGACAAGAAACTAAGCAGGAACAGTGTAAACATCTCACTCACTCCTACACCATGTGAAGGAGAAAGATAAGCTGTGAAGGTTGTTTCCTTTTTTTTTTTTGATAACAGGTCCATCCTGGCTAGACAAGAGGGCGAGCCAGCCGAAGCCAAGCAGCTTTGGCATGGAGCATGGTGGTTTATGAACCCCATGACACTCTGTCCCGTCCCCCTGACCCGCTGGGCTGGGTAATCAAGCATGTCATGATATTTTGCCTAGGTTTCCTAATACTCGGGTGTCAAAAATCCTGTCTGTGGGTGGTGGCAGCAGCAAAGGAGTGTCAGTACACTGTCCAGTTCAGATACCTGCAGCCTGGCAAAATACAAGTGTGGGTAAGGGGAACTTGGATGGCATGTAACAGATATGGTGGTGTGCTCAGTGGCGCTTGGCTTGGAGAAGACTTAGACTTTGCTGCTTGGAAACTGTTGCTCAGAGCTGCCTTTGAGCCAAAAGGTAAGTAGGAGTTGTAGAAATGCTGTTTTACCTGGAGCACTTCCAGTACAAAATCCGGGAAGGATGGCCGTTGTATGACCTGGGTTCTGGCGCTTACCAGGGGACAGGCTTCACAGGTTGGAATAGCCTCCTTGTAGTTATTGTTTTAAGGCACTGTCATGAATTCATACGTACTTGCAAAAATCCTAGAAATTGAGGGAATCCTGCTACTGCCTTGAAATTATCTACAGCACCCAGCAGTGCAGGGAGCAAATATCTTGGATGCTGCTCAGGCTTTTCACACTCAGAAGAAAGTCAGCAGGGCTAGCTAGTGCAAACTGAGCAGGGAAATAAGCAGTTTATGGGTCAGCTTTAATTTCTTGTAGCATGTGTACTACTGTAAATGCACAGAAGAATTTGTTATTAGGTCAAGCCCTGTCCAGGATTGAAACATCATTTAACAGAAGGGAAATGAGAAGGTGGTTATTTCAGAAAGTATCACGTACAGACAGGAAATTCTGCAGTTAAATGCCAGGTAAGAATAGGTAGATCAAAAATTTGCAATTGATGAAGCATGATCATTTTGAACACCCAGCTCCATTTTGTTCTAGGCATACTATTTATAAAGTACAAAACTTTAAAGGTTTTCTATATAAGCACTCTCATTAAAAATACCATTTTATACTGACAGCTTTCTGTAATCATTGCAAAGTCCCAGAAGATGTTTTTAATAGAAGCTTTCCTTTTCCAAGCAGCCTTTCCTTCGTATCAGCTGTCAGAGAATGACTTAAGTCCCTTTTGTAAAACAGACGTGCCTGATTTTAAACAAACCTACAGCTCAGTGATGCAAGACAACACACTTTCTGTTTCTGAGGAGAGAAATTATTTTAAATCAGCTTCCTTGTACCTCCCTAGACTCAACTGCTGTTAACTGAAGCATGCAGTACCACAAACGCTGCCACCTTAACTTAAGGGTATAAAGTTATGTTTTGATGTTGCAACTACAAACATAATGCTTCTTTTTAAAATTATTTTTGGTAGTTTTTTAGTGTTGGGTTTTTGTTTGGTTGGGTTTTGTGGGGTTTTTTTTGTTGTTGTTTTTGTGGGTTTTTCTTAATGAAACCTAAAAGCAGCTGCTCACGATCAGTTTGTTACATGTCGCAGACACACACGCACAATGATTACTGTTTTACCAGTTTCTGATTTGGAGGGTTGCTGTCAGTCTCATGTCTTGTATCTTGCTAATCCGTTCTTCTAGGAGGCTTGGAGCAGCACCGGTCTCTCAACACAGCTGGCTCTTTAGACATGTTGCTGAGCCCAGGCAGACAGGGGGAGGGCCAATTTCATTAAGTGTCCTGGTAAGCTGTCTGTGTGCTGCCTCCTCACTGTATAAGCAGCTGTTTTTTAAAAGGAAAAGATGGCTTGAGGCTCTTCCTGTATTACTGGAAAGTTGGCAGCCTTTTCTCTGTCTTACTCCTTGAGCTGTCTCACCAGGCCTGTGTGTAGAACAAGGGATGATACACTTCCAGAAATCTGACTTGGCCCAGAGCTGCAAAAATAATTCCTCTATGTCATGCCACTATAAACTGTCAGCTGAAAGCAGATAATATTAGCCAGAAAACTTTGCAGGACAGTTGAAAAAGCATTAGTGCAGATTCAGGTGAGTTTATTTGCACACATACTGTCCAAGTTCCATTCACTTGGAAGTGACTGGAAAGACACTTGGTGCTGTTTTCAAGACTAAAATGTGATGCCCAGTTGCAGCCGCTGCGGTACTGTTTTATTCCAATGGAGTCAACACGGTATTCAAGATGACAATGCTCTGTACAGACACAGAAGTATGAGTTGTTTAGCTACTCTACGTGTCAGTGGCACTTTCTTGGATAAATATTGAGCACATAAGCAGTATTCAGACAAGCTGCAGAACAGTCCATACAATTGCATGTGGAAGAAAGGCACAAGCT
This sequence comes from Jacana jacana, assembly GCA_013400555.1. NCBI lineage: Eukaryota > Metazoa > Chordata > Aves > Charadriiformes > Jacanidae > Jacana > Jacana jacana. Next base: position 92,421 of record VZTM01017339.1, on the reverse strand, counting down.
TGATTTAGTCTCGGAGCACACAACAACCTGCCAATTCACATAAGGAAGAAAAACATTAAAAAAATAAATTTAAAGGGATGAACAAGCCTTTGACAGCTGACTTCAGCTGCAATGAGCTTCCTGCTCATTTAGGCAGGGGAGAAATTTTTAGGCAAGGCCCTGTAACTTTTTGCCAGTTGTATCTATAAGCTACACTATTTTCAAGAGAGAAAAATTATGGATAATGTGTAGAAACTAAGGTATATATGTTGCTTTTCAAATAAATAACAATAACTGTATTAGTAATTCATATAATCAGCGTGTCTGTAACAGGGGACTTCTGTTTAGCATGCCAGAGATGCTCCATGGAAATCTAAACAATTCTGAGACTGCCAGGTTGGTACTTCGCCACTACTACCTGTACAATGCTGGTTTAAAAAACAAAAAAAAGCCTGTGAAAGATAAAATCTTCCAGGAGCAAGATACAGTAATTTGACCAGTGTTGAGGCAGCATGTGGGAAGAAGGCAGCAAAAGATGCTTGCTGGAGAGAAACTAGGGAGTGAGCTAGGGATCAGTGAGCAGATGGCTCCCTCCAGCTATCTTTGCAGTGCAGCTGAGCAGTCAGTCTCTTCCTCCTGCTGCCATGACACTTCTCTGTGCATACCTGCATATCACCAAGAGAGATGCTGTACCTCAGGAAACCTGATCAGAGCAGCATGTCAGCAGGCAGAGGGTTAACAATTGCAAAGATCCAAAAGGTGCTTCCTTATATGTATACTGCTATAGGAATTTTGAAATGCTGTTTATAAAAACTTCAAAAAAATAAGGGGAGGGGGGGAAAGGGACCCTGAGAGTGAGACCATCTCCTCGCATGGTTTGCTGGTACAGCCAAACAGTTCACGGTGCCCACTGAAGGAAATATGAATTTAATTTTTTATTATTTTTTCTTTCTGGTCAATTGATCACTGATGTGTGATGCTCCACTATCTGTGTGTGGTGAGTGAAGGGCTTTGTAGAGGAGTAGGAAAGAGCATGGAGGGAGTGTGAAGAGTGGAACCGTACGGCTGCTTTGGCTGGGAAAAATGCATGTGCATGGTCATACTGCTTAAATGGCTCCAAGGTATTGCTGCAGCTGGCAATCAGACAAGTTCCTGCCTGAGTGCAGTGAGGCACTTCGGGATCTGACCTGCTGCAGGGTCACATAAGGAATCAAGAGAGCTGCTGTAACTGATGATCACGGACTCCACTCACTTGTTTTGGTGCATGCAGCGCTCTTAATTTCCTTGAGCCAATGAGCTAGATAAGGTTGGTGCCAACTGCAATGCTTGGAGAGGAACGGCCTCAGCATGAAGCAGATGTTGTACTAACACCTTCAGATTACCCTTAAATTTCCTCCAGTCCTCCTGCTTTCTTTAAATTTGTAGATTTATTTTTTCTTCTCCACCTTTCCAACAGCAGTTCACTAGCCAGAAAAATGGCTGTCACCTCATTTTTTTGGTCTTTGATACTTAACTGGTAAGCAGGGGAAGTCTTCACTCTTCAGTCATGTTGATGCAATGCGTCAAGTGTAGATTGTTAATCTAAGAAGATTTCAAATCACTTCAAGAACATGAAGAAGGCGCAGCTCCTTCCACTTTCCAGTCACAGGGAGAGATTAAATGTGCAGGACACTCAGCTTTGATTTTTCCTGATAAAATCCATGATAAAATCTTCATGATAAAATCCAATGCACTGGATCCCAGGTCTTCTGCTATAACTGTGGGGCCTCTTGGGCTTTTTCTAGAGTGGTAATTTATGAGTCCATGAGAAGGATGTGTGAGATAATGAATGGTAATTAAAAATCTATTGTAAAATCTGTACGGTTAACACCTGCTTCATGTATTGAACTTGAGCACAAGGAAAGCATTTTCAAAGATGAATGAAAAGAAGTGTAATGTGTCAAAGCAAGTGAAAGTGGGATGCTTCTTTACAGATACTACTCACAGCAATTTGAAAACCACCAAAAAGACTATGGAGCCCATGTCTCATTTACAAAAGTGGCTGGAGGCTCTCCCATAGGAGGGCAGTAAGGCAGCACTTACTGACCATCAGTGGAACTTAGGCTTCTACCTGTCTTTGGGGTTTTGAAAAATAATTATACCCAGTGAATCACTGAACAAGGGGCCCTGTCCCAGGAGGCTTCGGGATGTACATTTTCTTTTAGCGAGATTCTAGCAGAATGTAGACTCCATTTTTTGGTCCAAGTGTGGCTTTTGATTTCAGCTGCAAAGGAATCTGAAAGAAAAACAAACAAACAAGCAACACATCTTATGTACAGTTGTATGTTTATGCGTGTATAACACCACCACATACAGACAGACATTTTTGCTAGGGGAACAATTCATACCAAGATTACTGTGGGAGCTGTAAAGCACTTGTTTTACAGTCAGCAGCGGTAGTATAATCTTAAATAGAATTTACAGCCAGAGGCTGAGGCAGTGGTTGCCCAGGTATACTGTAGATCTGAACAGAAAGAAATTAACTCTGTTAACTCTAGAGCTGCTGAGTAGGTGCCAGGTGCAATGTATATACCAATAGGCACATACTAAAGTGCTGAGATTCCATGAAAGATATACATGGATTCTCACCCTGTATAAATCAAAGTATTTTGACTGTGGTGTTGGTACACTGCTCTCCACTAAGGCAGGGCTGTGTAGCTGTTTGCTTTGTTGGAAAAAAAAGTCATAAAGGTTAAATCATATTTTGATTAAAACATGCAGTCTGCTCCTCTAATCGCTCCTTATTATAGAAGTAGCTCTAGCAGTTTTCTCAAACAAAAAGTCACAAAGGCAAGTCAGTCATACTGTCTAGGACACACTGTCAAACTCCCTGAAGTTGACAACAAGTGTGGACTTTAAGCCTCTGAATGTACAAACCTCAGTCTCTGGGCAGGTCTTAAATCGAAACTTCTGCAAAATCCTCAGCAGAGTAATTTTTGTCTCCAACAAACCCATTTTCATTCCAATGCAGCCACGGGGTCCTGCCCCAAAGGGCAGGTATGCAAAAGGATGTCGTTCCTTCTTGGCCTCCTCTGTAAATCTAGAAGGTCCAGAGATGGAAAGTGGGTCAAGAAATGCTTTTTGCTCCTGATTCTGTGTTTTTCATTTACATCTCAAAATGTGGTTATTTCAATTGGTCTCAATGGACAGGCCATGGGTACTATTGACACATTACATCCTGATGGGGCTGACATCCTTAAGTAAACAAATTATTGTCTTATTGTCATCAGCCTTTGTTAGCTGGTGACTCCATGAGAGGACAGACAGATATTAGTATTACTTCCAATCTATCTTTATGAATTGCCTTCCTTAGATGACCATGTTCAAAAGACTGATAATTCCAGGTGCAGACATGCTAGCTGTGTAGATCTTTGCATGTATGTGATTACAGCTCAGAGGAAACTAACAGGCTGCGATGTGAACTAGCTAGAATTAGCAACAGCGTTTCCCTGCTGTGAACCTCAGATGCAGAGCGACGGGAACTTCTCTTTAAAGTTTGCAAGGGGAGATGGAATCTTATGGGGTTGGACAGGCCAGTTATTACAGTTCAGCATAGCCCTTCTTTCTGCTCGTGGTCCAAAGAAACCAGGTTCCCAGTTGGGAAGCACTGAAATCACAAGCAGTTCTGTTCTTGAGCTTAGAGTACCTAAAGGGCACCTACAGGAGAGATGGGGAGGGACTCTTTATCAGGGGGTATAGTGATAGGATGAGGTGAACTGGTTTTAAACTGAAAGAGGGGAGATTTAGATTAGATACTAGAAAGAAATTCTTTACTGTGTGGGTGGTGAGGCACTGGAACAACTTGCCCAGGAAAGCTATGGATGCCCCATCACTCGAAGTGTTCAAGGCCAGGCTGGATGAGGCTTTGAGCAACCTGCTCTAGCTGGAGGCATCCCTGCCCATGGCAGGGGGATTGGAACTGTATCTTAAAGGTCCTTCCAACCCAAACCATTCTATGATTCTATAATTCAATTTTACTTATTTCTTTTGATGCCTCAGAAACAGCGGGCAGCACAATGTGGATGTGACTTTTAGGATGCAGTACAGGTTCAAGATGCTGATGCCTTCCTCCCAGGCCTGGGAGGAGAACAAAAGTGATTTTGTATTTCTGCCAACCCCATCCCCATGCTTTGATATCCCAAATAACATTGGGATACTACTGCAGAAATTATAGAAGCCCGTAATTTGGGACTGAAGGCCCATTAACTCATGTACTGAGCACTGCTGTATATACTATGCAAACAGCTTAATGCAATTTTTGCCTTGCTTACCCCCAAGTATCATTCTGGTAAAGTCTTCTTTGTATTATTCCTGGGGCAGGTTTCACAACAAAATATTAGGGGATAAGAGGCTGTAGCTGAATTAATTTATTTTTTGTTAAGCTCTTATTTTATAATTCTTACTAACATTACCAACTGATACAAGCTGCGGGGAGTGTTATGTCTTATTCCTCAGGGAAATTTTAAAAAGGAATTCATTTCAGATTCATAATGAACAGCACCGTATGAGTCAAGAGAACCACAACCCCCATTATCCATTTTACCCTGTTATGTGCTTTTGTACTACTGTTAAAGTGGTGAAGAGACAATTAAGACAGCATTTCTAGATAAGCATTGCCAAAAAAAACCACCCCGGACACCCAGTGGTTGCGAAGATTCCTCCCCAACAAAAGCTCTGGGCTTTTCTACCTCTGGCATTGCTCCTCTTCATGGCCTAAGGTACCTAATAGAGCATCTACCAAGATTTGCTCCAGGAGGAGCATTGGGCAAACCCACCTACACCACACGTGAACACAACAGTCCTCCTGGCAAAGATGGTTCTGGTCTGTCTGTATTATGCCCAGTTGTTCACGGAGCATGCACTTTTTTTCTTAGTAGACTTTTCAACACTGTGTTAGCTTAAAATTCAGATGCCCACAGGACAGCTTAAAATATCGCTGCCCACAAAACTAAATTGTGTTTCCATTCATCAGTTTAAATTCTCCCTGTAAATTCAACTCAGCATCTGTAAAATAGAACAGGGTACACAAACACAACCTGACAGTGCCCCCCGGAGTCGATGAGAATAAATGCTCCATGTGAAAACATGCCTTGCCGAGCAGAGCTAAGAACCAGGATCCTAACTGATGGACAGAGAGAGTAAATTCCCACTTGGAGTTGGGATAGGTTCCCCACTTACAATGTACCCACGCCATTACAAGATCTCAGGTGAAAAGGCTGCCCTAAACCAGCTAGGAACTGGATGAGTTTCCTGGCTACTCCCACTCTGTGAACATGTCATCTCACTTCAGGATTTCTGCATCCAGGGGCGACCTTATTTGCAGCATCTGATTCAGAAACAGGTTTGAAACCCCATGCTACATTTCAACCTTGACCAAACCTTGCACCTTCTGTGGGATCTGCCACTTTGACCGCTTCTCTACTTTGGTAGAAGTAACATATTTTTATGATCTAAATTACAATGTGCTCCTCTTGGTGGAAATGCTGGTTCAGGTGACAATGGCTGCGAAGGAGCAACAGGATCTGGTGACTCCACAGGACAGGCTGAGGTCCTGTGACCACTTTAATGCCTGAAACAGCATTTAAGGAAGGGCTTTGATATAAACAGACCCAAATACTCCGGCCTAAGAATGGAAAACATTAGTCCATGTACCTCTCAGGAATGAACTTCTCAGGCTCTGGCCAGAACTCAGGGTTGTGGTGGAGATGTCCAACTGCGGTTTCAATGACAGCCCCGGCTGGAATATGCTGCCCCAGCACTACGCAGTCTTTAGCTGCTTCTCGAGTGAACCTGCAACAGTAAGTGTCATGTGTCCTGGATGATTAATAAAGGTAAAAACACAGCAGGAGGGAACCATAAAGGTCAGTTGGGCTGACCCCGCAATTTAGGAGTAACACTTTCCCAGTAGATAAATACAGCAAATGTTGCTGATGGCTGTGTCTCCTCAGGTTACAACCATCTCCACCTAGAAACACACAGCTCCAACCCAGCTGGCTAACTTTTGCCCTTTTCACACTAAAGCATTTCTGGTGGCCTACAGCTTTCTAAAACGTTAACGTTCAACTGCAATTTTGCTGGGTTTAGACTCATGTTTTATGAAAACTGCAGATGAAATGTGTTGGTCATCTCTAATAACAGGCAGAAAGAATAAGCTGGTTTGCTTTCTGGGAAAAAAAATGACATCAAATGTAGTTTTGAGTTTGTTTACTTGAAAAGCTCCCCCACGTTGCGACAGCGCCTGAAACTTATCAAGGGATGGCTTTAATAATAGGGCTAAATGTTCTGCAGCTGCTACAAAAATACAACCAATTCACAAGCCTTGGAAAACTGCATTTCACATACAGTCATCAAAGACAGACATGACATTAGCAGCAAAACTTCCCAGTTTCCTCCCACGTTGTGGTGACAGGTGACAAAGTAGGACTGTCCTTAGAAACCTCATCGTGACAAGATGACTGAGAAAAGCCAACTGCCAATGTCAAGCTTGGGTCTGTAAACCTTGTAAAAAACTGGTGTGTGGGTGTGCATGTGGGGTGACAGACCCTGATCTAGACCTTTTGGTGCTTGGGTGGCCCCAGCCCAGGTCCAGGCATGTGCCCTGCTACCTCAGCCTACGAACTATTCCCTGGCACCAGCTGAGAGCACAGGGGCAAGACAAGGTACAGGAGCTCCCTTTGCTGCTTCCTGCCCTGTGCCTAAAATCTCGAACACAGATTTCCATTTCAGGGCTGTCAGTCTGTTACCATTACAGGAACACATTCTTTCCTTGCTGTCACCCATCTCTCTTTCTCACAGACAAATAACAGAGGCTCCAAACCTGGAACAAAACACTGCCGTGCTAGCAAGCATTGACAAGGCATCCTTCTTATCCTTACATGAATTTGGTGATAGTGGAAATGAGTTCTGGGAAAGAAAGTTCTCCCGCTAGTAAGTTCATTTTTCTAAAGAAACAACTCATTTTATATCAAGATTGGTTGCTACTGAATTTTCCCCTAACTCAGCATGATCCTTGTCATAGGCAATTAGCATCTTTCTGAGGCACTGGGCTGTCCTATCCATTTCACATCCATCAGAGTAAAAGCCAGATCAATAAACACCACTGACAATGCCAACCGAAACTTCAGAACAACTTTGCTCCATTCTCATTCTGTTTCCCATCTGACAAACATTGATTGTTTCCCAGTGTTTCAGCTGAAACTCAAAGATACCCAAGGCTTTAACTGGTGAAACAATTTCCGCTTGTATACCATGTATAACATAGTAAAGCCCACTCATCTCATCCAGGAGCAAGTATCTTTGACATTTACTCTCTGAACAATTCTGCAGAAGTCCATGGATAAATCTCAACTTCCAATCTTTGTGAACACACAAACGAGAATATGATTTGAAGCTTTTTTTTTTAATTTTATTTTAAGGTGCTTGCAGTCATGGGGTAAATTTTTCAAAGGTTCTCACAGCAAGCTCAGCTTTGGCTCCTTTCCAGTCATCTGAATATTTCCCCTGGCTTCACAAGAAGTAGTGCAACCGGCTTAAGAGCTCCATTCTTAACATTTGCATTTATGCTTGTGAAAACCTGGAAATTTGACAATCACATGTTTTTCTAATTTCTTTTCCCCTTGTTTTCAGTTCATTGGTATAACTTAGTAAAATTAGCCTCGAGTGAATTGGGCCCAAAATTTCAAAATTTAATGGATGTAGCCATTAGCTTAGTGATATCAGCATAATACAGTACTAAGTGCAAAATGGTGGGGGCTCAAGTTAAACACCCATTCAAAATTCAACTTTCTGAATGTGCAACCTTTCCACAGATCAGGTCCTTGATGTCCAGCAGAGTAACTCCTCCACCAGCCAGCAGGCTTGGGTAGGTCTTTGTTCTGTATTTCCAAAGCCCAAGACATAGAGAAGCAGCAGTATTTGGCTTTCTAAGGCCAGTCCTACTGCAAAATTACTCTATCCTCTAACCTTGGAGTATATAAGGAACAATGAAGAAGCAATCTTAGCCAATCTGCAGTAAAAAACTGCTTTAAAAATACTAATATTAGCCAGTTTTCCTTTAAAAAGCCACACAACATCTTTCAAATGCACAAACAGTATTGATGTTGGCACAGAAACCAAGGGCACATTGGTCTTCCAGCAACAGATTTCCATTTTATTGAGCTTGGGATATACCCAGTGGAATCAGAAGGGGAAAAAAAAAAGATACCTGAATGCAGGTGGGTACATGCGCAACGTCTCTGCAATCACCATGTCCAGATAAGGGAGTTCTTGCACATTTTGGTAATCAGGGACCATCTGAAAAGGCAGGAAGAAAGGAACAATTATATTTTCTCACATTTAAGTGCCAAACTCATCTCAGATTGGCTTTTAAATAATCTATTTTTTACTGGGCTTTTTTTTTTTCCTGTAGAAGAACTCAATGTCTCATCTGAAACAGTAAATGATAAAATTATACAAAAATGTGGGCAGTAATTAAATGTGTGTATAACATTCTTTTCATCACCAAAACACTTTGGTCCACAGCCCAGCTGAAGATACAATAATAAATCAGCTTGCTAGGAAGTATTAAAAACAGGGCATTACAAGAGAGCATTAATAGCTACAACCGAGCTATTGTTTTATACATGGACTAAAACCGTGCAGACCCCTTGTTTTTTCCCAGAGAAAAGGGTGTGGCAGACCAGGAGCGCTGTGGTCACGAGAAACAGCAAGTCGTTCAGTTTTGCTTGTTGGAGCAAACCCTTTGCTCTTTCCCAGTTATAGAACTAAAGCAAAGTGCTAGTGCTGTGAAGTCTGCGGAGGGATAGGAGACAACACTGGAAGAAACTGGCATTCCCATGAGGAATGGCACGCAGCTGAGAATTGCTCTCTCAAGCAGAGGGGGCTGAGGTACGGTTCAAATCCCACCTGGCAGAATTGTAATAGTGCCTGGAGAGAGAAGCCCATTTCCTCCTGTGGCCATTCCTTGTGCGATGCTGCATTATTTCGCATGGTGGCTAACACTTGAGCTCACATTTTCATAAATCTACAAAACCACCTGCCCTTTGGCAATGAATGGTGGGCCATAAAACACAAAGAGGACTGTAGCTTAGCAGACTTTGCCCTCTGACAAGCAGCAAATAGAGAGAGACAGGAAACCATGGACAACCACCAGCAGCAGTGACACGACTCAGAGCACGAACAAATGGACAATTTCGCCCACTGTTGCCTTCCTTGGAAAAAAGACATTTTCCCTGTCTTATTCAGTGCTCTCAGCAGAGGGCAGCCGAAGTACATCTAATAACCTCATCAGGAAAGCAGAGTTTTGTTTCAAATTAGAGCATCTCCTAAAGACTGACACGGAGTAAATTGGAGAAAAGCACAGACGTCAGACTAGACTAAACCTTTTATGAAGATTTGGGGCCCCTGCCGTTCACAAAGGGGACTGGATTCCATCCTTCCTTTATTTACTACAGCACTTTTCATGTATAATGCATATTTTATTGAATTTTCATGCAAAAACATATGGTACATACTGAAAATACTAAGCAGAGAACAACTCCAGATGGTATGCAGAAAAGGCACACAATAGAACAAGGATACCTTGCTGGATTAGGGTATCCCACTTATTCAGCACTAAGCCACCATGCACCATTTCACATTAACTGATCTTTTCTAGGAAGGAAATAGATACATTCTATTATCTCCATTTTTTGGCTCGGGAAAGAAAAGCAAAAGCAGAGAAAGTAATTTGCACAGGCTGAGCAAAAACAGCGTGTCTGCTCGTCTCAGGAAAAAGATGCAACTCAGCTTGTCAATAGATGAAGTATTTTGTCAGTGTATGTCAAATATCATCAATACAGGAAGTACAGACTGCACTGACTGACTTCAAGCATTGCTTTTATATTGCAGTGGTGCCTTCTAATGCAAACCTTCAGCTTTGCTCAACGGTTATCAGACAAAGGAGACTAAAAGATACAAATGGCAGCAAATGTCATGAGAACCATGGCTGAAGGCTGTGCAAAGAGCTGTATAATTTGAATAACTAAATCCAAAAACAGGAGGATGATTTTTAGTACCCTTGTTATGCAGAAAGATGTTCAAGGTTTACATGATTTTGCATGGGAAATCAATAGCAGAGGCTGGAAATGAATTATGATCAGACTCCGATTTCAGGCCTTCGTGGCAAAACTACCCTTCTCCATGACCGCATAGGTGTTCCACGCTCTGGTGCAAACATATACTATGGTCTGCATTCTTTTTTTTTTTTTTTTCTACTAATTTTACACCTCTCCTTCAGACATTTCCTCTATCCTTCTTATACTGTTCTTCTGCATCTCTTGGAATCCTAGGTCAGCATCCGAGTCCTGTTCCTGTAGTCCCTCCTGATTTTGTGGCAAGGATGGCTGAGGGAAGAGTACAGGCTCAGAGTAAATGAGTGGTGGAGCCAAGAGCACACCGTGATGTGTTCGATTCTCTGAGCCATGCTCTTTCCACTGGGCCTTTCTGTCTCTCTCATAATCCCTCTACTTACTTCTGGAGTCAATAATTAAGATAATTATATGGTAACCTGATATAATAAGTAGCCACTAAATCAAACCATACATCAACAAATAATATAACACTAAATTATGGGAGCTTTGATTTGCTCTTTCAAATAGCTTCTATACCTTCAGGGGATTAGCAGTTCAGAAAACAAAACAAAGGTGCAAAACCAGCTGATTTTCCTTAGAAGAAAATTCCTTTCGCTTACATAAAGAAAAAGGGGTCGGTCAAATGGCAGCACAGTGAACTCTGCTAGCGTGAGCACGGCAGACACATCAGTCATTTCCTACATCTAATGCAACTTAATTATTGGCACATCCATGCTTTTAGCATCAAAGTAGCTGGGCCTAATTTAGTAGTTGTTTGCAAGGTCTGACCCAGGGCTGCGTAAAGTACACACCAGCCAAGTGTCTCTGTTTAGAAAGGGCAGTTTGCTAGGTTTTTTTTTCCTTTCAAAGAAAATATTTTCCATTTGTTTTTCCACTCCCTCTCTTCAAAATATTCCTTTAGCCAAGCACATTTCAAAGGAACTTAAATATGCTTTTCTCCCTAAATATCCCTATTTATATCTTTCAACTGCTGGTAGGCTTGCTGGGTGGGGGGTGGTGATGTGCAAAGATGCCACTTTAACTCCCCGCAAAAATGTCTACGTTGCCTCTTATTGAAGACAGGCTTCGTGGGTTTGGTTTGGGTTTTTTTTGTCGTTGTTGTTGGTGGTGGTTTTTTGTTTTGTTTTAATTAAGAAAAAAATTCGTTCCTGTGACAAGTAGAGGGGAAAAAGGAGGGATGACATTGCATGTAAAACAACCTATATTTTAATCTTTCAGCCACTGCTTTGCACTGCAATTTGTCTTACGTTTTTCACAACCTTGTAATATCTTTTTCTGTTGGTGTGGAAGTGAAATGGCCATGTAACATCTTGAGACACTTCTCTGTGTGCATGTTTCCCTGGCTTCATTCCTGGAGGTGTGGTGGTACACTCTCACCCATCCCAGACCGTTCAATCATTTCTGGGATCCAGTTTGGCTGTAAACTCCTCTTTATGACTGACAGTAAATCCCAGGCCTTGATTCCTCAGAAAAAGGTGGGAAATTAATTCTTCACCCCATGGAGTACCCTGAGGTGAAATACCAGCACTGATTATAAAATTGCCTGTGTGCTACAAGGATGATGTGTGTGTTAATCCCCATATAAATTCCAAGAGAGATAGCTGCCTTCAGATCCACCTCTGCTTTTCAGTATATTGGCTTTAGCATTTTCTAGGCAGGCATATCTATTTTTTGCCACCACTCTCAGTTAACTTTTAATTCCTCAATGAACACCAAGGGAATCCAAGTGCTGACAGGAGAGGTCTGGCCAATCTTTCTGATGCAGTCTGAGATGTTACTGTTCCCAGTTGCTCGCTCCTCTTTGCTGGCTGTAGTCAGCATCACCACAGCCAAGTCAGCAGAAGGGAACATATGCCTACACCTCAGTTGCTTCCATACAACGTCCAGCATGAACCCATCTTCAGCGACAAGTTTAAGATGAGATACTAACTTTTCCCCAAAGTAGCTGGTAGTGAGGAACAGATCCTCCTCTACCACCTCTGTTTTGGGAATGGTAATCCAAGTGCACATCAGTGAATAAGAGAATTCCACTTATCCTCTTGGTCATGGTCTGGCAGTGCTCAGCAGCCAGAAATGAAAAAAAAAAAAAAATCAGAGAAAATTTTGTGTAGCTGACAGGGTGTGACGTGCACCTGAAATCAATTTGGAAGCAGCGAAGGCTGCAGAGACCACATTCCTCATAACTAGCGCTGCTGAGTCATGGCCTGAGACTGAACCGTCTGCGGTTTCTGAGAAATTGCAATCCAAATCAAATGCCTCATGGGCAGGTGTGACTGTGACAAAGTCCATTTCAGAGAGATGACGTGCAGACCTACTTAAGTATGGATGCAGATCCGTGAGTGATCTGTGTAGGCATAGCTACACAGCTCACATAGCTCTCCCCCAAAATGTAGACTTTGGATAGTGATAGGATAGGAGGTGGTGAGTCAAAAACAAACCAGCATCATCCCCAGTGACTCTCACTGACTTCTTTCAAATTACCAAAAGAGCTATTTAGACCATAACCATACCTAGAATTCATAAACAAATCAATAATATTTCTTGATCAAATAGTTCAAAAGCTGATGACATATCAAAGATTCTACCTGGGGTTTTGACCTCTCTTCAGTCACCCTTAGGAGCTGCTCGTCCCCTAACAGAACTACATTCTGTTTGCCACGCTTAGCCCAGAAGAGTGAGAAAAAATGCAAGAATACTATGTTGCTAGGATTGTCCCATGACAACCTTGTTAGCAACCATATCAAGAAAGGAAAGGTTACAGACAGATCAAAATGCAGATCAATGACAAAAAGAGGTGGAGTGGTTCGACAGGCACCTATCTTTAACTTGCTTAAAGAAAGCTTGCCTTGTGTTTTACCACTTCCACATAAACATTCTGGAACATCTGCAAAGTACCAAACTAAAACCTCCCTACAATGTCCCCTAAAACAGGGACAAAGTTGATGAAGTAAAATTTCTTGGCTTTATCTTCAGAACAAAGACCAAACACTAAAATAAAATGCTTAAGGCAGTCCTCATGCAATACTTACTTATTGCAAAATCTCCCTCTCTACTGTCTGCAGTCCAGTTTATACCTGCCAAGTGAGATGTCTCTCTGAGGCATGGCACCAGGCAGAACCAGCCCTTGCTGTTGGGGGAAAAGGACATTGAAGCCCCTGAGTCCCACCCATCTCAGAAGGCAGGTCAGGGAAGAAAGTGTTGCTTTAAGAGTGACTGCTTTAAGATAGAGAAGAGCCTACCTAAAATAACCAAGTGTCATTTAAACATTTCCAGTGGCATTTCCAGAGCCCTACAGAAGGCTTTCTTCTAGTAAAATATTAAGTTCTTGACATCAGAACTGAGAATAAGGTTCAAGAACAAAAAATAGGACAACAGCCCCATTTTCCAGATTAAGATGCAGCAGTAAGAAACTCCCTCAGCTGCCCAGAACCTCTCCTCTGGAATATTCTCAGAAATGAACATTAAAATAAGTCCTTGGCTCCATCTCCTCATGCCTCCTTCCCCAGAAGCAAGCAAAGGCTATCCAAAACACATACTCCCAAGCTTTCCCTTTATTTCTTTATTCCACCCGGACTACCCGCCACCTCTCTCATCTGCTTGGGTTGTCACTCAAAATGGAAATGTAGCATGCACCCCTGCCCTTGGTAAATGCTCACTGGAGTTGGGAGCATTACTTTGCTCATTGAGGCACTTCCCAAGCTGCAACAGGACTCGGTTCTTCAGACAGCTCCAACAAACTCCTAAAGACCACGTGTGCCAAATGAAGTTAGTGTAACAGCTTTCTGTTCCAATCACATGCCACTCACCCTCACACCTCCTCTAACTCTGCCCTTCATGTTCCCTTCTGGCCTGGTCCATCACCCCGCAAGTTGTGTGAACACAGGCAGGGGCAGGTGCTGATTCGCAGGCCAAGTTCAGAGGTGGTGGGAAAGACAGGCACACCAGTTACACACTGATAACCACATTACATGCAGACCTTGCAGCCAAATTCCCTCTGTGACTTTGGTGCAAATCCACGCAGCTCCCTGGGGTTGTATCAGTGTAAGGGAAGAGGAAAATGTGGTTATAAGTATGTACCAAAGAGTGCTGGGGAAAGAGCCAGAAAGTATAATGTTACACCAATGTCGACTCTCTTTAATGTTACTTTGCTTTTCGAATCAAAGACTTTAGCTCCTGACAGAAGACAGACCTGCACTACCTCTAGTAGCTTTCACAGTGCTAAAACAAGGTCTTCATAGCATCACTGTTCACAAGGAAACTTCTGTGAGATAAAAATACTTCCTGAAACTGAACAGTGTCCCAAAACCAAACAGATAAACAAAAAAGCTGCAACCAAAACAGTCAGAAATTTTCTTCCACCTACATTACTACTGACACATGGCGATCAGAAAGAACAGAATGAGTGCCATCAGGTAGAAGATCTGGGGGAAAAAAAGCAGGAAAAGAGAAGAAAAACACTAAGGAAATCCTTTATGAGGCAAGCTACAAATGAAAAGAAAGGAGAAAAAAAATCTGTTTCAATCTTGGTTTCATAAATTTGTCAGCTCCACCTAGTTCCAGGTTCTTGTGCCAAGAAGAGCGGGTGGCCTTGAATGAAAAGCAAGTAAGTAAGTAGCAGTGAGACTGGGCACCGGGGGTGCTCTGCTGTCATGAAGGAAGGGGCAAGTCCCCAGTGTGCTGATAGTGCCCACCTGGCCAGGCAGCTTTTGGTACACAAGTGCCATCATCATACTATTTTAGAGGGTTTTTTTCTTTCCTTTTTTTTTTTTTTTTAATTTTTATTTTTTCACTTAGGTTTAGTGGGTTTCTGCTCCTCTGCAGAAGTGGCTCCCTACCTGTATGCAATGCATGCCTCTCTCCAGCTATTTGTGGATGGGATATAATCCCTGGCTGGGCATTGTAGCAGGCTAAGCCCATCAGAGGCACAGACACTGCCCATTTCTTGACTCCTTAAAAACCACTCAACCCCCAGGAAATTCCCCCCTGGTTCTCTCCTCAGCCCACCGAGGCTCGAAAGTCTCTTTTTCTACACTTGTCTGACACAATCAAAATTTCTACTTGGGTGGCAGAAACGCTGAATGGTGAAGGATCCCAGTGGGAGGGAGGCAAGGAGGAAATTAAACAGGAGAAAGGACTGCCAGAGGCCCAACAGGCTGAGAAAGAGAATTATAAAACTGGGGTAGGTCTGTCCGAAGGGCATGTCACCAGTCCAAAGCACATTAAGCACAGAAGTTTGTGCGAGACTTAATCCTTCCTGCTATAGAAGTGTCCCTTGGTGGTTGCTGCAGATCTACGGGAATAAAGGGAAGGGATTTTTTTCCCCTCTCAGCAGACATTCATGGTATCACATAAGTACCAGATGATTTAATTTAATCATTCCTGCTCCAGCTGCTATTTTCTGTATGGAGGTGACAGTGCTTTAAATTAGGGCCTTGCATATAAAAGGCCCGTGTGTTTAGTTTAATCAAATGTTCATTTCCTCATGTTATGTTTATATTAAAAGGCATCAGCATGAATTTTCATGCTACAAATAGAGGCTATCTTATGGGCTATGCAGTGAGGTCCTCTTCGGTCGTTCTTCATCCCTATGGCCTCGTATGCTTAGCAGCCTTATGGACTGAGAGGTGGCTCAGCCCCAGGCCTGCAGTTTGAGGAAATATGCCCTAGAGAGCATGGTCCAACCTATGAGGAGAGCAGAGCGTTACACAAAATAAATTGCTTCAGTAATTCACCCTTCTGCAGATACCTAAATATGGGCTTGAGCCAGTGGCTGCTTAAGTCATCAGCTTCAGCAATCGCTGGATGAGGCCTTTTCTGAATTAGTAAACAGGCAAACATTCACAGCAAAGAAACTGCAAGATTCTCCCATCACTCTGCGTAATTATTATTTGCTCCGACAAGGGCAGGTCAGTTTTAATACCATGCAACATTTATGTAGTGCCTGATGCCTTGAAAACATTTTATGTACATTAGGTGCAGTACAACAATAATAAAACTTTGCCTTTCCATAGTTGCTTTTCCTCTGAGGCTCACGAATCATTTAGCAAACATTAATTAGTTGGTCATCTTCCAAATGCATGTGTGAGGTGCTCCTGGTAAATACTCCTTCCCTGCACATGAGGGGCCAGCAGAGGTGCTGAAGACTTAAGCCAACAGTTCACAACCTCAAGAGTCAAGCACCCACCAACTTGAGCCTTCATAAGTCGCCTGATTATTCTTTTTTTCAGCCTCAGTGTGACTCCTGTGAGCAAGCAGGCAAACACTGCTCCAGATGCATAGACTTAAAATGACCAAAAAAAGAAAGAAATCTGTTGCAAGGCATTTAAATATGTCTTAAACAACATGGAGGTTTCTTGGTTTTTACTTGCCAAGATCATAACGCAGGGCTCAGCCTTGAGAAGCTGATGATGCTAAAAGTACAGAAAGTAAAGAAGGTTTTCTGGTCTCAAAGCTCCAATTCCTTACTGTAGACTTCTGTACCTCCTACCTCATATAGGTTAAATCTACAGGTAAAAGCCATGTTCAGTCCTAGCTCCAAATTTTAGCACATGGCCTTTCTACAAGGCACAAGGTAAAAATCTGTTCCTGTTGAAAATTCTCACATTTTAGGTGAAAATACAAAAAAGGAGAAAGAGAGGGGAAAAAATTCTTTACTGACCAAAGCTATTCAATGCCTCTCCCTCTCCTCCTCCCTCTGGAAAGTGCCGAATGCTCTGGGTACAACAAAGCAATTTACAATCGGCATGTGAAAAATACTTGATAGTACTTGAAACAGCTTTTGTGTTTTCTCCCTCCAATGCATGAAGAGGATGCTTTTAAAAAAAACCCTACATGCCAGTCCAAAACCTGCTACCCCAAGCTCAGTGGGGAGCTGGCTGTGATCAGGGGTGTCTGCTACCATGACACTATCCTATGACAAACTTCTCTAGATATTCAGATAAAGCTGTCTGCAACGAATCCTGGCAGGCGCCTATTCAAGGATTTCTTACCCTTTCTTCCCTTACTCTATCTCTTCTCCATCTGGGAACACAGAAATTTCCCTAAGCCTGTTCACGCTTAGATTTAGTGAAGCCATCATGGTGTCATATTCTGGCACTGCTTTGTGTCTTCACTTTCCTCTACCCTTTGTAGAGCAGCATGGCATGGCTGTCCATCTGTTTATGATTTACTTCACACAATGACTTGGTCCCAATTACACTGATAAGCACAGTAGGTTATTTGAGGGCCAACTGGACCTCTATAATGACATTCAAACTGTATCCAAATTGTGGGAACATTTCCAATCAAAAAAGGCCAGTGGAAAAACTGTACCAGAGCCTCCTTCAGGAGATCCTTCCTGTCCTTAAACCCAGGAAGGAAAAGCAAAACTTTAATTTTTTATCTGGGATTCCTCTGCCATTATCAGAGTCTAAAACTGAAGAGATCTGCAAAAACTGAAGAGAAGACAAGAACAGAAACAGACCTGGGTCTTTCTGATGTTTAAAGGAGCGTATTGCAGAAGAGATTATAAAGAACAGCATGCAATTCAGGAAGCCACATCTTTTGTGGTCTCCTTTAACACAGACTCGAATCACAGATTCAGGGGAACTGTACCAAGCTGCACCAGCTGAGGATGGACTCGAGAAGCCCAGCCATTTTGAGGTGTACTGCGTACTGCCATGGGTAGGAAGACTCTCTGCTCGTACTGAATCATTCGACCTGATGAGCATTTAGGAGTGAGGGGAAAAAAAAAAAACACAACTCAAAAAGCTGCAAGATGAAGTCACAGGGTCAGTAGTGGGAAAATACAGAATTCATTTGTAATCTGAACAAGGTCATTTCTAGCATGTTTTAGGATGATATAAGACTTTACAGGGAAGGCAAATGGAAAGTATTGCTCACGATTTCTTCTGCTTTATGAGTAATCTGCTTTGGCCTTTATTTATTTATTACCTCACAGTCGCACAATGATCCTGGTGTGAAGACCAATTTGCTGTTCTTTCTTGCTTGCTTCTCAAGGATATTTTTGGTTCTTGAACCTGACCCATTCCTGTCTCAGTTCCTGGCCACCTCACCATTTACCTCTCCCTATTGCCAAGGAGACCCTTATTTTTACAATTTCCCACATTTCACCTCTGTGCTGTCATCTCACTTATGGCCTTGTTACTTTAATACCCAGTATTTTATCATTTATTCTTTGTTTTCAAAGCTCTGTCCTACTCTATCCTGTCAAAAAAGGTCTGGGAGGCAGTGTGGAGACCCTGCCCAACATGATAGTGCCCACCTGGATTTGAGCCAATCCTGATGTGAAGGCCACTCAATCCAGATGCCACTGAGGCACAAATGTGGAACCCACAAAGCGATGCATATGTGGAATTTTTCAGCACAGAGGAGCACTTTTAAGCCAGAAAAGTGCATAAACAATAGTGGTCTGCAGGGTGTTCACTAGCAATTTCACCCATATAAAATACCTAATAAGATGCAGTATCCTTTTTACCTTTTTATCCCTTTTTACCGTGAGTTGTGGCAAAAGGATCTATGGATACCTACAAAACAAGATAAGCTAATTTTGGGAGCTGGAGGATTTTTCAAGAGTAGAACAATTGAGCACAGCTGTAGACTTTTCCTTTAAAGGATTTGTCACACGCACAGGAGGCGTACTCAGAATATTACCAACCCCGATCACTCAAACTTTATGAGTGAGGCCCCAACATACTTAGAAATTGGCTGGAAAACACATGAGATTTATGACAAATACGAATATTTTGAACTTCATTTGCCTTCTGGCTTCTGAACCGGGATTCATGTTTTCAGCCTTACCTTTTCAACTGGAAACATTTTTCTTGCTCTTTTTTTTTTTTTTTTTTTTTTAATCTATTGGATGTTTTTTGTTTTAATAATGAAAGATGAGATTCTGGTTATACACCTTACTTCAGTGTCGAGTGATTTGAGAGAATACAAAACAAACACCCAGAGACTTGCAGCGTGAAGGCAGGATGCTGGTAATATTCCATTTACAGAGCACCATGGGCCATCCCTGCCTGCCCTTTGGCCATCTGCTGCTAGCACTCGGCTTGAATCATACAGGCCTTTAAAAAAGCAAAAAAAGAACAGTGAATAAACATCTAAGCATGCACTAACCCCTGTGGTTCACTGCCCCTCAGAGTGCCCACAGTTTTGCAGCATATGTTTTTGGGGGTACACGGGTGGGCGGGTTATTGCTAAAGGGGGCTGGGGGATTAATCATGCAAACTCCTTGGAAAAGGCCAAATTTGGTACCTTAGCAAACCTTGGGCCAGGGTGGGGGGAACTGTGCTGAGTCTATATATAACATTTTGTTTCTGCTGTGTACTGGGAAGGGGGGGGAGGTGGGGAAGGGAGGAAGTGAGGGGGAGAGAGGGGAAAAGAAAGATAAATTTTGGTTGCTGCTGTCATACGCAGATCCACTTATCTATGGCTGAAGCCCAGACAGCTGTGTGAAATTTAATTAAAAAGTAAAAAATGAAAATCAGCAAGAAAAAAAATCAGAGAAAAAACAGGACTTCATGCTTCCCACACCAACCCTGATGTATAAATAGTGACTATCTGACTAATGAAGGGTGCTTATTATTTCTTTGACTTCCGTGCGTGTAAAGAAACCTACAATTCTTTCTAGTGAGCAAGTGGGATAATCACAAAGCCAATGGCACTTTGCTGCTCTTCAGACTCTGCGGTTTGAGGATTTGGGGATACGATTCCCTTTTGCACCTCTTGCATACTTGGCCCTGACTTCTGCCAGTGTAACTTAGAGCAACCTCATGCTTTTCCCTGCCTTAGCTCCCAAGGCATTTGTGATGCAGCTCAGAAGAGCCAGAACATCTTGCACTTTTGTCCATATCCACTGCTTTTCCTAACACATTGGCTTCTCGTGCCTTTCACATTATGGCACAGTAAGAGAGACTGGTATTAGAACTTTTGGCCTCTCTTCATGAGCACACACATGTATGCATGTGTATTTTCTGTAACACATTCATCAATTTGAAATGGTATCAAAATGACTGGAAAAAAAAAAAGAACAACAGGCCTTTAAATTTCAGAAGATTCAAAGTGTCACTGCTGTGAAGTCAGAAAATTCATTCCAAGTCCTATTTATCTAGGTCAGGATGTGGGAAGTCTTTTTTTTTTTTTTTTTTTGTTCTGCATATGCATATCACCACTTGTGCTCCTTGGTACTACACAGGCTGGGAGCTGAGGAGTCAGGGGAGATGATGGCTTGCTCCCTCATTCCAGTGGACTTGATAGAAAAGTCCTTTTTGTGTTCCTTATAATAGAGTCTTGCCTCCTCTCTACCATAGGAGATGCTTCAGCCAGTATGTGACATATATCGTGCTGACAGTCAGTGCGTGTACATAGCTCTGCCTCAGTGCCACACCATCACCACCACTGCCTCTTCTTTAAACCAGAAGAGAAAAGAAGCCTGCAAAGCAAGGAACAAGTTAACAAAAGGCTTCATTTATCTCCAGCTGATACCAACGTGACAGCGGGAAATGCGGGGTCAGATTCCAGGCACATTACTGCGAGGGCAGGAGGAGCGCGGGGAGTAGCCGTTGTGTGGCAAAGCCATGGGGCTCGCAGTCAGGAGGTCAAGTCCTGACACAGCTTTCTAGGGGAATTTGGGAAAAGATCTTCCTCTCCTCCTGCACTTTTAATAAGACCGGTAAACCTTAATCATGAGATTGTGTGGCTACCGCTGGCATGCTCAGAGGTAGGCATCATCATGTGATGCTCCTGTTTAAAGCCTGATCATTACGTGGTACCAACAGTAACTAGACCACTTTTGGAAAAAAGCCAACAAAAAATTAGTCATGGATAATGTAAATCTTGGCAGTTAATACTGATATTATATAAAATAAAGCTAAATTTTGAATAGACAACGAAATTGTGGACAGACTACTGGAACAGAAATTTTAAACATTCCTTCTGTGTAAATAAAGAAGTAAGTTTAACCTGCCATTAAAGCTTTGCTTTACGATGTGCAATGACTGGGGGAAAAAAGTTGTAATGGGAGTTACGCGCTCACCCACACACTCACCCCCACACCAGCAACAAACTGGCAAAGAAACTCACTTTTGCCTACCTTTGCGTGGAAAAAAAATAGTTGTAACTTGAAGTTTAAGGGATCTACTTTCAAGGTTTATCTCCCTATGATGCCCTCAGGTCCCAAGGAGAGATTGGGATCTGTAAGGATCCTCCCTGCTCCCCGCACCTCTGCCCTTTCAAATTACGTGAAGGAAACCATGCAGGGAAACTGCTGCTGCTATGGGAACCCTGGAAGAGGAGATGCATCAAAACTGCTCCCCTAGCAGACACCATGGTGGGCTCCTGCAGCCATGGACAGAGTGCAGAAGTTGGGCTCATGCCACTCTCATTTTCTGCACTCCCCAAAATCCACAGTAGATGCTGTTGGGACAAGGCAACGGCATTCCACCGAGTGAGGCCCTACCACCACATCTCTGCTCCAGCCCGGATGCTGCCTCCCTATTTGATTTTTTTTCCCCATCATGTATTTTTTATTTCATTATGGGGAGTTATTATCGGGTGACCCAGGAGTAATGGGGCTTCATGTGAACTCAGTGTTACCACAGTAAGAGATGAAGCTAGTGCTTTGCACGGCATCAGCATGCTCCCTCCTTGCTCAAGCTGAAAGATGGCTTGTGTTCAGAGAGTTCTGCCTGCGGCTGAGCTCCAGACAGGATGCAGCATGCTTGGCTCGATGGGAAATGAAAAGGATATAGGCTCTTTTGTCAGCTTCACTTGGTTTTAATAATGTTTAAATATCTGAAGGTCACTAAATTGCAGAGTGCAGAAATTTGGCACAAAGGCCTGTCTCTAAGATTATCTTGGTTTGCTGAAGTAAGACAACAGAAGAGAATGAACCAAACTGAGCAAAACCAACAACCACTGCTAAGATGTTATTCTTCTCATTAAGCCTATATGCTGAGCCTATAGAGAAGGCAGCATTTCCTGTCCCTCTTGCTGACAGTTCAGTATTAGGGCACAAAGACAGGTCACTGTCCTTGGTGATATGGTAAACAAAGATAAGAGCTGAAAGCAACAGAGTATTTTTTTAACCCTGATAATTCACTCAGAATAAATTCCATTGTGGAGAGATTTATTGTTTACTTAGCACTCCTCAAAAGAGCTCCTCAGGAATGCAATCTCCTTCCCATGCGCTGGACACAAAACACGTGTTTCAGCTGAGAGCGGTGGCCAGCCTTGCTCAGGGCATGTGTTACTCGTCCCTGGAACCACATGTACGAATTGTAAGCGAACCTACTGGAAAAATGCAGCCCCAAACGTTTGCCCAGATCTGCTTGTTATCCTGGGTTGGGAACTTAAACAGATGTCTTCAATGGGCAGCTGTTCTCATGAAAATGCTTTGCCAAAATGCCAGCAAAAAAAAAAATCCCTTTGCTTTCCTTCCCTGCTCTCAAAATGTCTGCAGCAGAGCAGCACAAGAGTGAAACACATCAGTCTATTTTCTGACACTCTTAGCAGAAGAAGCATCAGTCTTCCCCCTACCTACCCCAAATTAAAATGCCCCATTCCCGTCCCCTTGCAACATGCCTCCCCAAATGCAGACATATCATGCCTCTACTAGGGGAGTGGCATGTAAGGAAGACATCACCACAAGCAGCAGAAACTGTCTAATCTTTTCCATGTAATGGCTCAGCAGCTTAAAGTAAGGCAAGAGTTTAAGCATTTGCTGATTCGGAGCCTAGGGCATCAGACAAGAGTTTGTGAGCTGTGGGCACTGCCGCAGAAGTGGCTATTTAATCTCACTGCAGCTCCCCTTCCCACTTGGGAAGCAGCAATAAAATCTCTCCAGCAGATAGCCTGGAATATCTCCGAAAGGTGCATTTGGTAGACTACACCTAGCATTAGCAGGCATAACTGCAAACACAATTGGATTACATTTAGGCAAACTCCCCTCCAGAAGAGCATAGTCAGAACTGGAGGAACAACAAGGGATTTCTTGTGGTTTGTGCTGTACATTTGGCCTTCCCTACCTTTTCATAGCGCCTCTGGATTTCAACAGAGACAGAAATCTCTTTCGAGTACACAAGGAGGTTTGTTGCAATGCAGTTCTTAAGCATGTGCTTACTGGGGACATCCTAGGATTGGCAGAGATGGATTACCTATGGCCTTGGGCTGTGCTGTAAAGTGGATTGTGAGTTTAAAATGTTTCTGTTTCATTTTCTAAAAGAGCTATAAGCTTAGCTCTTGCTAAAGCTTCCAACAGCGTTCTTGGGGATAGATTTTGTAACCTGATCTCATCTCTGAGCCTAAATAACTCACCCATTTAGACTAGTCCCTCTATATTTCTCTGAGCAATTAAGAACTCTCTTCAGCTCGCCCAGCACTGCAACACCCATAGGATGTACATGTCCATATTCCTCTTGCATGTTTTCACATCACTGCTACTCCTGCTCAGTGGGTGCCAGTTGCTCTATTGCTCGCAGCAGGCATGTGCTTGCTCTTTTTCAGCTGTTCTCGTACCCTCTTTTTAGCAGCTCTCTTGCCAGAGAATCTGGCAACTCAAAATACAGAATCGAGTTCTGCTATCTGTTCCAAGGCAAGTTTTTCCAGGACCGCTCAAAGATGCCAAAATCAGGGAGGAATTGTTTACAAAGGTCAGTACGTACTGTACAAGAATGTCATGTAGCTTCTGATATTCAGGTCAGTCAGGGGTTATCGATATAAGCAGTGGTTCTTGTTGCAGATATCTTATTGCATTGAGACTGGTCAGCCCACAAAGAGAAGCTGAGCGGTCACAGAGTCCTGAAGAAAACAGCAGTAAAATTAAGTTATATCTCTACACTATAGTGCGCTCATGGGAAAGGAGAGATATGCCTGCCTGTGGTCATCGCCCCCCAGATACACTGGGGGACTTATCTGCTGCCTCCTACTCCTTGTTTCATGTGCTTAATATCAAATCAAGGGTCTGCACCCACACATACGTTTGTATGTGTTTGTATAGCATATAGCATATTCGTATTGATATGCGATTTGAGGTAAGTTAAGAGTGGCACATCCTGGTTGGTAGAATGGTACTGAGACTAAATCTTACTTTCAAGCATAGCCTACTTAAAAACATTAGACAGCATAATAAATCAGGAAAAGCCATGTCAGTACAAGTGCACTTTTACTGACTCCTTTCACTGGACTCGTTTGTCCCAAGACAGCGAGGAGAAGAAACAATATTACCAAGGCACTTTTTCCAGGGAAGTCTATTTATGCTGTAATACATCTCAACACATGTATGCAGTAGTAGGGCTCATAAATGATTTGGTGGAAGAACCACACGTATGGCTGACCTGTATAAATGCGAGGCTGCTAAAAGCGGTTACTAATGTCCCATCCAGAGAAGTACATGGAACACGCCCTTACACAAACTAATGGCTTGGTAGGAGCCTTAGCAACTGTCAAGGGGTATTACTGTCTCACCCATGTCCACCAGTTCTCATGGACCAACACCGAAACACATGCCCGTGCCTTGTGTGCAATTCCTCAAAGGGAACTTCTTTTTAAAAAGAAAAAAACCTACAAATTTCAGTGCAACATCTGAAAAAAACACAGGCAAGGGATGGATAGAATTTCTACAGCCTTTGTAAGCCATTAACCTATCTATGCATAGGAGAGAAGAGGAATCAGCTCCCTTTTAAACAGTGGTGACAGAAAGGAGCCACAGAGCACATCCCCTGATGGTAGGCTTGCCTAATTCGGCTAATAGACTATTTTAGAATTTATATAATTACATCAGATGAGAAACCTTTGTAATTAAAATGAAATTAAAGTGTAATGTAAAGGCATTATATCAAACTAAAGACGCTTGTACAGGAAAAAAAGAAGTTCTGCTGATAGAAGCAGTTTTATACTTGTATACTTCCATGTATGCTAGCAAGTTGCATGGCACTAACTGCATTGGTTTCTAAATTAATATAGCTCTCAGCTATAGCTATGCAATGTTTGTAGATGTGTATAGCTATATACACATGTGTACACCCACCCGCATCCTGTTCCTCCTTCAACACTGTACACAGAAATTTACTGTTCTTTTCTGTAAGAGCAGTCATTTGAGTAATCTGTAATACAGGAAGGGTAATTTATATACCACAATTTATATACATTATTTTTCAACAAAGATCTAATTTAAAAACAAGACCAAAAAAGGAGAGATTAATAAAGCACCCATCCACACAGTATTCACTAAAGTTTTCAATTACAAGCCACTTCAGAAATAAGCAAGTAGTCCTACATTAAGATGCACACTCACACAAACACACATGCGTGCACACATGCACACACAAAGGAGAGACTAACAGTTATTTATATTTCCTACTTTGAGAGACAGGAAACCTCCCTTTGCATCTGCTTTTTTCTCACTAAGAAGAATAATTTTAATTACAGTTACTTGGCAGGAAGCCAATTTTGATTTTTTTTTTTTTAATGACATCTGTCTAAGCATTTTTAAACTTCCTGCTCAATGTAACTTCCTTCATTTTATAGACCAACACCCAGTTACAGTGAAAAAGAAAAGGGAGTAGCAAATGATTTATTCATTCTTCATGTTAACTCTTATCAGGTATATCAAGTAGCTCATTGTTCTGAGAACTGATGGTACAGAAAGGAGATTTACAGGGGGAATTTAGGACTCAAGCAGTCTGGGAAGGGAAAAAAAAAAATAAAATACATGCCTGGAAAAAAACAACATGGCTGTAACTTAACCCTAAAATAACTCAACAGTTACTGTACTGCAGACTGATTTTCCTAGGTTCAGATAGGTTTGTTGGTTTTTTTAGGAAAAAAATTAGGGTTGAAAATAGTGCAAAAGTTGGGGCAATATAACTAAACCCAAGAACATAAGGTGTCATGGCCAGTGGGCTCTGCCTGTGCCAGCTTAACTACAGGCAAGTTTCTGCTCTGGGCTTCGGCAGTGCCACACTGGCAGAGTCTGGACTTGATGCCTACATCCCAACCTGGCTTTAGTCAGGTAACCGGGATGGGAACAAGAACCCCAAGAGCTTCTCTAACAAAACTAAAAGCAGAAGAAGCAAAAATCTAATTTTTGGATGCTGAGTGTTGAAGCTGCCCTCTCTCCTCTGCCTTTCGTTTTGCCCATAGTTGCCGCTTACAAAGCCCTATTGCATGGTTTGTTGTCTTCTTCCTGTACAAGGAGCGTGGCGAGCTAAGAAGTGAAAAAGAGGAGGCAAAAACATCACCAGAGAAGAAGAGCTCAATAATGCAAAGGGAGAGAAAACAGGAGAGCTGATTAAAAAGCGAGTGACTCAGGATGGAGAGAAGGAAGCAAGGACACAAGCAGCAGTGGACAAGGTGGCAGGGAAGCTACCTCACTGGTGGCCACAGCTTTTCAGGTACCTTAGCCTTTCCCCAAGATGTATCAGGGTGCCAGAGGGCTGGCTGGTGGCCAGGCTGCACCGGGGGGATCATAAAGTGGGAGAGCTGGTGAGCAGCACAGAGGAGCACATTTCACACCTCCTTCTCACCACTCATTCCCTGCTCTGTTGGAGCTCAAGCCACAGGCACATACCCACACCTGCCTAAGGAAAGTCCCAAAGGGATGGGATTTATAACGTACATCAGACAGGCAGCCGGTGTTAGCTATAAGAGTATCTGCCTCTTGGCTGGCCCCACTGCTGGGACACAGGTAAGCCTAATGAATTGTTAATAGCTCAACAGCAAAGCTGCATTTTCATTCTTTGCTCCAGACAACCTAGATTTTATTCTCTTGACTTGCATGTTTTCTTGAGAAGGGTAAATCATCTTTCAGGATACACGAACACCACAACGTAAATGACCTGGGAAAACCAAGTCTCCCTTTTGCACTTTCTGCCTCTGTGCAGATCTAATCTACAGCCACCGTGAAAGCGCTGCAAAAGTTTCCATGTGATTTTTAATTTCCTGGTCTTGGCTGGAACCAGAACCGTGAGTGCTGGAAGCCTCTGGAGGAAAAATTGGTATTGTCAGATTCTGCCCTAATTTTCCAAGATTCGGGAGTTTCAAAGAATATCTCAGCTCTTTAAGTGTTTGGAGACTTCACGCTCACAAGTGGCTGACTGCCTTCTGACTTGAGTCAACACAGCTGGAAAATGGAGTAAAAAAACCAACAACCCCAAAATCTCGCTGAAAACCAGATGTTGCCATTGAGCAGAGCTACTGTGCTAATAAAACACTAGCACCCCTGCGCTCCCCGAAACAAAATGAATAGCTCTAATAGATTTCCCAAACTGTGCTCTGTGCCAGAAAGAAGGTAGGAGAAAAATATTTTAAGACTTGAAGCGGACTGTGGAGAGGTATGGTTCTGGTGCTGGCACTGCGCAGTAAGAAAGGCCTCTGTTTTTAGGGAGGACAGGCTGTGTTTGTTAGTTGGCAGGAAGCGATCAGGACCAGCAATTGCAACATTATTGCCGGACCTGTGGTCGGCTGGATATGAATGATGTGTTACAAAACATGGTTTGGTACGGGGAGGGAGGGGGTTCCGAACACACCGATGTTGCTGACATGTGCCCGGTGTCATGTGCCACACAGTTTAAGCAGGGTCAGGAGTTTACATGTACCCCCAGGGCACACAGTGCTCCCCCAGTGGTGCTCCCATTGTAGTTGTGAAAGAAAACAGCGCTGTCAGCAGCAAGGCAAAGATTTTGAGGCAATTTTGCCTTAAAAATAGTGGAATTTATTTGCATACTCCCATCAAAGATATTTTTCCATCAATTACATATGACTTACAGGATGTAGATGCATTCTGTGATACAATATATATACAACTACGCAGGAATGCAAGCGAGAACTGAAAAACAACAGTGGTTTGTTTAAATGCCCTGTTTCATCTCATCCAGCCAACATCCCATTATGAGCCACAGGGGGCCAGCTTTCTGAGGCCACCAAGATGTCAACAGTTGGAGGAAATGTTCACTCAAATGCCCCTGGGGTTGCTCTGAAAGCAGTCACTGACATGACATCCACAGCCTTCTGCAACAGAAGCAGCAGCACAGATTTGTTAGCAGGCTACTTGAAGTTGCCACAAACTATAGAAAGCTCATGTCTTTGAAGAAAAAAGCTGATCTCTCCCTCTCTCTCCTTCCCATCGTATACAACATCCTCATTGTTTCTTCTCCCTCAGCACAGCTGATAAAAGGTCTTCAGAGCTGATGAAGAGTGCAGGCAAGATCCACACACCATGTGGACACAGCCCATGTGCCTCAGACCCCGCAAGGGTAGGCTAACGTGGGTTTGGCCTGAAACAGATGCCAAGGGATAAATGGGTTCCTCTCCTCATGTTGCTTTGTTGCGATCAAGCCCTCAGACCACTGCCAGTGCTGACTGGTTATACCATTAAGTTTAGGTTGAATCACAGACACGACTTAGACTACTACTAACATCAATGTGCTTATTCTGTGGGTGGTTTATGCTTAGCAATGATAGCAAAAGTAAGGCCTAATTAAAAGTATAAATATGATGACGTGTTTCAAATGCAGAGCTGTACATTATAAATAATGTGCTGAATGTATCCAGTGCTCTGACACATAACAAAATAAAAATACGGCACCTTTCACCTGGTAATCTCCAGCCATTTTTTAAAAAACAGATGGGGAAGCTGACTCATGAAAAAGGTATAATGTTTTGCGTAAGGTCACAGATCACAAACTCAGTGCTAGAAAAATCAGTATTCCTTAAGCTAATTTCCTTGCTTTGTCACCAGATAATATTGGCTACAGCACACTTGAGCAATAAATTAGACTTTAAAAAACTCAAGGGCATTAGCAAATTATAATTAAGCACACATTCTGCAGTGAGATGAATTGTTTTTATAATAAGAGGCAGCAAAAACTAGTACCTATAAATTGCACAATGCAGGAGCGTATTACTCTTTCTTAGAGAAAACAACAAACACTTTTGCCAGATTTTGATGATACAGATGTGTGTGTATGCGTGCGCGTGTTTAGAATACAGCACAAGCAATAACAGCCTGGCTGCACTCACTGCTGTGCACCTTGATGGGGAAGATAAGTGATGCTAGATCCAGAAAACACTTCAGGGCCTGGTTTAATTCAAAAATACACAGTATTTTTTACATTAGCACTGCTAAACATGTCAATTGTGTTTCCTGGAGTGGATGATTTAAGCACAAGCCCCAAAGAGACACCAACTGTCTTTGACAACTGCATAAACTGCATTGACACTCAGTTATTGCTTCTTTGCAGTTATCCACTGATTGCAAAATCAGGATGACAAAATCAACAACGACATACCATAGTCAAACTGTGATGTGTAAAATGAGATACCAGATTAGGACAACCCTCACAAATAAATGTTTTGGTGTTAAAGAGCACTGAACATCTAAAGCTCTCATTCACACTGGTGGAGGTTGCCAGCGGTTAGTCTTTCTAACGAACTCAGGCATGTATTTAAGTGCTTAAATATAGAGTTTGGGGCCTAACTTTAGGAACCCGTGACTGAAAATACCACTGCTATTTGCGTAGGCTGAAGCTGAAATACTACTATGAACTTTCCATAATGTCATGAAAAAGCAGGAGATATAATAAAATTATAATAATATGTTCTCTTCTCTAATGCCCTTCAGACGAGAATCTCAAACATCCATTAAGAGAAATATAAGCATGCTCCATTTACCACACGAAGAGGCTGTGGTCTTAGAGCAAGTCAGAAGTTAAGAAAAGTCAGAAACAAGGAGTTCAAATAATGTTAGCCAGCATCCACTCCCCAAACGAGAAACCAGCTTTCCCCTCTCCATTCAGAGGAGGACGAATGGCACATCTCAGCATGTTTGCTATGATCCTTCTGAGAAGCCCAACACCATGGATGTTGATTGCTATTCCATAGATCAGGTCTGAATGCACGCCAAAGTTGAATCAAATGGGAACAGTATTTTCAGCTGAGAGCCTACTAAAAAAACCCCATACTGATAAAGGATACAATTGTGTTGCTCACAGTGCTCTTTGCTAATTTGTTCTCCTTAAATCAGCCCAAGCTACCACCTTCCCCTGGCAGGAGGGCTGGTCAAACATATGCTTCTGCAGATGATCCAAGTGCCAGCTGGCACAGAGTAGGCAGAGGGGCAGTCATGCACAAAAGGGCCGGCCCACATCTTCTGACTCTGAAGATGTTGTTACCTCTCTTACCCACTCCAGGTCTTATGTCCTACAACCAAGCCCATGACACAGTGGGTCTGCTTTTTTACTTGCCACTCTGCTGTGCAACCATCTCTTTTTCTCCAGATTAACCTTTTAGCTTCTAGCAGAGTGCAGCTATTAGGACAAGCTAATTAGAGCTTCATGAGCAGTACTGTTGATTAAGCTGTTAAACGACATGCTGCTTTATCAATCTCATAAACAAAGCCCTTGTTGTTTGTTGATACACCAACAGTACCAAAGTGACACACATAAGGGAGAGAAAAGAGCTAAAGGATGTCTCAGCAATCATTAACTTTACAGCTACACAGCTTCTCACATACTCCAGAAACCCAAGATGGAGGGGTTTACACCCTTTGAAATCTTACCCTCTCCCCTTTGCAGCTGTGTGACCAGAGTTTGACTGCCAGGAGCCAGTAGCCAAAGCTGCACACAGGCTCCCACTCAAGGTCATCACTGGCACCTTCCTCCAGCCAGGAGGAAGGGCTGGGTGTGACAGGCCTCCTGCATGAGGTATGTGGGACTGACCCCCAGGTCAACCCGGGAATAGCTGCAGCCCTTCCTGGCAGCCTGTCTCCATCCCAAACCACTTGGGCTCTTCCTGTGGGAGTTTTAGCCCTGGCTAGTTCAGGAAGTGATAAAGTAGACCTGTGAGCTTAATTCAGCCTGTTCTCCATCAGAGGACCTGAGCAGACACAAACCCAGTGCTGGGACCAGCACCTGCTCCAACATCAGCATAGGCCAGAGAAAATGTTAAGCTCCCATTAACAAAGATGAATACCATCTTGTCTGGAAGACCAACAGCACGATAAACACAAGAAGCTACTGCCTCACACCGCTGTTTTTACTGGTAGCTACATTGCTGCCAAGCAGGCCCACAGCCAATGGTAGAAGTGGATGCTTTGAACTTCATGAGCTCTGGAGATGCCCTCGAGCAGCATGGGGAGTGGGACTGCACACCAGCCCTGGATGGCTCTTGGTGAGCACAGGGCTGCTCTGCATGTCATCTGTCTGCCTGCATTTAAAGCAAGGCTGTTTGGGGCAATGGGGATTGTGGATGCAAAAGGGTTAACCCTTCCTTTTCCCTCCTCTCTCTTCCACTCCTCCAGCCTTTTCTCTCTCTGCCTGTTAACAATACACACATACCCTTTTAGTGACCAAAAGTGCCGCAGCAGAAAGATTGAATGAGACAGGGAAAAACTGCTTTTGTAAATTCAAATACCCATCTTTTAATAATATAAACAGCTTGCCTTGCTGAAGCAGCAAAGTCAGGCATTGATGGGAATGTCTACTTCCATTTCACAGAGGAATTAAAAGATCACCGGCGCCAGCCTTTGAACAGATGACCGCCTTCTCGCCTGGGCTGCTGGGGCAAGTACTGTAGGCACTGAGCAGCTGGCACTGAGCTCTGGGTGCTCAAACCCAGGCAACCACCACTTGACTTGCAAGTTCACCTCACCTGAATAACCCCCTGAGGCCCCAGTTTATTAAATTATGATAATAATAAAATCATAGAATGATTAGAGTTGGAAGGGACCTTAAAGATCATCCAGTTCCCACCCCCCTGCCATGGGCAGGGACACCTCCCACTAGAGCAGCTTGCTCACAGCTCTGTCCAACCTGGCCTTGAACACTTCCAGGGATGAAGCATCCACAATTCCCTGGGCAACCTGTTCCAGCATCTCACCACCCTCACAGTAAAAAATTAATATCTGATCTCACTGTTTCAGTTTAAAATTGCTACTCCTTATCCTATTGCTATGCTCCCTCCCCTATCTCTCCTGTAGGCGCCCTGTAGGTAGGTACTGGAGAGTCACTATAAGGTCCCGCTGGACCCTTCTCTTCTCTGGGCTGAAAACCCCCAACTCTCTCAGCCTGTCTTCATAAGAGAGGTGCTCCAGCCCTCCAACCATTTCCATGGCCCTCCGTTCCCACTCCAATAGGTCCGTGTTCTTCCTGTGTTGGGTGCCCCAGAGCAGAGTAGAGGGGGAGGATCACATTTTTTCTGTTGCAGCCCCAAAATGCTGCTTAAATGCATCCTTTTTCTTACTCTCACCCTGGAGTGGCTCTTACCTCCATCCCCACCAGAACTTTGCAGCCTTCAGGAGAATCTCTGCAAGCCCCATTTTCCCCCTTGTGCTGAGTGAGGGCGATGCCTGAGGTAGCACCCAGCCTGATGTAGCACCGCAACATGCTGGAGTGGGAAGGATGCAGGACCTGCGCAGCAGCCCGCAGCAGGGATTTCCCTGGCCATTTCCAAGCTTGTAAAGACAAGCATATGGCAACATGGGCTGGGTATAAACATGGCATGTTGCAAAAAGCTACAAGGTCCTTTACAAGGCAACGGACTTCCCCCCCACTGTTTGCCAGTGGATTACAAAAAAATATTCTCATCTTGTTTGTGCTGTTTGGATAATGAATAACCTGTACCCATTTTGTTTTGTACAATAATGCTCTCTCAAACCTCCACCACTTTATCTGTGCACACATACAGACACAACATCTGCTACACAATTTTCTGGTGAAATTTCCACTAGTTATTAGAGCCACCTCTACACCCACATGAAACAAGGAAATGTCATATAGGGGTTGGCTCTCCCAGCTGATCTTTATTCCAGTTGTAAATAAAGTTATTAATACTCCAGACAGCATAAATAGCTACATATCTATTTTTAAGCGTATGTAATTATCAGCCTGCTAACTATTAGTTTGCTTCTTTAGACCTTTCCAAACGGGTTTAACTATGACACAGGCAGTATTTATTCCTCATTTAATCCCAGCTATTTCAATTGGGAAAAGGTAGCTGCAAAGAGGGTGACTTATCTGCAAGGCTACAGTATCTGTCAGAAAGACGTTCTGATTTAATATGGAGGTTATAGGGCATGTATGCTTTATTATGCTCTGGCTATTTCATGACACTTGCAATTACAGAATTAATAGTGTTGATGTTAGGAATTAGAAATAAACAATAGTCCATTTTATGATTGATATTCACTGAAAACAAGATTATCTTTAATGTAATTGAGTAATTAGTTATTGATGAAGGGCTCATGATTAATTACAATTTACCTGCCTTAGCAGGTTTTTAAAGAACCAGTATTCTTTGTTTTCAATGACAATGAAGAAATAGATAAGGAGAAGTTGCAACTGTTAAATGTCATGATTTCAACACTATGATTATTAAAATTAGTTAAAAGATCTGAAAACACTTCCTAATACATTAAAATCAAAGCCTGCCTCAGAAGAAATTGTTATCCTCTGCCTCTGGGCTACATGTCCCTCCCCATTGTGAACCTCTGGATTTGAGTCTGAAGCTTTCGGCCTGAGTGTCAAGTGGCGCAAATCAGCATAGTGCCTTTGAAGCCAGTGACACAAATAGTAAAAAATTTAATTTAATTGGGTATTTGTATAGGTCACCAAGATTATTTACACTTTGCAAGGAACCTGGATGCTGAAAGTGTGTGATCAATTGAAAAATACCAGATAAATATTTAACAGTCATTGTGTAATCAATCAATGACGGATGCGTAATGATTGATTTACATGACATCACATCATGGTATCACAACTATGTTAATAGGAATTCAGGAAAAGCATAAGGAAGCAACCATGTTTATGCAAGAAAACATCTTATGAAGACAGATGTTGCTAAAACACTGACTAGGTTTTAGCCCTGTTGCTTTCATTTCTGCTTGCAAAAGGGAGTATGGAGGGACTCCAATACTGGCTAAAGAAGCTAGTAAGAAACATTTTTAGGCTTACATATGCACTTTCTTTCTTAGGGCATTCATTTCTTCTTTTTGGGTCAAAAATCAGTATCCCCAGTTTTAGTAGTTCTCGGCTAGCTCAAAGACCTCAGCGTATTTTTCATGAGACATGAGGAAGAATGACAGATTAATCACCACACAGATTTCACCACTGACAGTAAAGCAGTTCTGAGGTGGATCAAATCATTTTAGCACAAAGTGTGTCTGTTTTTCTGGCTGTATTCAAGAATGCAAAGGGTGATGGGGTCCCTTTCACTAATATAAGAAAGGATCAATGAGGAAACACCATAGGTTTCCAAAAGCATTTAACCTGACTGACAAAAATTATCCCAGTGAAGTTGATCCAAGACTTCTCCTAGAGTTCTTTTGTTCTGTATGTCTTTGCAAGGCACTTTCTCCTTACAGAGCTTGCTCTATTCCCTGCATTTGGATGGAAAGGATTTCACTATGCTCCTTTCTTTGCCCCACCCCCTAAACCCTTTGCCCTTTCCCTCTCCTCTCCTCCCCAGAGCATAATTTAAAAAAAGAAAAAAAAAAAAAGAGAAAAAAAATGTAATTTACAAGGTGGAAGTAATATAACAAATGATGCCTTATGGGGAAACCCCACCGTTCTAATAAAGAACTAGTAGGATCTTGGGATCATTCCTTGTTGGGGAGGGTTAATGGAGGCCCTGCTCCTTTGCATCACAGTATTAAGCTTGACATTTTTAAAGGAAAAAACACTCCCCACTAAAACATAAAAGCTTTTGCCTACAGAGATGCCTATATGTACCAATTCTCTTGCAATGCAAAGCTAAAGCATGGGAAGCTATAAACCACTCTGCAGTCACTACCAGCAGACAAAGGACTTTCTTTAGAGAAAGCCAGAGACTGCAGCAAGAGTTAAAACAAACAGTTAAGATTATACAGCTCACTTCATTTTCCCTTAGGAAACTGAAACATCTTTTTCATTCCTCTCCTGCTCCCCCTAATTCAAGTTCAATCCACTCATATGAAAGGGCCACAATACAATACCCTTAAGGAAAACATACCCAACTGCGATGCGTGCTGTTCCTATCTGAAGACCCTGGAGGTCAAGGCTGCACTAAAAGAGCAAGCAAACAACATGGAAGCCTGGAGAAGTTAAGAAAGAATCCTTTGCAGCAGCTGACCATGGGAATCTGTGGAAAACCTTGTGTAAACTGATGGCTTTGGGGAAGTGACCCTGGATTGTGTGATGGCAGATTCAACCATGGCCTAATGGGAGCATCCTGAGAAATTCAATTTTGAGAAAAATTAGCACTTGGAAAAGGCCCCCTTTTTATGACTTCCTCTGACATGGTAGGCTGTGAAAATATAATTTCATCCTATAGTTTAGAAAGATTTCACTCACTATTAAAAGGTTAACGTGAAAATGAAAACCATTAAAAATATATCTGTGCTCACCCATGTACTAATAACAGCTTTGATCATTAAAGAGGAGTTTTATTTAACAAATGCCCTGTTACTGCCAGGACTTAAGATCTTGATCTCTCTTTCTTCCTTCCTATGGTACATCATAATTGCAGCTAGTGATGCTTTAATTGAGGTTTCAAGATGGCTATGAAGGCCTGGGACACATTCCGTGATCTGTGACATCTTGGTAGTGCATGCAGAAAGAGTGTTGTTGGCCCTTTCAAATGAGTCTCTGGGCACCTGCTTCCACATGAGGGCATGTGCTGTGACAACCTGTGTTGTCTCCCTGGGTTCTTAAGAAAGCAGTGCAAAAATGCAAGACTGAAATTTCCCTTCTTGCTATTTCTTTAACTTCCTGAATTTCACTCAGAATGGACTCATTTCAGCAGTCCAAGCTCACGCAAGCGCACCACAGAAGCTGCTGGAAAATGCTTTATAAGAGAGTGCTGCCTTGTGGCAGTAAGCTGGGCAGGTCAGCCTATGGCTGTCTCATTAGGCACACTATGCTTTGTGCCTGCACCTGAGCTGGGCAAAGTTACTGCTTCCATTACTCATCACCTCAACGTGCACTCTCAACTGCAAGCTGCCAAGCCCTCCAATCTTCACATCCGATCTGCTCAGGTAATTGCTGTCCACTCATTCAGTCAAAAATTCCTACTACTTTATAATGTAGTCTTACACTAAATTAAAATTTCTTCATGCTAAATAGGGTCATTTTGACTGAGGCAGGTGTTGGGGAAAACTACTCAAGCTTGCAGGTTTGAAGGGAAAGTAAGTTGTGGTGCAGGCAAAAGGCTGGTTGACCAACTGTTGCTGTCCTGCATCCCGCTTGAGTGAATCTACAAGACTATATAATCATAGTCAGAAGCTTTGATGGTGACCTTAGGAAAGATCCAGGCTCTAGTACCACAGAGAGGATGCTGGGAACCTGAGTACCTATTCAGGGTCCTAATCAGTTCAATGGTTATTTCACTGAAGGGCAATGGTATACCCATCTGCAGTTCTTGTGCTAGGAAAGAAGTCAACATCTCTAACAGTGATATACAGTCTTAAATTGACTTTATTTTGTCAGTTTAAAGACCACAATACAACCTTTTAAGATTCTATGTTCTATTAGGTTGTTTGAACATTGTATTCTCCCCTAAAACCCAGATCTAGAGTGGAAATTCTCAGAGGTACTCTAGCAATAATCACAGGAATACGGATTGCAGCAACATTCCCTCAGGAAGTCTGCTTTGCTCTCTGGTTCCCATGCAGCAGGGATGTGTAAATTATTCAAATGTACCGTGCAGGAAAAGAGAGCTTGTATGAAAATAAGTACAATTGTTACTTAAGAAGAGAAGGAAATAATGAAGAAGGAGCTTTTTAAAACACATCCGTAATTTTTCCACAAAGCATCAAGTGGAATTTGACACAGAATCATTTACTGTGAAAGTCTGGTTTGTCTGTTGTTTTTTTTTTTTAAATATCTTTTTTTATCAGAAACACCAGAAACAGGGATACAAAGCAAGCTTGATCAACTTACAAGAGAAGTGGCAGCTTTAAAATATGACGGTAACTGAGAACCTGTTCAAATATTTTACTAGCAGAAAACTCTTTAAATTTTAAAAGTTCATTTTACTTACAATCAAAGCTTTGCAAATTTGGGCTCACACCCATGATATACATTTCTCTGCTTGTTCTGGCATGCAAGAGAAAGACAGGGAATTACAAGTGACCTGGCACAAACCTTCAAACTAAGTTTGTGACAGCATTTACAAAGCTAATGCTGTGTGACATGGTTAGCAGGTCAAATGAAAGCAAACCAGCAAGTGGAAGTAAATGATGTAAGAGAATTAAGTTTAATTTGGGGTGGTAGAACAAAGCTTCAATTGCTGTGTTGTTGCCCTGAAAATAATACCGAATGGATTCAGAACTCTAAATGGAAGAAAAAAACCTGCCAGCAACAGCTGCACTTTACACTTGAGTAGCCGCACAGGGGAACCAGGGGCAGGTCCTCAACCAGGGTAAATTGCCTTAGCTCTGAATGGGACCTGAATTCGGTGGGAGTCTATCTGTTCACGGACTTCAATGAGCTGTGAATTAGGTCCAAGAGTGCCAGGTTTCCACAATTTCAGAATGCTCTCTTCCTCATTAAAATGTACTTACTAGTGACAGCAGCCAATGTTAACCTAATGAACAAAGAAGTTCATTACTGAGAAAAAGTGCTAATGCATTTTTATACACCACTCATGACAAAATCATCTTTGAAGAAAGCAGAGTGAGATCCTCACCCCTGGCTGGCTTGGACAAATTCCTTGTCCAAATACTATGGAAGATCTCCAACAACTGTCTTGCAAGCCTAAATGCAAGGACTACCTTGGCTAGGGAAATCTGGGAAGCATCCATGCTGTGAAGATTTTATCTGGCCTTTAACCGAAGACCCTGCTTTCATTTAATCTCCCAAGGCTCTCAATAAAGGTGTAGCTCTTGCCCCAGGGAAACTGACACAAGGACAAGGTGCCAAGATGACATTCTCTAGCTTTTTTACCCTATATTTTTTTTAAGGCTTTTTGATTGCATCTTCCTTGTTCTGAAGACCACACCAAGCTTCATAGAGTAAATCTATACTGCAATTAAGGCTACTCATGTGGATATCCCTGCTGAGTTAGCTTTGAGCCAGCTAAGAGTAATGGAAACCACACCAGAAGTAGAAAGGTCAGTGGGCACTGAAACTCACCTGAGTACCAGTGGTTACTGGTAACTGAAGTTAATACTCAGATAATTAACTTGTCTGTTGTCTGGGCCAAGGTTACATTGCTAACAAAAAATTAAGCCAAGCCTTTATCTTTGTTATGCAGTAGCCATGCTATCCGACAGTGTATACATTCCTGGCTCAATCCAGCATCTTTGGTGTATCTGGGGTTGGTAAAGGCCTGCCCCTTTGAATGCTCCTCATTTGTTTTTTTTTGCCCTGTAGCCTGTTGGTTTCTCATGGCAGAGATAGATGTTCTGCAATGAAACCAAGCATAATATACATTGTTGGCCCTTAAGACATCTCATATGCAGCTGTAATATTATTTACAGGAGCAACAGCAAGACCCTGTTGGCTTGTTGAGCCAACTAAAGGGAGTCACTCATACATCTTCAGAGAGAGAAACCAAAGAGGATATTTTGAAAGCCAAACCCAGCATGCAGCTTCTCAGTTTCCACCAAAGGACAGTAAGAAAAAGGCTAGAACATTCCTGAGGATGCTTCAAGGCTTAAATGGCAGCTAGCTTGCTGAACTACCACTTCAGCCTTTGAGAAGCAGCTGGTCAAATGTCTCACCTGAATCTCCTTGGCCTTGCACCCTGCTGAATTAGCCTTCCTTTTAGAAATAGAGCATAAAGTGCACCTTGAGGTCCTTATCTCAGACCTGCACAAGAAAGAATTACACGAGAGCAGACCACAAGGCATCAGGCTCACCAGCTCTAGAATGATGGAATGATGAGTGATAACAGAAGACAGTAAGTGAACCTTAAAAAGAGCTCAAGTCACCTCAGGACAATCCAATTCAAATGGCCCCTGAGAGGCTGAAAAATAAGG
Source organism: Jacana jacana (assembly GCA_013400555.1). Taxonomy (NCBI): domain Eukaryota; kingdom Metazoa; phylum Chordata; class Aves; order Charadriiformes; family Jacanidae; genus Jacana; species Jacana jacana. Next base: position 53,316 of record VZTM01017339.1, on the reverse strand, counting down.
AAGGATTGCTACATCCAGCCGCATCCTTCAGCTCTCCAACATGCTTTTAGTATGGAGCACACCACAGGCAAAAGTGAGGAACAATGGTATTGCACCACACACATCCCACCCAGAAGCTGGAGCCACCTTTGAGACGCTACTGGCCATATGTTTGGCCCATGTAGCAATAATTAAGCATGAGAGATAGGACACTTTTAAATACAAAACAACAAACCCAAAACCCAGCTCCACCCTCCCAACACCAAACCCTTAAGCAATACTGGAAGTATTAAGAGTGTTAATTGCTCTACAGCTTCAAGAACTCAACCTCCTGAGAGAGCTGCATTAAAAGATAATTCTGGCTGCCATCTCACAGCACTGTGCCGAGCAGGAAAGCTCCATAACCTGCCATAAACGCAGACAGGAATACAGAATTGCTGTAAATACCATCATGTCTCAGAGCAAAATCATAGTGACAGGCACTCTGGTCTGCTGCGGTTTACAATTGCATGAAATAGGGGTGTGGGTAGGGTACAGTAACAAATAACAGGTATAGATTTCAAAACAGAGAAACCCATTATTTGTAAGAAAGATGCAGGCAGAAGAACTGAAAGGCAAAGTGTACTGATGGATTCTCAAGTCTCTGGATGTTGATCTTATTATGCTAAAAAGCTACTTTATCCCCTTTTCCACAATGCCATGTTTACTTAGCAGGCATTAAAAAAGGAGGAGAGGGAAAAGGGTAAAAGAACAAAACCTACAATGACTGAAGCTAAATTTATACGCACAAGAGAGACAGATAAAGCAGCCCAGGGGACCTTATCAGTTTTACACAATAACCAACAGGCTGTTTCCTGTATATAGCAGCTTAAGGTCGGCGGATGTTTATTAGAGGCAGAGGGGAAAGGAAATGCAGTATCTTTGACTGACACAGTGTGGATATATGAGAAGTGCTATTTATGCTTTTGACTTGAATAAGTACCATAGTGACTCATAGCTGTCTTTGTACTTAATATTCCAATTAGTTCTCCAGGAACGCTGAACACCACTGTCCCAAAAATGCGGGGCTTGTTTACTGTTCCTGACAAGAAATATTAGAGGGTAATAAGAATTTAGCCTTCAGTCCCTTACTATCTCTCAGTTAAGAACTGCTGGGAGAGATCAACCTCTTTCCAGCCCCTTTGATTTTTTAAAAAGAGACATTAATTATTAAACATTTGTATCGTGTCCAGTGGGAATCCAGTCTAGGTTTGAGGCCACACTACATACAGCTCTGTGGTGTGCTAGGGAAATCAGCTATCTGCGTGCTAATTCTTTTCATTCCTGGAAGCCCTGTAGAAACATGAGAAGAGAGGTAGGCATTTCGTTCACTGTTTTTCTATGAATCAACCTAATATATTATTGAATCCGTAGTTTTGGAAACACAACAGGCATAAGGGGAGTGGGGGCAGGGGGATCACGTTTAACCACAGCTCTCCCCGCTACCTGGCTATGGCAAGGAGCTTTAACTGGAGGTGGGACAGTAAGATGGAAAAATTAGGACCATACTGAGTTTTAAACAGACCCCCTTCCCTAGAGGGGCAAACAGGCATTCACATGCCATCGTTATGCTGCAGTGAGCTCCAAGAGGAGGTCTTTAGGGCTCCATCATGCTGATTTAATTCTGCACTGCACTTGGGGTACAGCCATGGGTGTAACATTTCGGCCTCAGAGGGGTAACAGAGCACATGATGCTTCATGTTTCACGAGGAAACAAAGCATACGGAGAAGCATCTCGGGAAAACAAAGCAACACGCTTTTTGGCTGCAAGAGGAGAGACAAGAAGTCAGTGTCTGCTGGAGACTTTGGAACTAAAGGAACAATATTTCATTTTAGGAAACATGAACTACCAAATGTAACCAAATGCTTCCTTCAATCTCCCCTCTGGTGTGAGACAGTAAAGCATAATTACATTTCTCTTACTTTCTCTTTAAAAACCCCATTGCTTCCCATAGTGCTTTACAGAAAAACAAACAGTGATCACGCTATTCTCAGGACTTTACCTGCCCTGGTAGTTAAAGAAAGAAGAAAACTTCTTTCATGGCAGGAAGGACATAGCCCCTGAGGTCAGTGCACAGAGGATTTTCTTATTCCCAAAAGCCTCAAGAGGGACACAACGCTGAAGGCAGGGACAAGGGTGAAATGGAGCAACCACTTTTTTTCCCCAACCCCCAGGATCATATTGGCTTGCAAATAAGAGAGGGCACATGCCACTCTCCTAGAGGGTCTGTGAGGCTGTACACTTTGTAAATCATCTGATAAAATTTGCTATTGATTACTGTTCTCTGTAGAGAATAAAAAAAAAAAAATCTCACTCCATCACCCTGCATAAAAGGACAAATATTCACCATTTGCTCCAACTCCCTTTTACCAAAGCTTATGTTTAAAACTGCATATAGCTTAACTATATTCAAATATACATCAGTGCAAACCTATCTGCCGGGCCTGAATCATGCTTTCCCATGTCCATCTAGAGGTGTACTGAGGGGAGGAAAGCTACAGCGGGACATTTTATATATATTTCAAATAATAACCCCAACAAATTGGATAGAAACTTACCTATCTTGCAGAAGGGCCTCTGCTCTAGTTAGGAACACTGACTTCTAATCATAATTCTTCACTATTGAGCTGCATGCTGTACAATGAGTCTTGGTGTTCAGAGAGTTTGTTTCTGCAGTACATTTCCAAGGAGAGCACATCTCTCACCTAAATGCCATGTAAGGGGCAGCCAAACATCTAAGATTCAAACAGCTGGGCATACCTGTATCATACAGGTATCACTGCGTGCTAGATGCACACAGCCATCCTGAAAGCCCAAGTCTTATTCAAGCACTTAAATGGAAAAAACTTCCAGAGGCATGAAGAGCAGTTAGGCACACACCTTTCTTGCTCTGTGCCACAAGGTGGACATCATCTGGGTAAACTGGCAGCAGGAAGGAGCTTCAGGTAAGCCTGGAAGCAGCAGCATGGTCCATAATCTCTGCTCCAGAGATCAAGTACTCTGAGAAGCCCTCACAGTATGAATGGCCTGACAAGTCCCTCTAGATTCAAGTCTCACCTCCATCCTAGTGTCCTGCAAAGATTGATTCATGGAAATCTCTAACGTTTAGGCAAGCATTTGTACCATGGAAAGTCACCAAACAAATGTTTGGGAAAAAATTTCTTGCCCATTGCAGATGCCAAGCAATGAGTTGAAGTCACCTCCACTACTTTGAAAAGGGTAGGCAGGTTGAATTACCGATCAGTTAGGTTCAGCTGCATGTCTCCAGCTTTTCAATCAAAGGAGAAGCAATGCATGTCTCTAGCTATGTCCAAGAGCTCAGCCGTGAGGGATACAGTAGTAACAGCACTTCTTGCCCTGCACAGGCCTGCTTTGAATAGAAACAGGAATGCATTATATTGAAATGATTGAGATTGGAGGTGGGAATGAGTTCACTGAGAATCATATGGCTACAAAAAGGGTATGACATGCACAGCCTTCTGTACTGCACAAGGGAGGGAAGACAGGTGTCTCATAAATTATGAGTAAAGTGGGACAATTTAGGGAAAGTTTTAACTTAAAAAAAAAAAAAAGAAAAAGAAAAAGAAGAGACCAAAAGCCATTAGATACATAACCTTGTAGTCTAATATGGCCATAAATTAACAGCTGCACTATATTATGTAAATTTATGTTAAATTATTCACTACCTGTCACCATATCCCCATAAAAAATCTACGTACTGACATTTACGAAAAATGACATCTTCTGATAATAGTTTTGCTACATATTTCAGTGGCTGCAATTGCCTTTTAACCATCTTGACTGCTGCTGAGGCAAACACTACTGAAACAGGGATGCTTTAGGAGGTTTAATGAATTCATTACTATTCACGGACTCACCCTCCAGGAGGGTACCGTCCATGTAAGCTGGTGTCCTTAGGGCAGTACACTTCTTCCTTTAGTTTCAGAACTTGCTGGAGAGGAGCCAGGAAGGATCACACAGGTCCCTGCATCTCTCCAGCTATGAGCTGAAATAGGGTACCCTGTAAAACCCCTACTTGCACCCATTTGGTATTGAATGTGCTGGCCACTAAAAACAGCAGAGCCGTGTTCAAGGGATGCACAGCCCAGTTTGTCCTCTTTCACCCATAAGTAATCAGAGCAATCACCCAGTTGTGGAAACCTGAATCGGAGCTCTTCTTGATATGAGATGCTTCCTGAATCATGCCTGCCTTGAGATGGTCCTTCAGCTTTCCAGCTATGTGCTTCTGCTGACTTTGACTGATAAGCAAGCGGGGACACCTCAGCAATCCTGACTGTAGCGAGAGACGGCACACAGGGACACATTATCCACACTTGTTCTAAATAGGACATAGAAAGGGTTGGGGAACCTGTGTGTGTGTCTCATCTTATCCTCCACAGCCTCCGAAGCAGCAGAGCACATGCAGCTTCATTGCATCTTAAGCTTGGCATCTATGTTAGAAACACAGCAACCGTAGGATCCCTTTTCCCCTAGCCTGTAGGGAAAGAAAAGTCTACAGGGGATCATTCAGACCTTAGGACAGAACACAGTTCCCTTTATATGTGTCTTTCTGCACCAACTACAAAGGCAGCCCATCACATAGGTCTGTGTGAGCTGCACACAGGCTTGCTCGCCTCACGTTGCCACAATGCAGAGATGGTGGAGCCTGAGAAGCGGCCTCCTCCTTAAGGGTCTAGGCAAGAAGTTCTGGATTAGCCCTCCAGTCAAGGAGGGAATCTGACTGGTTTCACTATCCATTTGCTAGCTAACATCTATCCTCTAGCTTATGTGCAAATGGATCTGCACCCACAGAGCAGCTGTTTGCTAGAGGCAACTGCGTTGTGACTTAAGGTGGCAACAGCCAACTGCAGTTCATTGAAGGATTTCTGCTGATTAACTTTGGACCAAGCCAAAGATAAGGAGGAAAGCCCTGAAGTTCACTAAGAAACGGGAAAGAAGGTCAGCTTCTTCTGCTTCTTCCTGATAAATTTTGAGTGTAAGCTAAGACAAGAAGCAGAGGGCAAAAGATAAAAGAAAATTCAGGCGCCCTCCTATTAAGCCAAAACCCATGCAATAAACTACTAATGTACTTCCAGGGCCACTGTCCCTAATTTGACTCTGCATTCTGCTCAAAAACATTAAGCCAACATTTCAGAGACAGGAGAAAGGGAGAGGGGATAATATGTTAAAGAAAGAAAGAAAGGAGGGAGGGGGAGGGAAGGCAGAAGAATAAACAAGCTTTTGCAACAGCAGGAAGCTCTCTCTTAATTCTGAGATAATGAAACGCTTCTAACCAGGCCCAACTGCTGAATATTACAAGAGCCATCATCTCGTGTGGATTGCATGCAGCTTTATTTTCTACTCCCCTGCATGGACTGAATATGATTCACAGCACAGTCACAGGAAACAGTCATTACTATTTATTTGGAGCAAGATGAGTGACTGCTCTAAACAGCATCAACTGCACCTGCGATACTCCAGAGTATCTTTTTTTTATTAAGCACACCCATGCCCTCTTTTTTCCCCTTCTTCTCTTCAATATTCTCTTCACAAAAATCATTTTATTACAGTCTTGGCTGCGTAGTTCAAAAAGGGAAGAGGCAAATTTACAATGATCATTAGAGAAGATGCAGAAGCGTGGCAGCAAACACCAGCTCCACCACTTTATGAGCACAGAAACATCCACACGCCGTGCACGTCACACAAACAAACACGAAGAGATGATTCATAAAGTATAGCTGGCTATAATACAATTATAATATAATAATGTGCCTGGCTGTGGGTGAGGCTCCTCATCCCCATTTTGAACTTTTGCTGTGGCTGGAACATGTCAGAACACCCCAAACCCACTCTGCTCCAGTCAGACCCCGAAAACAGCTCATCTCCCTCAACCCCCAGTGCAGATCTTCCGTTTTTCTTTACACTACACTGCTCACAATTTTGCTGCAGCAATTTATCTCTGGCTACACAGAGGTGAGCAGCCTGCTCCCCAGCTTGCTGCTGCTCTTTCTCCTGCTGTACTTCCGCAGGTGGGGCTGAAGCTTCCCTGGCCCCCAAAACACTACACTGAAGAGGTGACGGGGCCTCAGCTAATTCCCACCCCACCGTTATTCCCCTCCTTCAGTGGTCTCTGCCGAGGAAGGTATGCTTTTAGACTGCTACTTTGAATTTAATATACAGCTATAGAAAATTCAGAACACTCAAAGCACAGACCTCTCTCTCGTCTATAAGCCTTTATTGCCCAAGTGCATGCACCTGATGTGCTTATAAAAAATGTCCTTGCTGGCAAAATCCTCTTAAAATGGCACAACTCTGTTTTCTGCTGGTTTCAGGCCAAATCTGAGTAGAAGCTAAGGCCATTTCATCCCTCTGCTGTAGGTATCAGTGTCTCAAGTACCTGCATCCTGTGATGCCATTAAAAGCTTCAGGAGATTAAAAGTGCGGGTTTTCTTGTTTATCTAACAAAGTAAGGTACTTCACACAATAATGGATTGCTCTTGAAAACTAATATTCCTAATAGCAGTGAACAGATGCACAGAGTGGATTATATTTCCATAGTGAACCTGGGTTATTATTTTTGTAAATTGTGTGTGGCCCCTGGTGCAAGCATGATTTCAGATCACAACAGTTACAGGAATGTCCTGTTTCTATATGGTCACTCTAACACTACACGTGACTGACACAAAGAAGGCTCCCTCACCAAAGAGGGAGGAATGCCGAGTCCAGCACCCTCATGCACAAGGGCGAGACCAACACCACAAAGGAGAGCAAGAAGGAAGTACAGAGCGTGGAATAGGGGACACGTAATGGAGGGGAGAAGGAGGCACCAAGGATTTGCAGTGATCTGTACTCTGTTTACAACACAGCAGTGTGGCCATCTTCTGTACATCTCGCACCCAGATACTAAAGCAATTGGCATAGATAAAAAGATGCTGGGAAAAAGGCAAATTAATAGAGTAAATACATAAATCACTAAACACTGCTTTTGATGGACTACAAGCTATAAATGTTCCTCACCATTGCTTTGCATGCTTTTTCCCAACTGATTTTAAAAAATCTCTTCATACTGCTCCTCCTATCACCACTTAGCAAAGGACTGTTACAAGACAACATATTTTCCAACTGAGATGGGGTTGCACCTACCTCAGGTCTCAGCAACTGCGATTAGTGACCTTTGTGGAGAGAAACACAATGCCCTTCTCATCTACAAAGCAGAGAGCTCTGCTCCACCACTCACAGCAAAGGCCTCACATGACCAAGAAACTACCCTCATTTTATTTTTGCAAAAGTATGTAGAAAAATAGAAGCAGTCTCTTATCAGACAGGTTGAGAAATACATCATTCCTAGCATTAGGTCTGTTCCTGAATCCAGAGAGAACATCTTATTTAAGCACTGAGGCAGGAAGACCGTCAAAGGCAGTTCCAGTTATGGCACAGTTTGTTTTGTAATACAGACACTGGTTCACTAGGAACTAATTCCAACTATTATCATTTCAGTTTGCCTTTGATAGCCATTAGTCAAGCAATATCTGGGGACAGATTCTCCTCCTGGTTGCAGCACAGTAAATCTGCGAGTGGACTAGGTTATTACATATTTATATCCCCAAAACTGAGAGGCAGGTCTCATTTTAATATTTTGCAGCTGGGTGTAGCTGAAGTGAAGCATGGGAATAGCCTCACAGGAGCTGTGAGGGAGCAGCCCCTCATGGACAGGAGTAGCATGAAGCCATCCATACCTGCAGGAGCACATGGAGGGGAAGGAGCACCGACCTGGCCAGGGAAAAAGCTGCACCACATCCTCAGGGATGGGTCCTTCCCAGGACACAGGTCACTGTCACGCTGAGGGCGTGAGCATCCATTTGGCTTGTCGTTGCTGTCAGAACCTTCCTTCCTCTACACTATCAGGGTGGTGCCTTCACCGTCAAATTATTTTAAGCAAAAGCCAGGGTTTGAGGCAGCAAGCACTTCTCGACTTGTGAACTCTCAGCCCATGAGCAGAGTGAGAGCTGTGAAAGATTCATGGGATCCCCCCTGCCTCTGGTGTTTAAATGATTAATTAACAATTTCTAGAAACCAATTCACAAAAGGAGAAAGGGCAGATTTTCAAAACTATCAGCCTGTAAATGGAGCAGAGCCGATTCTCTGGCAACTCTTCTAACAAGGTTTCTTTTTTCACAGTATTTGTTTTATGTTTCCTAAAGATCTGTCCCTAGTCTAAATCCCAGCAGGGGGAGATGCCAGTGGAGTTTAATTACATTCCACCTATGGGGAACATTCAAGGAACAGGGCTCTGAAAAAAAATACCACAAAAATACCACAACTTGGTCTAAAAAGCATAATTAAAAAAANAAAAAAAAAAAAAAAAAGTAATCTGATTAAAGCAATGATATGAATGTAGTGCATCTCCTAACCATAGGTTTAAAACATTCTCTTCTTACAAGTCTCAAGGCAAAGAGCCAAATTCTCTGCTGAAGCAAGCAGGGAATTTATACCGTCAATTTACAGCAGACATTCAGCATTCAGGCCTATGGCTTAAGTAAATAGTTATGAGAAGTGGCATTTTAAAGGGTTTTGCTGATTTCTTTTTTTTTCCCTTCCTTTGTTCTTTTACATAAACTAGACATGCCATGTGCTGTGGTGAAAATCCTTGTGATTCGGGACAGGTTTTAGAGCTTGAACAGGAGTTATTGTCAGCATTTTAAGGGATTAAAATGGGCCCTGTGCTCCTGCTGGCTGGGCTGCCTGTGTGCATACACCACACAAGAGGTCACCTGGGTCCCAGGAGATGCTGGAAGTACATCTCACCCCGACCAGGAAGGTTGGCAGGAGTCAAAGATGTGCATGTTACATGTTAAAATGAAGACTTGCCAACCTGCAGCCATGTCATGGGAACCCACTGCCCTCAGCACAAGTGTGAAGGAGAGGGAAACAAAACTGCAGGCAGCCTCCTTCAGGTATTATTCTTTAAATCTGGAAAACTCATCTGGCCTGAAAAATCTTTCTCTGCAGGAATCGGGCAAATGACTCCTGTACGTTCAGCTGGGACACCCGCATAGTGGACGAGAGAGTGGAGGAAAAATACTGCATTCAAACCCGCAAAGGAAAACTAGTTTTTTTCACCATTCTCCCTTCAGGCACTCCTAAATCAGCCACCTTGGTGTTCTGGCTGCAATAAGACTCAACCTCAGTGATAAGACAGTAGCTCTCATGAGGGCTGCAAAAGAGACAGTGAACTCCGCTTCTCCGCCAGCTATCTGGACTTGGTGTTATGTCCTGCTGTACATGGGGGAGAGACTTTCCACCAAACAAGCACTGAAATATTTAATCATTTCTAACATTCAAGTGCAACAAAATTATCAATGAAACTAATTAAGAATCTTGAGATAATAAGCACTGATGACAAAATGTTCTACTCTAGCGCCTGCCATCAGGCAGTCAGGATTTATAAGATCTGTCATTTATAAAACTTATACCCTGAAGGATCACAGTAAACTTTCAGAACGTGTGCTTCCACATACAGATAGACCTACTTCCCAAGGTGACTCGAACTATTCATGCACACTGAGCAATGGTCACCAGATTAGGAAAAACTTCTTCACAGTGAGGGTGACTGAACACTGGAAGGGGCTGCCAAGGGAGGTTGCAGAGTCTCCTTCTCTGGAGACATTCAAAACCTGCCTGCACGTGTTTCTGTATGACCTGATCTAGGTGTTCCTGCTCCAGCAGGGGGATTGGACTGGATGATCTTTCAAGATCCCTTCCAAACCCTGATATTCTGTGATTGCAAGTATACACAACACGGCAAGCAGAGAAGCTAGAAAGTGTCAGCTTTGACGTCTGTGGGCCCAGGTCCTGAGGTCTCACCCAACCCAGCCTTATCACGAAGACCCAGAAAGGCAGTCCACAGGAAGGTGACACAAGAGCACACAGAGCAGACGTAGGGAAGGAGAAGGTCATGGATTAGAGACAAAGCCATGGCACCGGCGTTTTATGCCCTGGGATTTTACAGCAATTTAGGACAGGAAGTGAACCGGTGTCAGGCGATCGACGCTGCAGATGGGTCTTTAAGCAGCCAACATGTAAATGGAGTTTGGCAAAGATACCGTGACTAACAGCCTTTTTTTTTTTTTTTTTAAGAAATTCCATTTTTAGATACAGTCAGAGGGAGAAACGCTGCCTTCTGCCTGCTAAGAGCAGGTGTACAGATGTCGACAGCAAGTTCAAACGAGTGCCAGGTACTCAAGAGTTGTCACTGGGTATGTAAGCTGCCTAACACCATCCCCAGGCTTTTGCAGGAGGCGGGATTTTTTGCCCAGGTTTCCAACAAAGTGCTTTTCTAACAGACCCCGTCTCCGGGCTCAAGATCTCGGCACAGCCTCATCTTTCTTTTGCCTTTGTTTCTAAGTTAAGCCTTCTCCGCCAGGGCAGCTTCTCGGAGAGGGAAATGGTAGGTCTCTCTGACTCACCAGCGCGGCTCCCGATGAGCTGCCCACGAGACAGGTACAGCTAATCTGAAATGACGCCTGGTAACTGCAACATGTAATTTCAGACTCAAGGCACCAATTTCCCAGTCAGTTTGTAGCTACACTGTGTTACCGTAACGGGTTCTCTGCGCAATTATCACAACACTTAGTAAGTTATTCATTTCCGGAAGAGCTAAGAAACGTTTTAAATTAGTTTCATGTTAAAGGAAGCAGGCATATCCCCCTCTCCTCCCCAGAAGAAACAAAAGGCAAAGTTTCTCCCCCATATCTTGTTTTTTGATAATGTTTCACAGATACTATTCCATCATTGGTATTAAAATATCTTTACTTCAAAAAAAAAAAGTAATAAACAGGCAAGAATTTAAAACCCAGGTGTGTGCGCCTTTGTGGCAATGGCATGCATCAGGCACAGGCAGTCTGAATATTTTATACTTCATAATTTTTTTCTTAAATAATTAACTAGCTTTAACTAGTGATTGTCCAGTCTTACCAGTGCTATGGATTTAACTGTATATTACATTTCCCAGTGTTCCTTTGGTGGCTCTGCTTCTCCCTGCTCCAAATCCAGACAGAACGAGACCATGAGCACTGCTGGATTTTTAACCTCAAGATCTCTTTCCAGCTTCACTCAGAAGAACAATGTGAATCTATTTCCTACAGCTTTCTCTTCTGCAGCAAACACAAACAGCTCCAGTTAACATCTCTTGTGTGCACTGGATGGACCAGCATTCAGCCCAATATTTTAGCACAGTGGGGAAACCTCCTGGCTCTAGCTGGCAACATGAGTTCATTTCATTCTCTGTTTTGCCCATTTCAGGTCAGAAATGAAGTGGTTAAAATTCCATAGCTTGGTTTGAGTGCCACATTGCTGACAGTAATGCAGAGCTGGACCAGGAGACAATGAGTACTGCTCCACTGAAGAGTTGCGGCCTTTGGATAACACCTTGAAATGAAATCCTTTTTCTCCCTTTCTGACTTGGAAAAGAAAATTCTCCCAAGAGCTTTTTGGAAAAAAAGTACTACTACTAAGAGTGACCTGGTCTATAATTACCATCCCATGGCATGGCCCAGTGTTGAAGGATATATAAGTGTCCATATATTCAGATGCATAAAGATTCACATCAGGGTTTAGTAGTGTTTGCTAATGCACTGCTTCGAATTTGCATCTCTCGCTGTGCACAGCAAGTGTCTCATGGCTACCACATTTATCTGCAAAGTCAGAGCATTACTGGGATTAAAATTTTTACTTCCTTAATCTGAAACGCTAAAAATATAAAAGAAAGTATTCAGATTTCAATTAATTTTCAAGCAACTATTCCAGCAATTACTTTTGAGTTTGGGGGAGTTTAAGAGATCTGGTAACGTTGTTTTCCTACAAAACAAAAGCTTAACCCCCAGCTTGTGACATTACTTTCCATCTAATTTCTCTTTGTGTATTTACAGAACTATAGAAACAAGAAAATAATACATTCAAGATCTAGCAACACTTAGAAACACTTAACTCCACCAGCAACTACAGCACTTGAAACAAGCACACTGAGCAAAGCCAGGTCTGTGAGATAAGGTTGGTACGGTTTCACACTGCTGGAGATTCCTTTTAAAATATTCTGATATCCGCTTTTGCCAAAGGATGTTTAAAAAACCCCATTGGTGAATCTCTGAAAACATGCCTTCATACTGTCCAACTTCTGAAAAGAAAAAAAGAAATACATTCTACAGAGTGAAATTTTAGGAATTTGCAATTTTAACATGAGAAAACACAAGTGTTATCACTATGGTTTCTGATTATAGAGATACAATAAGGAGAAAATACCCTTTCTATGCCAAAGAGGTTTTGTACAGCAGTCACAGAATAACAGAAGTTCAGGGGAATCTGAAGGCAATAAATTAAAAATGGAAACAAACCCAATCTTTATTTAGGAGAAGGTTAATTAACTATTGGAAATGATTAAATTAAATCATGGCAAATTCACTGTTGTCAGAAAAGTTAGAGTAGAAGGAAGGGGACCCTTTGCATGACATTCCCAGCCCTGTTTACACACGTTATCAAGACTGGTGACTGAGATGAGTCCTTAGGGCAGGAATGAGGATGAAATCAGAGCCCAATTCCAAACGCTGCCAAACATAGAAAAATTTCATATCTGAATGTTATGACCTGGATGTATCTATGGTTTTCCTGTTAAATCGGAGCTAGGAAAGAAATCAGGATGCTCGTTTTGCACCAAGTCTCTGTGCCCTTGCATTGTTCTCCATTTAAGTGCACTGCTAAGGCTCCACTGATAATAAAAGATTGATTTAAAAGACCATTCTACAACCTAAGCAAACACTGAGCCTGGTTAATGTTACATATCATATCCTCTTGTCATTTACTGCTACTCTGCGTGTTTACTGTGTCTTTCACTCCCTCTCAGTACCAGCCCCAATTTATAGCAGAGCAGCTGGTCCTTTGGGGCTGAGTCTGCAACTGTAACCCTCAGCCCAACAACAGCAGCCTCTTGATTACAGAAGCACAGCACTGAACTCACTCAGTATCTGAACCAAAGCAACACCCTCCCAAAGGTTGGGGTCAAATCTTTGCAGATTTCCTAAATGACAGACATCCCTATGTCACTACTCTACAAGCTGAACTTAAATCTCCAGTAAGATCCAAACTTTAACCAAATTATCTGCATTTCTATATCAAGGCTCCTACTTTGGTCCAACAGAGAATATAAAAGAAAGTGGTGTGAACAAAAAAAAATATAAATTAAAAATTCTTTCCATTCCATCTTTAACTTCTTTAAGAAAATCTATTATTTCTCATGGGCTTACACTTCTTACATCAAAGTCAGCACACTGCATAACAAAAACATCCGTATTCTTCCCACTAATAAAAAAGGAAAACTTAATGGAGTGTGTCATGTTTTTCTTTCCTTTCTCCTATCATTGTCTGAATTACTGGTTTGCTTTTTGCTCCTTGCCAGCAAGATGAGTATTGCTCCTTTCCTTTAAATAACTGGATTGTAAAAACAAGAGATGTGTCTTTAGAGCCTGATTCTCAGTTGCACTAAGGTCCTACCACGGCAGCATGAATAGGCCTTACCATAGTTGCAAGCATTTGTTTTATATTATAACAAGATAGTATCATGCAGGAATGAGGTGATGGTAATACTGTTCCAGATACAGCATGAGGATGATGTACACATGCACACACCTTGACAGTGCGTTCCGTTACAGGAGCAGTGAAAGAAGGCATAGATGTAAACTGAGAATCAGGCTCTTGTTTTGCAGTTACCCTGGATACAGTTTGTAGGATTTATATGTTTAATTAACACAAAATGTGGAAGGTTCCACAATCCTATAAACACAACATGCTAAAGCGAGTTTTGCCCAACATTACTAGAACAGCAAAACTTGCAACAACGGAACAAGGATAATTAAAATGATTACTTAAGCATTTCATTTTGCTTGTCCTTCTTGGGATCCTTCATTTTCAAAATCAGGCAAGAGATTTTATGCCATCTAATTAAAACAAGTGGGAGGTAGGGTTTTTTTAAAAAGGTATACTAATTTAAAAAGAATTAACCCAGTGAAGTCTTGTGCCCTTGGTTGTACACAAGACTAGATTGTACAATACCAAACTCCTGAACTTAAAATCTATGGTTAATGAATTTCATAGACAATAGCTCCCCCCTTCCCTCCCGCCCTGCAGAAAGGAAAGGAGTGTGCTATGTAGGGACTACTCAAAACACTGGCAAAAATACAATTTCTGTCCTTGCATAGAGTGATGCATGTACATCCTTTAACTTGTGGATACTAGTAGTCCTATTGACTTCAGTGATTTGAACCTCTGATAAAAATCACTGTATTTTCACTTAAAACCATGGGGGAAACACCAGATAATTTTACAAAATATTCCTCATGGGATATAATTTAACCAGAACATGCAAATATTGCTTGATGAGTTCGATATTTCCCATACCAAAACTTTTAAATTCTCTGTGCCTGACCCTGAGCAAGCAGGGCTATTAATATTACAAACCCTGTAGGTAAATTTGGAGCTTAGTATTTCTGTATGAATTGGATGTTATCATATGAAAAGTGCTAAAATAACCTAAAAAATTTGGAAAAGATAGAGTAACTGGCAGAAGCCTGCAGTGCCAAAGCGGCAGAGCACCAAATCTAAAGAAAAAGTCGTTTGCCTGACAGTTTCAGTTTGGGTTAAACATTGTTCAAGCCTGTAGGCAAAGTGACCACTTGTCTCTCTGGGTAAATATAAGGAACAGATAAACTCCGTTACAGAACCAATGGAGGAGGATTACAGCCCTGAAGAGGCAACTGTCACAATGCAACATGACAAGCCAGGTTACGCGAAAGGCATCTGTGGGCTGAGTGGTTTCTCCGAGAAGTTCTCTGCACAGACTTGTTCTAGTTCTCTACACAGGAAATAAGAAATTGGGCAAAAAAAGAAATCACACAGAATTACAGAATTATATGGAGTTGGACGGGACCTCTGGAGATCATCTAGTCCAACTCCCCTGCCAAAGCAGGTCCTTCTACAGCAGGTTGCACAGGAACTTGTCCAGGTGGATTTTGAGTATCTCCAGAGGTGGAGACACCACTACCTATCTGGGCAGCCTGTTCCAGTGCTCTGCCACCCTCAAAGTCAAGAAGTTGCTCCTCATGTTTAGATGGAACTTCTTATGTACAAGTTTGTGCCCATTTCCTCTTGTCCTCAAAGACAAACAAAGAAAGAGATGAGGAAAAGAAAGGAGATGAGGAAGCATCAGGTGCAGTCTCAGAAATACAATCCCAGCTTGGCAAGAGACTGCCACTGTCCCATGCAGCTCCATGGAGCTGTGAGCACAGGAGCCACATCCTGCTGCTCAATTCCTGCTGGGTTGGGCAAAAAGACAGTTTGCATATTCCTTGTAAACAAGTAGGGTCACTTCAAAGATACTTGGATCCTAGATCTCAGCCAAACAACCCAAAACCCCTGAAATTTCAGCTGGCTGCTCCGCTCAACACAGGTAATCAATGTAAACAGCCAACATATTATGATATGGCACAACAAGTGACACATGTTGGAATCTTTCTCGATTAACAATGTGGCCACATCCACAGAGATAGGCTTTTCAGTATGAGAGCTCATACACTCCTCTGGTGAGGGATGAAGAATTTCAAGATTGCATCCAAATTGTGTATTTTATCTCATATTGAGTTTGTTCAGGCAACAGGCAGTATATTAGGTAGCAACCTACTACTCTCTTGCTCCTCGTATCTCCATAGGAAATTGCTGGTAGTCATGACTTTCTTATTAAAGAAGGTATCAAACACATACAAATGTCTTAAAATAACATGCTGTTGGGGGAAAAAACCCACAACCTGTGACACTATCTGAAGTCGCAGATGCAACTGGTGTCAAGCTGTGCCACTTAAAAGCATTTCTGCAGCACCCACCTATGACAGCCTGGCAGCACATATTTGTGAATTTCTCACAGGCAGGGAGTAAAATGCTTTTAAACATCACCTTCTTTCCCCTACTTGTCCTCCCAGCGGGGGTCTCCACTGACTGGTTTCTGCCAGACAGGTAGAGTGAGATCACTTTTAAATAACAATTTCTTCCACTACTTTATTTCCGCTCCCCAAAGCTCAGGGACGCATATCCGAGCACTGGGGGTGCCAGCACCTCAAAGCACCTGCAGCACAAACCCATATATGCCAGAGTGGGATGTGACATTTCAGGCCACCCGTTGGGGTCTGAGAGAAAATCAGCCCTGCGGTTACCACATACCGGAGACATGGGGGGAAATCCACAGGGTCTGAAAGTTTCTGAAGCATCCATCGCAAGCAAAGCTGCTTGTGAAGATGTCATCTCCAAGAGTGGAGAGCAACAGTACAAATCTGGTAGACTGCCATAATTTGACAAACCACAAAGGGCTAACAGGGGCCTCCTCCTTGGAAAAACAATGGAAAAACTCACCTTTGGGTGAAGGGGCATTCATACTGCGGGCAAATTGTGAAGGGAAATTCAAGTAAACCCCTTGCAGCTAACTCTCCCCCTCTCCCCTTCAACAACATCAGAGCTATCTGCTGGTGGTGCTTAAACACTTGTGTTTTTCACATCACAGAGGCAGGAGTTTTGCACTTCCTGAATCCTATACTTACATACCTTTGGAAATTAGCATAAACATCTCAGCTGGCTACCGATGTGATTAAGATGTGCCTCCACTTGGCAATTGCTTTGAAACAAAGCAAAGGCTTTCATTTGTTAAGTGAAAATTCCCCGGTGGAAACCCCTCTCTCTTTCCCTCCCATTTCTGACCCCATATTGGGCACTTTAATCTAATTTTGGTTTGAGGTTTTAGAAGCTGAAGGCTGCTTCTGAAGATCACTGAGGGAAAAGAAATCACTGGGAGGAACACCACACTTTGAACTGAACGTCTCTCACACAATGCATATTGGAAAAAGCACTAAGAGCATTTCCCAATCAATGCAGCCGTATTTTTCACACCCGCTTAGAAGAAATGGAAACCTGTGGTAAATAATGCTGCTTTGCACCAGTCCAATTACACTAAATGATAAATTGCCTAATTATTTCGGCTCTAGAGTCTTTCCCAAGTTCTTTATCCTTTTCTTTGTAGTCACTGTCTGCAGAACAAGAGCATTTGACTGTTACTAATTAGCGAGAGAGAAAGATGCAGGACACTTAGTAAATTCACTTCCCTTTAAATCCATCTTACAGTTATTCTTCCCCACCACGGGAAAAAAAAAAAAAAAAAAAGTAATAATTTATTTAAAAGCTGCTCTGCTGGAAGAAATTTTTTCTCCATGACTACTCTATGATTCTAAACCAGTCAGCTTTTGTTTTTTACATTCTCCAGAACACCAAAAGATTAAAGGCACAGCAAGGCTAGATTAACACCTTGAAATTATCCACAAAGTTCTCTACTTATCAGGCTATTAAATCTTCATTCTTGACTGCATAAAAATCTTCTTTATATCATATACCAAGTGCATACAAACTTGACATATCTTGAAAAAAATTTCAAAAAACAAGAGCACTGAAAAATGTTTTGTTCCAGCTCACAATACAATGACTTTCTGACACCTTGTTACTTCCTTGTGCCTTCATTTGGATCAGCAACAGCAGCAGGAGGCTGTGGATAACCACCCAATGTTCAGAACTTTTCCACCTCTTTTCCATTTTCTCCTTTAAATTTGAAGTGCAAACAGAAGTGCTGAGAAAGATATTAAAGTTTATTCAAAATATTTATTGCACCAAAAGGTCAAAAACATTTTAATGCAGGTCTTTTGACCTGAGGGTGTGTTAAGGATTACAAAAAAAAAAAAAGCACTATGTATTTTTTCTCACACTTATTAACAGAAACTTTTCTGAAATTCAACTTTTTTTTTTCTTTTTTGGTTCAAGATGCATGTAAAATCTATTTTTTCAACATATGAAATAGTATGGCTATTTTGTTGAATCCTGAAAGCACAAATTTCATATCGGTGGAAAATATTGAGTCAAGAGTACCAAACAATGAATCGTTCTGCTTGCACAATGTGCTCTAATGTGCTATGCTTCAGTAGCAGCCAGGAAGGGTAATTCCTAGGAGTGAGAAAGTAACTAAGCTCTCAGTCTCATTCCCTGTGAGACTTGAATAAAGAATCTGAAGAATTTTGGTACCCGTTATTAAACGAGTCTTCCTTCAAGAACTTATTTATCTGCACTCACTGTTGGCTAGAAACCGGCAGTCCAGTCCATGCAAGTTATGGGCATTTCTAGTGTATAAAAGCTTTTAGTCTCCCCTGATCAAGGCCCTGAATGCCCACCACAGCAGCTGCTATAAAGGTGAAATTCTAATTCTGTCCAGTCCACTTCCATAGAAAGCATTTTGGGGCACTGACCAAAATATTCAAAATGTGACTAGTTACACTGAGGTACAAGGTTTTGGTTGCTTTAAGCAATTTCATTTGGAAAAGACCTGCCTTTGGAAATTAGACATCAAATTAGCCAGCAATACCAGTAAAAATAGTTATCATCCAGTGCTGTGAGAAAGAAAAAAATCTATTAACTGGTGTGAAATGGAAGGGTCCTTAAATAGCATCAATTTCCTACTTTTCTTTGCGTCTTCCTGACTACTCCCTTTGCACCAGTCTTGCTATCTGGTTTAGGAAGAAAATGTTCACTCATCACTGGAAGACCACTACATTTCTAGAGCAAGGGCACGGCCAGAAATACCACTGTTTCTTTCTTTCCATAAGAAAAGCATAAAGATGAAGCAGGACAAACAACACAAAAGCCTTCTCATGCTCATGAAAAGTAACACACCAAGACATTGTTAGAAATGGAAATTATCTAAACATGTATGTGCTGCCAGGGTGGTGGAGAAGCAAGAAAAAAAAAAAAAAAAAAAAAAAAAGAAAAAAAAAAGGAGGGGCTCGGGGGGAGAGGTCACAACAAGTTCATTCTACCAAGAACTGCTTTACATAATCATGAAATGCAAACTAGTTTCCATTCCTTCTGGCACAGGCTCATTCAGCCCTCACTTTGAATGCTTATTGACAAATAAATGGACTGGTTACTTCCTATTAATGCTACCTAATTTATGTACATACCTGGAGGAAAAATTCCATTTTGACCTCACATTCGTTCAAGCTAAGATCATTTTTAAGCTATGAATATATTGAATACAAGTTTAATTTCATCTTGGTTGCTGCTGGGGTTTTGCCGTTTCTTAACATATTAGGCATGTGTTCTCCTCAGCTCAGCTTTTGCACCTTATGCATACAATAGGTGCAATTCAGGAATCTGTGTTGAACTTTCCAATGAAGAACCTTCTTTCTTCAGCCATGATTCATTCCCTCCCTTCACTTTTCTCTTATATGCAGGCATATGCTTACACATGACCTGCTAGTTGTTTTTGTTTTATGAGCTATTCTTCAATACCTCTTCTTCTCTTCCTCTGCCCATGAAAAGCCCTTACCAAGCAAGTGATACTTGTTTTCACAAATTTAATTTAAGAGTTGCTGTCATCCTGATCAGGGAAAGTGTATTAAAGCAAGATTTTGTCCCTGAATCTTGAAGACATCTGAGAAGAACACCATCTTGGTAGATCACTGAAGAGCCCTGCAGCAGATGAGGATGCTAGTGCTGGACCAACATCTTCATCCCCTGAAGAATCTGCCTGCTATGCTGGGGACATGTTGGGTTTTCATTCCAAATGAGTTAGCAACTTAACAGAGTTGAAAATACGTCTTTGTTTAGTTAGTGTTTAATATTTCCCAGGAGATAGGGTTCCTGTCTGGTGACTGTGATTGGCTCCTAATGCTGAGACACAATGTGGAGTCATGAGAGGTCATGCCATGATAATTGCACTTCATCTGAAAGGTCCCTTTCAATCCTGACAAATCCTGTAATTCTATGTGCACCTTTCTTCCTGTCACATGTAACTAACATTGGTAAGACTGGTGAGAGTGTATTCTTCCCAAAGTCATGGCGGGCAGTGGTGCTACTTACTGTGGTTTGAGCTTGTCTCCTTATTTACTTCTGCAAGGCTCAACTGCCCGGTGATTTCACATACCAATTCTACCCAGAACTACGCTCCACCCTGCAAATAATGTTACCTAACTGTAGCTAAAAAGTTAACACTGATACTGGTAGTTAGCATTGATTAAACATTCATATCAGTATGAATTTTGTTTTCTCTGTCCCTGGGGGAAGTATGTTGATTGCCATATAATGTCCAGAGTGGTACACAAGAGCACCTGGGACATGAATCTTGAAGAAAACCATAACCAGTTTCTTACTCAGCAGTGATATTTTTCCTTAGATCAAAAGCAAATATGCTCTTTCCTCCATAAAAGCCTCAGATGAAGGCAGGTGGGGAAGTTAGTGGGTGGGGAGGAATAGAAAAGTGGGAAAGATATATCCTTCCCTTTACTTCCCCTTTAAATCACATTTGAAGTACTGTATTATTAAGATCTTCACCATTAAATGTTTCATTTCACTAGAATTTATTCTTTAACACGAACCCTGTAGCAGTGACAGTGGGTCAATTATTATGAGGATGGCAAAATACTAGGAAAATTCAGGGGTGAAAATGAGTATCTGTTTAGCATACATTACCTGAGACTTAGTTTTGCTCAAGAATAGCAATAAGGCAGAGTTACTGAGCAACACGTGACATCACAGGCTAAAGATAAATTAGTCTTCCTGAGCAAGAGACCGATAAGCTTGAATTGAAAAAATGGAAAAATAAAAGTTGTTTTTAAGTTTGGGTTTTTTTGCTTTGGTAAAGGAGGGTAAAGGAACCCTGCAATGTCAACGACAATTTCCTTGAAATACGGGCACATTAATCATCTCAACCACACCTCATTCCAGGCCACGTAGATACACCAGTTCTCAGCTGTCAAAAGGCCTTCCCCAAGAGAGAAAGAAGCTTTTTTCATAGCTACGTTGTCTTTTTGCTAGGGCTTTTGGAAAAGTCAAGGAAGGGGGACAATACCCCCTCCTTGAAGGTATCACTAGTGTTTAAATCTCTGACTTTGTTCCTATAAACTAACAGTGGACTTTTCAAAAGAGCAAAGTCAAAATGTTTCTAAGAGACACCGTGGACTTACCAGCTGATCATCTCAACTCTTTCTGTATTACAAATAACCTGACTCTCCAGGAACTGCTTATCTTTTTAGCAGGTACCAGTAGAGAGCAGACATGTAGATACAGTGTAAGAACTACAAATACATGGTAAGCAAAAAGAATTGCCCTCACGTAGCTCCTGGCTGATAACACTATTCCTTCTTGCTCACACTTCTGTCAAAAGATGACTGTGGCTTCCTATAAACCACAGCTTCTGTAAAGTGGGAGTGAGCAACGGGGTGTCTTCCAAAAGGCCTCCAGGACAAATTCTCTGGCTGGTGCTATGAGGGTGCCAGAGACAGCTGCTAAGACTTGTAGAGTGAGCAAATGTAGGCCCAAGCCTTACCCCCAAGCTGCTTCCCCTTCAGAATTTGAGTCTAGTAACCAACTTGTGGCAAAGTGGGTGAACACAAGGCAGGCTTGGGCTCAGGATCTTGCTCAGGTTACCTCTCCTTACACAGTAGCAACACAAATCAATGAAGAGACCGAAGCCTCGAGTTCTCTGAGGTCTTAAAGTTGTTGAAAGTTAGGGAGGGTTAGGAATCAAAATAACCTCTGCCCAAGAAAACTGACTGTGGCTCTCTCGAGTCCAAAGCTTGTATTCAAGTCAGTAGATTCTAGGTAATAAGAGAAGGCAGAAATTCAGGGAAGGGGTTATTGTCTTCTCCTAACTTATCAATCTTCAGCCTGTGTGTATAGAAGCACCATGAGACAAAGATAATTAATGGGTTTCAGACACCGAGCAATTGTATGAAGAACTGCAGAAAGGTAACCCAATGGCATTCAGTCTCCACATATTTAAAAGCATCTTTTTTTATTTGTTCACAAAACTGATTGCTGACAGCTGACACTTGTGAATAATGTGAGGCTCTGCTACATCTTTTTACACAAAGAAAGAAATCAAAGAAGGTCATTTCCTTCAGCAGAATAAACAGCATTACATTACAATATAACTTGTCCTTACTGGATTTGTATGTTTTGTGCATGTATATGTATGTACGTGTTACAGCAACTTGCTTCTGCAGACTTTTTTTCTACAACCTATTTACAATTCAGGCTCCCTTGATAAATGCAAGCCTCTACTGTCAGCAATATTTGCTTAGTGAAGCTTAGTCTCTGTAGTTGCAAGCTTCTGAGAGCACAGTGACTTGAGAAACTGCATAAAGGCACCAAACTCATGCAAATTGTTGTGGTAATTCCCCAACAGTGCCATCTCTCTGACTTTCACCTCTCATTTTCACTAATGCTCAGAGAAAGCAGCCTGTGCTACCAAGGAGATTCTCTGCATAAACAGCTTAAAAATCTAAAGTACTCAATCATGCACATAAAAATGGTCCTACCTCTCACTGCTCTTGGGGAATTTTATGGGAAGGGAAGATTTTGAAACAGTAAAATCTCCTTTACAGTAAGACATCTCTGTTAGGCTGCAGAGAAGTTAGTGACGGAGCTCTTCAATGTAAAGAAAGAATCCTAAGCCAATGTAGAATAGTATGACTTCACTCCAATCAATGGTGACATGCCAAGTTACCCCAGATGGGCAACTGCCACACCCAGTACATTTGAGTAATCACAGTGCCGAAGTCATAAATCATAAAGGAGGGAGTTATGTAAATATGTAAAGGGTGAGTGTCAGGAGGATGGAGCCAGGCTCTTCTCAATAACATCCAATGATAGGACAAGGGGCAAAGGGTGCAAGCTGGAACGTAGGAGATTCCACTTAAATATGAGGAAAAACTTCTTCACAGTGAGAGTGACTGAACACTGGAAGGGGCTGCTCAGGGAGGTTGTGGAGTCTCCTTCTCTGGAGGCATTCAAAACCCGCCTGGACGAGTTCCTGAGTGACCTGCTCTAGGTGTTCCTGCTCCAGCAGGGGATTGGACTGGATGATCTTTCAAGGTCCCTTCCAATCCCTGATATTCTGTGATTCTGTTATGTATCAGTCCAGTTCAACCTGGCCCATTCACAATTGAGCACACACAGCAGTTAAAACGGAATTAAACTGTGCTTTTTTCATAAATGAAACTATGGATTGTAGTGACTTCAGGTGGCATCATTCACGTGGAGGAATGCCGTTGAAGCATAATCCTGTCAACATTTTAGATTAGACATAGTGAAAATATTCCTGGGCTGTACAGCAATAGAAAAGCAAATACTTACAGGAACAGGAAGAGTTCTTTCCATTAAATAACCTCCAAACCTCCATTTAAATAGCAAGAGAGGATGGCAGGAACTTTGAAGCTTCTTTAAACTTTATGCGCTCTAGACAGTGGTGAAAATATTGGCAATTCCTACTGGCACTGAAAGTTACTCTAGTGCTTTGTGTGGATAGGAAACTGGATGGAGAAGAGACATGTTGGGACTTCTTGCTCTTCATTCCTCTACACACTGATGTTTCAAAGTCTCATATCAAGCAGTGATAAATATGAGTGGTACACGGCATTTCAAAAATAAGACGGAAACCCCAGTTGGTCTTGCAGTCTCCAGTGAATACTTTACAGTAATAGCTACCCTTTCATCTATTTCCTTTTTTACTCCTCCCGACTCCTTGTGTTGTCCTTCACCTTTGCCAGGGATCCTGAAAACATTGCAAGGCATTAGCAGCAAGGAGAAGTGAGCTGTTACAGCTCTATTTAAGCTTCACCAGACCTCTTCAAGGCTAGCACAGAGATGCTGCAGCCTTGCGTATCAGCAGGGCAACACATTTCTCACATCCTGTAGCACAAGGCCTTCAATGCAGCTGTTTCTCATGGTGCTTTGTGTAATAAAAGGTTAATGTAGATACCAGCTAAAAACCAAAACTCGTTAAGTACCAAGTCTTTCCCTTTGTTAATGCAAGACATGGCTGTCTATTACTGAGAACATGCAGTAAATTATTCCTGAAGCTCAGATTAGAATGCAGGGTGCTCCTCGCTCCAGATTTCTCTATGTTTGGCACCTTCAAGTATGCATTTCTTTATCACATGGAGGCAGAGCAGTTCATTCTTAGACCTCCTTTGCCCTCCTTAGCTGCCCCAAAGCATACTTGCTTTCCCCTCCCTGAAGAAAATGACCTAATTTCAGTGGTTTAACCAGATCTGTTTACTTTGCAAGAGATCAGGAGCACATGCATAGCCACTTACCACGTTTCACCTAAGGGCAACAAATAACTTCTCATAAGTAGTTAACTTCACCACCTATGTTTTTGCAATCTATTTTGTGCCACTACTCCTCCTGTCTAAAATTATGCAGTCCAGTAAAATTATAAGAGCAAAAAAAAAATATTATAATTGTGAATGAGACAGACTTGAGAGAAGGGAGCAGGGAGAGAGACAGACATCTAAATGCTAACATGGGAAAAGAGACCCCATATTAAGGGAATCCCCAGCATGGAAGATCCAGCAATTCGTCATGCCCTAAGCACTGTAGCTTAGGACAAGCTCCATAGAAAAGCTGAAAGCTCAGTGGGACTCATAGGAAAGTGTCCATCTGCTCAGAACAAATGCATGCTGCAGGCTCACTAAACTATTGCTAAGCACACACACACACACACAAAATAAATAAAAAGCATCTTGTTTTTACAGCAAAATAATCTGTCACAAGTGCATAAACTGTTCAGAAAGTAAATGCCCTCTGAAGGGCCCTGTAAGAGTTCCTCACAGGGATCCTTTTTGACTGAAATGGAGATTGTGAAGACCATGGGTGCATTCCTTCTCACCTGGTTAATATGGATAAAAACATCTCTTTTACAACTGAATAGCCTCTAACAGTTTAGGGATGGTTAGCCACAAACCCTGTAAAATAATCTGGTCTCAAAATAGCAACCAAGTTTTTTTCCCTCTCCTCTTTTACTGGTATACACAAATGAAAGGCTAGTTTCTTAGCTGATGTATATCATCATACCTGGACTAATACCAAATATGCCAGTTTACAGCCTTCTAAGAGTCAACCCCTCTCTGGTGTCCTGGAAACAGATCTGTGGTCCCCACAGAAAGTAATATTCTTTTATACACACGCAGATGTAGGCGTCCTGCCCCCACTAGCTCATATTTAACTCTCTTTTCATGTTGTTTATTTTGTCTTCAATGTATTAAAGCAAGCTGCACACCCAGCAACAAGCTTGCAGCAAATAGGTGTATCTTATTTTCAGTGGATGGCCTTTCATAGGGCACATAGTACCCTGGGGATTCATAAAGAGGACCAGGTCAGAGTTTCCACAATTTTAATTTCAGTCTGTCTGTTAGAGGAATTATACTTAAACTTTCCTTTTCCGGTGCAGTTGGAGCACTCACAGGGATTCACGGGTAGAATGGGAAGATGTGGTGTGTGGTGACAGTAGTCACCCACTCAGTACCCTGTCACTCTGCTTCCCCAGAGACAATGAGAAGTTGTGTGCTCCCTTTCCTTACACCCCAAAGATCCAGAACAGAGGTGAGGAGCACAATAACCTGTGTGTTCTGGCTTCTGCAATAACCAACGAAAGAGGTTTCTCCTGCTTGCCTGGTCCACTGACTCTGAAGCGGGTCAGGTATCTTTTCCCACTTCCAGGGAAAGAGACCTTATCCAGCCTCCACACTGAGCTATCAGCAAGACCTAAAAAGCCCTTCAGCAAACAGACAAGGAAGGTTCTGAAGGTAAAAAAAGAGATGACAACCCATGATCGAACTCCAAGCCCTGTTTTATGAGGACACTTGCCTGGAAGTGCCATTTAAGCAGCATGGTAAAGAGAAGCAGAGAGGTGTCCTAGCACAGTGCAGAGCTTACACCAGTTCCAGTACCTAACCTTGTATTTCTGCACCACACAACAGCAGCTTGCACCAGACTAGCACAGGGATCTCTAAGACAGCTGTGCCTTGGCTTTCTCCTTCCCCTTCTTGCTGTCCCATTCCGCTAAGGTAACCACTGCACAAGCAAGACAGATGAAGAACAGAGCAAACTCAGGGGTATCCTCAAGTACAACTCCCACAGCCACGAAAAGCACTGCTGTATGCCTAAATGGAGCAACCTTGCTCTCCTTACTGGCTATCACAAGGTCACTGTGCTGTAAGTTTTTGACTGGTGTGCCAAAACCCCTGGAACTGGGCCTGTCATTTATAGCATCTTTTCTTAGATGGCTTTCACATGTTTTTATAAACGTTAGTAAATGAGTGTATAAACTAGAGCTATCTACACATAAATCACTCTGTCCACCACCAAAGTACAACCATCTCTGGGATGATGCACAGCAGCTGCTGGAAAATCAGACCGCAGCTCTACACCACAGATCAGGGCAATAAAACATGCTGCACAAGACAACTGAAATGGTTGGAGGAAGGAAGGGGGACGTGGTGGAGAGCATTTTGTAGTTATAATTACCTGAGTACGAATTTGGTTGAAGCGGGTACTGTGTCTAACACTTGGATGTCTGCAAATCAAAGCAGTCTTCCACCACCTGTCAAAACAACCCGACTGTACCATTTCTCCACGTTTTGGCCTTCTAAACCCCTTCTTTTTTGAAAATTGCAAAGCACCTTGATAAGAGCAAAGCTGATGATGTGCTGAGCACAAGCAATAACCTAATCAAATTTCTTAGCAACTGACTTGATAACTAACTGTGAGCCTGTAGCTGCTATGCCCCCTCCCTTCCTCTCCCTTGCATGACAACCGACCATAGTGTCTATATATTCCCAGCTCTAAAATAGCTTCTGCTGCCATAACTTGCAACCCGTTCGCATAGATCTTAGTTTCTAGGCTCAGAGTAGTTAATTACAATCACCAAAGGGACTGAACCGCTGCATCCTTCTCCTTATTCTGGGATGGGCTCCTTGAGCAGTACATTCTACCACTCCTGCTCCCACCCCCCCACTCAAATCACAAATCTTTTGAAGGATGGGGCTGCACGGAGTAGATCTATGAATTTCCCGGTATCAAGGGCAGCAGATGAAAAGCTATCCTTCTCTCCCTCTTCTCCTTCGCCATACAGCTACATACACATCATGTAAAGCTAAACTTGCATCATAGTTTAACCCCAGCCAGCAACTAGGACTACACAGCTGCTCACTGTGGGAACAAAGGAGGGGAAAAGGAAAAGAAAAAAACCCTTGTGGGTTGAGGTAATGAAAGTTTAATAGAACAATATTGGAAAAGGAAAATAGCAATAACAACGGTAAAATTATATACAAGACACAACTCTTGTTCACTTTCACCACCCAGTATATTGATGAACTGGCACCGTTCCAAGCAGTGATTTTGAGTACCCTTTCCCCTGGCTAACCCCATTTATATACCAACTATGATGCTTATGGTACAGAATATGCCATTGGCCATTTTACTGTTCTGTCTATGCTCCTTCTCAGCTTCTATGGGAAGCTGAAAAAAAGCCCTTGAAAGATACACACGTCGCCTTGTAACAGCTAAACCAACATACATTATTGACAGTCATTTCTTACCAAATCTGAAAATACAGCAACCACTAGAAAGGAAATTAACTTTGTCCTAACTGAAACCAGGACAACCTGGAAACTAGTGAAGTATGGAGAAGTGATCTGAAGCGTACTTCCAATCAATATATGACATGGGACAGCATGGTCTGGGATGAAGCCACCAGTTTGGGATGAGGCACCACACAGACTGTGTACAGTGCTGACCTGCAAAAATCATTCCTTTAATTTGAGAGCCATCTCTCTGCATCAAGTTTTATCTTCTTTGCCATGAGTGTCCCTATCTCCACAACCTCTCCTACACACTGCAAAAGCTCACCTTGTTAGCAAAATATTCCTGTTAGAGAACCAAAAGAGTGAAGCTTTACGCATTTTAATGGAATTATTACTGAAATACTACTAGCTGTGAGTGACAGCTCAGACAGAGCATAGACAACATAGAGCCCGCTTAGCTCTCCATCTTGAATCAGGAGCCCACTCACATGCAAGTCTCTTGCACTGGTTCACACTGCAGTCTCCAAGCATGAAGTAAGGGCTCCTTTAACTGGAACTAAACAAGTTCGGTCCAACTCCTGTGGCACATTTGATACACAGGGCCAGACTCTAACCCAAAATATACTCCTGAAGAGTGTACAGTGTTCACTCAACAGTCCTCACTACCAGCTGTGTGAGATGGCAAATCTGTGTCTACAGGAGCCCACTACTTATTAATGTAGCCATAGTCATATTGTCATCCTTTGTGAGATGATTGCAAGCAATCGACCAATTAATCACAGATTCATGGAATAGTTTGGGTTGGAAGGGACCTCTAAAGGGCATCTAGTCCAGGCCCCTAGCAATGAGCAGGGATGACTGCTTGCACTAGGATTTCTATGTACATACATGAACAAGTTTACTAATTCATATACCCATCTACAGACAGATACAAATGACATCACTTACCTATCATATTGGACACCTCTCCCAGCAATTTAATTTTGGTTTGTTAGGCTGTCACAGTTTTCAGGAACTGGTGAGATGAACCATGTTTTCCTTGAGACTACGTAATAGGGGTTTCTAGGTGCAACTCTGTCACCAGTATGAACCAGTACACTGCACATACTCCAAGCCAAGTTGCACCTTCACATGTTTGCAGGCCTTAAGGAAGTCAGCTGAACTAACTGGACATGAAGGCATAATTAGACTTGACGTATTTGAACAGAACAAGTAAACACACTCCAGCTGGAGTGCTGCAGAGCTAATAATCTAAGAATATAACCCAAGACCTGTAAATTAGAATGTAACACATCAACAGTTTTGTTGTATTAAGTTAACTCGCACCAGAGGTATGAAGCACGCACCCAGAAAAAGCTCTGTGGATCATATTGCACAGTCCTAACCTCCACTGCTGTCATCCATCTGCACCCTCAGAGAAAAAGCAAATCTCAGACGAAGAACCACCGTGCTCAGAACCTCATCATGCAAGACAAAATAAGACATTTTCTGTGTACACAAATCCTGGCTTTTATGTTTGCACAACCCAAAGGAGGGAAATGGTACCTTTTGGATGGGCATGCTTCTGCGTAGTTGAGAATTTTCCATTACTGGCAAAGCAGAAAATTATACAACTCTTTTCTTGTTCTGTAAGTGCAACACAGAGCATGGAATGCATAAAAAGTACGAAACTCCCAGAATTGTACAGTTAAGGATTTCAGCATATAAATACAGCAGCTAAAATCCTGCAAGACAGCCGTGCCTGGTGCCCCCTTATTCCTGCTAGCCTTGTGATCCATTATAAAAGCATTCATGAAAAGAAAGAGATCCTCAGTCTGAATTGTCACAACTAACAACTTGTGCAGAAAGTGTAAGGCAGAAGAATGGCTGCTGTATGGTCTGCTACATATACAAAATATCATCAATGGCTATCAAGGAAACATAAATGCCCTTGTAATTTACAGGTAGTGAAGGAGACATAATTTGAACGTGGTATAACAGAATTAGATACTATGATTTTTATTTTTTTTTTGAAGCACACACATATATTTTGCTGCTGAAGTAAAAAAAAAGAAGTATGAACATTTAAAACAAAATTTGGCAGTTTATGGTTTGTAGGAACATTCCTTATGTCCTTACAAAGATCAGTAAATAAAATTAACCTCAAAACTAAGAAAAGTCTCTGGACAAGAGGAAAAAACATGGAAATGTGTAGTTCTAGAGCCTGGAAACAGCTGGTTTATTTCAATAATGTAAAATATTTTGTAAAGGTTAAGCTTTCACTATGGCACAAAGTTTCTGAGCCATCTCTTCGGTTGCTGTAAAGTGACATTATTTAACAGTTTCCAAAAAACTCCAAACAATATAGATTGATTTTGACTTTTTCGGCTGAAAATCTTGATAAAATGTGAATATACACACACATAACTGAGATAAATAGGGGTTATGCGGGTGTCACTGTGTCATAACAACACTCACGTTGCCCTATTCCCTGCACAAAACTTCACAACAGCACATTGTACTCACGTGTTTTGCCGAGAACTCATCAACCTCCTGAAGCACCTTCTCCTGGCACTCTGGGTTGGTGGCTAGCAAGTACGTGGCAAAGGACAGTGTGCTAGTGGTGGTCTCGTACCCAGCGATCAGGAACAGGAAAGCTTGGCCTGCTATCTCATCCTCCGTTAATGTCTTCTGAACCTTTACAGATGGGGCTGTGCCAGCAAGAGGCGCCTTGTTCTGTCTGG
This sequence comes from Jacana jacana, assembly GCA_013400555.1. Taxonomy (NCBI): domain Eukaryota; kingdom Metazoa; phylum Chordata; class Aves; order Charadriiformes; family Jacanidae; genus Jacana; species Jacana jacana. The sequence continues at coordinate 23,080 of VZTM01017339.1, read as the reverse complement.
AAGCAGCAGATGGACTGATCACATCAAAACACCCGGCTGCTAGGGAGTCAGCTGAGTCGCAGGAGTCAAGCATCCACTGGAGAAAATCTCTGCGCCTCTGCAGAACACAGAATGAGAAGAAGTATGAAGAATGGGTCACAGAATGATGTCTTTACCCATGGCAGATGGAAAGAGAGAGCCGTGTCCTATTTATAGTGCACACTTGCCTCCCACAGAATGGTCACCAGCCTTTTACGGAATGAGGAGACACCTATGAATTAGCTTGAAATGCCATCACTAAGAGCTGGGCACTGCTTTCTTCCCAGTGGGATGAAACTGATCTGCCCCCTGTACATAACAGGTACATATTTTTTGCAGAGGATTTCTAACAGCCAGCACCATGCAGAGCTTCTTTCACCCTCAGAGTAAGTTCTTGGCACTGGCTGGAAGTAAAGGGGTTGATATAGTCAATGCATGGTCCCGTGTACATCTGCCAAGTGGTGGTGGCACAACTCATTCTTGGAGGCAGCATTCTCAGTTGTCCACATTGTCCAAAGCATGAACATCGCCATCTAGGTTTATGGTTGCACCTACAACAATTTCTGTGCCAGCTTAACAATACAAGACTAGAAACTGATCTCAGTAAATCAGTGCAGCTTTTTGTGAGAAAGTACAGTTATGAACACTTGTATCAACACAGCATTTTATTATTATTATTTAATGACATTTGCAGAAACACATTACAACTGTAAGCATTCCTCTACCATAAAGCCTATTTGGGTGGCTTGTCTTTGCAAAATGTCCACTAAATGGTTCTATTGTTACGAAAACGGCTTGCTTTCATGCTAGTTTCTGTCAGAAAAACTCTAATAAACAGACCTATGGACAAAAGTGAGTTGACTCCAACCCAGTCTGAACAGCAAGCTTGATTAGGCTTTGAAATATAACCCAAAAAGGTTTGAATTGACTTTTGGGAGTGGGCATAATAGAATTGTGCTGAACCTAAGCCATAAGGCTATGTGATTGATTTTCAATTCCTCAAATGCCAACAGAATACATGATAGCTCAAGGACTTAGAAGTGATTGCAGTGCAAGAACATGGCAACTTGTGCAGTGGGATGGACAAAAGAAGGGATCAAGTCTTTCTTCAAAAGAAAAAAAGAATACTGCAAAGCTGCATCTATCTGTTAAAAATAAATCATTTTAATGATTTCTTGGATCATATTGAGAGATAAGGTAGAAAAAGGAAAAAACAGAGAAAAGGATAGGCAAACAAGATAAGAGTAAGGAAGGACCAATTAATTATAAATGTCAATGGACTTAATCAGATATTTTTTTTTCACATGACGTGGGAAAAGAGAACAGTGAAACAACAAAACAGAAGAAATACTTATCATCCTATGCTCAGCTCTGTTGCCATCAAACTGTTGTGACTGAGCTACAGGCAGAGAGGAATTGTTATTTTGAGGTTTGAGTCATACAAAGGATTAGCACACCACCTCTTTAGTAACTCCTTCCCTCCACCCCACAGAATTGTTTCATTTTCCACATGTACTTTATGCACCTTTCATCCCCATGACCATAGCATGTTCTGCACCCTGGTGCACCCAAGAATCAATGCTCCCGATACTAGCCAGTGTTGGTCACTGCACACTGAAGGACTCCACAAATTGGCCAAACTGCATCACTTCCCAGGCAGAAAGTGCTCTTTCCCTAAATGAAGGCACACAGAGCTGCATTATATACATTGTGCTCAGCAAACGAGTTCCATCTCCCCAAATACTTCTTTGTGCCTAGACTTAGGCACAATTTCCATATTCAAATTGGCCACGCTTCCTTGGTCTCTCATTTCTAATACAGTAAGCCAAAAGTTGAAACTGCCCTGCCACAGTCATTCTCCTCCACTGTGATATGTACCTCTGCTCTTTTACATTCCTCTAGTCTGGAGGAAACAAGACTTCACATGTATTTCACCAGTGCATAGCTAAAAATTTTGGTTTAACTTTTCCAGGAAGGGCATTATTCACATTCTGGGAACCCATGTATTACACAAATGAGTGTCCAATTCTTGGGCATAGCTTATGCTTGAGGGATTTTCCCGGTACGTATATTTGGGTTAGGCAATTTCTTTAAATAAAGAAAACCCCAACAGTCCAGTTCCAGTGTGTTCATTAGCGTGTGGATAAACTAGTGGAGTATAGTAATGAACTGCACCTGCAAGGACAATGCCTTTTAACTGTAAAGCTAGTTATCATCACCTAAACTACTTTCATAACATAAAAATGTATAATCACATTCATATTCAGTAGGGTTGTAACACTGTAACCTAATATAGTTCAAATGGTGTAACATTTGCTATGGTTCTGCATTCATCCTTCTCTAGCTGTGAATTTTCTTGTAAACAAACTCATTGCTCTCCGAGGGTTTGCAGTCCCTGGTTGTAAGCTGTTACCTAGGTTTGGTCTTATATTTAGACAATACACTCTCTGGAGACCCTATAAGATGTTTCTCCAGCCTTAGACAAAATCAAGTCTTGGCCTTATAGAAAGCATCTGCTTATTGCTATGATAGTAAAGTAATAATCATAATAACTAGTGAATGAAATTTCATTCATGAGAATTTTCGCTGAAAGCAGACTTAATGAATGCTAGCACAAGTGCATATTCCCAAGAATGTGCTCTGAAATGCCTCTGTGGCCACTTTGAGGAGCTCTTTTTATTACTCACATAATATATTTGGTTAGGAATTTAAAAGCTTGTCTTGTTACAGAATCTGTTTATAAGGTCACTCTATTGAGAAACAACTATCTGTACCACATAATTTGTTTACAGGTGAGGAAAGGTTGCTAAAAGCAATGAGTTCGTAATCAATCCTTACAAAAACAACATTCATTTGTATAAACTACTTGAATAATAGTGGGGAAAAAAAGCATAAAATCAAAACATGCAAGCTTTTTCCAAGATAATTCTATACAGTGGAAGTAGCTATATTTTAGCAAAGCTTCTCTTCCTTATGGTTCATTCTACCTCACTTTAGGCATTAGTATAGAACACAACATAAAAAATCGTCATCAACCCAAGCGAGAGAAAAGATTTCCAGGGTTATAACCACTCATAATGAAACATATTTTCTTCTGCACCATCAGGATGGAAAAAAAATCACTCTGACTCAAAAACCTAACAATGGCAATAGAGGCAAACACTAGCATAAAACCAAATATAATTGGATAGTTAAGTGTTGGAAATGAGGAAAAGGTATCTCATGAAATTTCACGGGGTTTTTCTTCACTGAGGTTGACAGCAGGGAAAAAAAAAAAAAGCAGATTTTTTTTTCATTCTGACAACAGACCAGGTACTGACAGTCTAACTGCACAAAACCATTCTCTGGTCATCACATACGGCTGCTGGCTTCCTTTTTCCATTGGGGACATTTGTTTGATTTTCCTCCCAGAAAGCAGAAGCCCATAATAGCCCCTATCCTGTCCTCTGACACTTGCCTAGTTATGTTACAATGGCCTCAGAAATGAGTTCCTGCTTCAAAAGAGCCGTTTGCCAACGCGATGGACTCTTGTTTTGCCCCCGTACGACACAGAGCCTATCATTAAATCAATGAAAATTGAATGGAAAGCTACTATTTGAAAAAATCTAATTTGAATGCAGTATGGGACGGGGTGCATGTCTAACTTGATGGTGACACAGACATCCCCTTTGAAATATATAATCAGACAAGCCCTGCTTTCAGCTTCTCCAAGATAGACACCTTGCAATATATTTCCTGACATCGGTGTTCTGGGCCGTATCATTTCTCTCATTAGTCTCCTTAAACATCACCTGGCCATGCAGAGAAATCATTCTGCACAGAACTGTAACGAGCTATGTGCTGCACACTGGAAGAATAGATGTGTGCTATACTGGGGAAGGCCAATCCAGCAGCATCTATCACCCCTCCTCAAATCACGGCTTTCAAGTTTTGGAACTGTCAGAAGAAGAGAGATGTATCGCTCACATGCGTGATGTATCATGACTCTCCTCACAGGAGGCAAGGGTCTTGCAGGGGGAGGGGGGATGTCTCCAGCTCTTTCCATCCGAAAAAGGAAATGGTGTGTTCACATCTAAGACTGACATACCGGCTGACCTTCTGGCAAATTCACCGCTGCTTCAAGGTGCAATTCAAGGGTCCCAAGGGGACCCTTGGGCTGTGCTTTCAGTAAAGAGATTGAGTCTTGCAACTTCTCTGCGAGGTGCAGTCAAAAATTATTTAAGGAAAACTACCAAATGTATAAGAGTTGGGATTTCTGTTCTTATTGCTGGGACTTAGGTTGTGTTTTCTGCAAACTATACTCAAATTTTGCTCTGCCCTGATAGGTCAATTCCCCATTTTGAGTTCAAAAGAGCCCAGAACCACACAAAGCAACTTAAAGATGAAGCAAGGAACCAAAGTAGAAGACATAATTTGTTGGTATCCTGTAAAGCTCTAGCTGTGGTGCAAAAGTCACAGAGATGTGATGTTGCTAATATAATACCACTCATAATAAACTGTGCAGACTCTCCTAACCTTTCTCAAATGCTCTGATGGCAGCTCAGAAAAACACAGAAGCTAAGCTCCAGAATCCTTATCTACCAGGTAGAAAGTTCACATCTCATATTATTTCAATTTCTACAAAGTTGTACAAACACTGCTATATTAGTTTATATCCGGGTCACTTTTTGTCAGTTTGGTTTAACAACCATCTTCTTAGATGAGACAAATGCGTTTCACCCTGAAGTTGTCAGTAAAGCACTGTGGTGCACGCCCAGATCCTTTTGAAAAAGCAGCACAAAATGCAATCCCACTAGAACTGTCATTTTTCCAAGCTGCTTTGAAAGGATCAAATTCAACCTCTCCCTAGCACTTGCAGGTTTCATTTGGTTTCTCAGCAAAATCACAAAAGAGCCAGTCTCTCCGCCAATACACCCAGTCCCAAAACATTTCAGCGAGATTGTCCTTTTCTCTTGTGCTTGAACTCAGAAGCTGGAATTAACTGGGAGGCCAGAGCTGCCAGCTCTCAAATTTGTGTGCCCGAAGGCTGAGGGCATGGTGCTTTCACAGGTGATGCTCAGCTCCAGAAGGACCTGGAGTCTGCTGAACTGCAGCATACAGCCGTTGTTGGAGAGTTGCTGCGAGGCTTTCAGTCTGGCTGAAAAACCTCTTTTGTTTGCATTGGTTAACTTCAGCTGGTGAAACCACTGTGATGTTTTTATTGTAAACAGGCTAAATATCTGAGGGCAGGCATGTCTTATAAAGCAACAGAACTTGCATTAAAAACCTGTGTAAATTTATAGCAAAAAAAATACATACAATGCTTCATTGAGTGCCCACTTGGAAAGTGGTGCAGCCTTTTGCCAGCCTGGCCCAATCTTAACATTTATGGCAAAACAGCAGGCTGAGAAGATTTTGTATAACTCTGGACTTCAGATATTTTCTCCTGTGCAAGTTTCTGGCAGCGCTTCACAGCAATGAGGGAGCACTGTGAGTATTCAGTGACACTGCCCTTGATGTCAGAAGCCACAGCAATGCCTTTGCTTTCTATTTGAATAAATAATGTTGCAAAATCGCTACATGAAATGCTGAGCAGGCCCAGAAGGGGCAGGTGCATCAGCAAATGGATGAAAGCACCTGAGTGTGGAAAGTATTAAACATGGTCACAAAATGTATCTTCTATACGTGACCAATGTTGTTTGGGTTATTTTTTTTATAAAAATAGAAAAACAAGAGTAAGTGAAAATTCAAGTATGACATGGATTTTATTGGCTGAGTTTGCCACTAAATCTGCAGAGTGGCTGATATGAATTACTGGTTAAAGCACTGAGCAGGGCAGAAGCTGGGATGCTTATAGCTGCACTCCTGTTTTTGCCTTTAAAATGCAGTTATAACTGGTGGAGCTTCTCCATCTGTAAAATCGGTACAACATGCATCACATCTTATAAAACCCCATAAGGAAAAGCTAATGGTGATCTCAGAAAACCCTTTAAGACCTAGGATGAAAACAGATTTACACAGACTTGCAGAGTTTAAGGCATAAGCATCATCACATGGGGTAAAGAGGCCTGGAAGGAATTCAGCAAGTTATCTACTCCATCCCCTCGCCATGAGGCAGCATCAGCCAAAACAGCATTGACAGCTGTTTGTCTAACCTGTTCTTAAAAAACCCAGCCAAACTCCAGCTTTCCACAGCCTCCCCAGGCAGTCCACCCCAGCACTGAACCATTTCTGTCACTGGAGAGGTTTTCTCTCCTCTGGTGAGTCACTGCAAATATTGTAGATCATTAGATTTCACCAAGCTACACCCATAACTTCTGAGGCTCCACAACCTGAAGATGTATGTGTCTTTCTGCACATATTACTTCAGTAGATCTTTAACAAAGCATTTTAATAACAGAAAAATCATACTGCTGAAAAATACAGAACTACTTTCACATGATAGTGCCTCCATTCATGAGGCGAAGGCAAAGAGTGCTCAGTTACTGCTGATGTCTTCCTCAAAAATTTTGCACTCCTCCAACCTTCAAAAGGCAAAGTTAAAGTAAAAGTGTTAGTAATCTACAGAGGCGTGGGCAAGCCTAATTTGACCTGTTCATAAAGCTGAGGGGAATTCTTAAAAACTAGATTTTGTTAGGGACCCATCTCTCATCAGCTTAAATTGCTGCAAGTGGCAGTAGAAGGCTCACATCTTGAAAGACATCAGCCACCTTCTACAGATTCTCCCACACAGTCCAGCATGAAAATAAATTTGAAGTTCAGACTTCTAAATGGAGAGAACAAAGAACAGTTTCTATTTGAGACCAGCCCAACATAGCTCTTTATGGCTCTTGTAGAAGGATGCTGTTCCCAGTGTGTGGACTTGTTGGCCGTGAGCTGCAAAGATCCTAGCCGGTAGTCTAATTTGGCTGAAGTGATAAGTATGAGGAAGAGATACCACAGTCATGGGAGAGAGGAAATATGGCACACTCCTATTTGATTGTTTCATTAATTACGCGGGCCCACAGAGAAACCTGTGGCTTGCCTAGAGAGCTGGAAACCCCTCCAGTATATTTTCAGTGTAAAACCAAGGGACTGCCTGCAGCCTGGTCCATTGACACCCCTACCTAATGGACTGTTTTCTCTGACTCTGGGGAGATTCCTTCTAATACTTGGCTGAGCAGAATGAGCTGGGTGTCTCAGAGAAGCACTAAGTTTCCCCATGAAATTCGGTCTAATGGTGAACAAGTGTCATGCACTTTGTGGCAGCTGGTTGGCATCTCTGCCATGTTGGGCTGGCAGCCTCATCCCAGAGGACAGCACAATATGTAACCACCAGAGCTCCTTCCATTGCATGCACTTGTGGGGAAGGCTCAGAAAACAGCCCAAAATCAATGGTTAGGGGTTTCATCCAGCTTTCCCAATCCCTGCCTCATTATGAGTAAAAGATGCAGGTAGCAAATAACGGTGGACTGCAACCTCCTTATTCTGTATATGCAAACATCTAGGCTAACAACACTCCGATAATGACTTCAGGCATTATGAGAGTTCAAACAATAAATATTGGATACGTGGCTGTAGTAGCTGAGCTTCTCCTGCCCCACACGTGTTTTGCTGCTTGGAGGTGGAAGAGTGGGGTTATCGGAATACACAAGTGGGGAAATACAGTGAGAGAAGAACTAACTAGATGCTGGGGAAGAGGAACAGCTTGGGCACTGACTCACAAACCAGCAGCAAGCTGACCACCCTGCTTTGCAGTGTATTCATCCATCCTCTCCCAAAGTGTATCTGGCCTCCTGGTAAACCATCCAACCCTCTGACCCTCTGCTATTCGCAGGAGGAAGGGAGAATGCAGGAAGGGTGTGTTTTAGACCAAGTGTCTGACACCCAGAAGCTTGACCCTCTGCTGACTCAAATGGCTGACTAAATGCTGCTGTTGCCTGCAGCCCTCTGATCCTTTTCTATTTGTCACAGATTATAATTGTATTCCCTTAATTTTAATTCCTGATTAATAATCAAATCTGTTTTGAGCAGTTGCTTGAAATTCAAGAAAGTGCACAGGAATGTCATTATTTTTCCTTTAAGCCTTTTTTCGTCCTGTCCCAGACTCTCTCTTTAACATGCTTGCGAAGCCCCACTACTCACTTTGAACAGCCATTAGGACATTTTGGGGACATCCTGGGTGTTTACTGTTTACGTCCTGTCCTCCTTCACCTCTGTCCATGCTTATTCAAGAGCCTCTCTTTCCACATCATCTTACATACAGATTGCATACATTTTGAGGGAAGGAACACCTCGTTGTTTGGTTTTGCCATGCCTTAACTCTGGATAGCTAAAAAAATTCTTTTATTTTTTTTAAGTAAACTAATTATGGTTGTGAGACTGATATCAATGACGTGGGCTGCTACAAAAAAGTACAGCTAACGTTCTTTATTGACAATATGGAAAAAGCATCACCTTTTTATCACTTCTTTGAGCAACTGCTCTCCACTGCCAGTGGGCAATCATACTGCTGGCTTATCCATTCATGATCACACCTGCACCTTACGTTAGGATTTATCCTGGATCTTCAGCTATATTAAACTGGCTTTTACCTGTAGCACGTAAATCACCTCTACATCTGACTCTCCACTTGTGTGCATGAAAGGGTATGGGTTCCTAACTCAGTGATTAAAGGCAGTATGGGGAAGGAAAGGATTATTTTCAGCTACACGGTGACCAGTAACAAATTGTGTTATCCTCTGCAGTTTCATGGATGCTCAGTTCAGTTATGGGTTTTATCCAATAGATGGCTCCTCGGTAGCAGGAAGGATTCTCCCACTGCTCTCCTTTCCTTCACAGAGTTTTAGTACGACTTTCTAATATTTACACAACCATTATCTTGCAAATATAGGCATTTTGTGTGCACTGACAAACACACAGAAGCAGCATGTGCATATAAATGAAAGAACAAAAGAAAAATTAAATGTCATTTTATATATTTCATGCCACTTTGTCCTCTGCCAGTACAGGGATGCCTTAAAAATGAGTCAGGCAGCCCTGTGGTCTGGAATGCTTCCTAAAGTCAAACTAAAAAGAAAAAAAAACAACAAAACAAAACAAATTTCAGAAACACATGAATATTAACAGCATGCCAGAATACCAGCTGGTTTTCTCCCCAAAAATATGAGAACATCTCCCACGTCTTCCATATCCCTGACTGAGCAATACTTAAGCAACTTACAGGCATCATTACTCCTCTGTCAATGAAAGATTTTTCACAAAAGCAAATAAATAAATAAATATCCGATGTGTAATTATTGATATAATGAACCAGGAGAGCTCTGTGTAATTGGCAGGGTGCAAGTTAATATCATTATGAGTAGTGCCGAGATGGGAAAAGCGAATATGCTGTTGTTGTTTTCCAGAAAAACATAATCAGAATAATAATAGCAAAACCCTAGACATTCATTACATTCAGATAAATCATGTTTATCCCATATACATGCTTGTGACTTCTCTGAATCAGAAAAGCAATTCCCAGTCTTTTCTGTCCTGACACCTACCTTGCATCTCACTCAGATCTTGTCAAACACCTGGCAGTAACCCCAGTCTGGGGATTGCGATCCCCTGCTCAGACCACACAATCAAGTGCAAAGTGAAAACAGAACGCCCACAATAAATAATAAATCTCACAGAAGCCAGACCATGGCTATTTAAATCCCTGTGGCTTAACACTTCAATGGGGCACAACTCTAAGCCCACCATACCTGCTGTTAGAACCTAAAATAATAATATTCCTAATAATAACTTTTATCCTTGAAATCTTAAGCTGCTTTGAAAAACGGGGGGGGGGAGGGAGAAGGTAACAGGCTACTACAAAAACACCCACATAAATATATAGCACCTTAATCCTAGTACAATTAGAGTTAAAATAACTGTCAAGGAAAAAATAGTTTTGTCTCTGTTCAAAGCTGAGCACAATCACTGTTTACATTTTAGTCCTCCAGAAGTACTTGCCTAATTCCATACCTCAAATTGGCTTTTTCCTAGCTAAAACTTGGAAAATGTAAACCAACTTGCACTTTGCTCATGCCAAAAGAAGCTTGTCAGCATGCTTGATCATGGGCTGTTACACTATTGCTCCCCACTACCCCTGAGCAGGCGCCCCAAACAGCCCTCCAGCTGACTGGATACTGTGTGGAGGACCAGCACGTGTAAAGGTAGCCCTGAGTTCTGGTGACCCCTCAGCTGGCACAAGGCCCTTTGCATGCCCAAAGAACAGCTGGGACATTGCTCTTAAACTGTACAAGGAGCAGATTTAAGCCCTGGCCAGTCCCAATACTAGTGAAACACAAAAGCTGCATCTTTCCTCCCGTGTCTCACTCTCAGGAGCAGAACTTACCCAGACCCAAAGCCAAGCCTGCATACTTTCACTCCCTTCCCCTTTTTAAGGGGCTAAGTTACAAACATGCTAAAAATTAGAGTTCACAACTGAAACATTGACAATTTTCACCATGGAGCAGTTTAAAACAGGCAGCAGTGATATTCATTAAGCTGTTAATAATGGATTGTGGCACAAAGCAATTTATCAAGTTTCCATTGTAATTAAAATCACCGAGTATTTGGGCACTTGCAATGCACCTAGCTCTGTCTGCTTCTGAAGCTTTACATTTTAATGTGAATTATGGCTCCCTCTCCCCAGAGACCTACTAAAAAGCCCGTTTTAATTGGTATGTTTTTAATTGAGATTACATTATTAAAAAGTGTACATTTCTGTTGAAGAGAGAAAGGAGGTGCTTGGCTCCCCTCTGGTCTCTGTCTCTCTTAGATATAGCTTGCTTATCCCAGTGGGAGGGAAAAATGAAGGGTAGTCGCTGCGAAGAAAGTGGAGAAAGCTATGAAGGCTGCCATTGACTACCACAGACACAGGATTTCCTAGGCAGATTTTCAGGGAGGGAGAGGAATCGCGACAATCGTTCAAGGCTGCTCTTTAGCAAAAGGCAGACGGAGGAACGCCACGCAGGGATTCCTGCCTCGCAGCCAGCTGACACCAAGGTCACATTTTAGAAAGCCTCTCCTCAAGGTTTCCAGTGACAGACAATCTGTCGTTTTCCATAATAAGTAACTCTAATGTTAAATTATTTTCAAAATCCAAACACAGTCATGAGCGGATGGTGGGGGTCTAGTGAAGGCCTCTGGCTCTGCTGGCTCCAGGAGGCTGCAGGGGAAGAAGCAGCCCCCAGGGCAGGCTGGGCACAGTGGCAAGAAAAGAATTGGCCTGGTAAACAAAACTGGTCACCTCCATGCATTCTGATGGGTTAGACTGACTTGCCACCAGGTTCAAAAGATAAGCAACTTCATACACTTGGCATCCAAATGCTGGCCACATAGATAGTTCTCCTGGTGGCAAAATGTCGGTGTCTCTTTTAAGTAGGAGTACGGATCTGCTAATGTAAGTAGACACAAGAGAAAAGGGAGAAATATCAAAGGAGAGCAAAGTAGATACCAACAGTTGAGACAGATCAAGGGGAAAAACCTCCAGAGATCACAACATGCCAACAGATGGACAAGACGGTTGATCCAGAGTGAAATATCATGGAATGGCTTTTTCATAACTGCTTCAGAAAAGGTCATACTGTATTGCTAAAAGAAGGCAGTGTATGGGGCTGAGAGAGGTCACTGTAGGCAAATAGAGACACAGAGAGACTAACAGAGACAAATTCAAAGATCACCCACTAATACCACAAGTGCTGCAACTCCCCGCCTAGTTCTGGGAGCGACTCAGAGAGGAAGCACGGTGAATGAATAACAGATAAAAGGAAAAAAAAGATGAAATAAGAAAGACGAGACAAAACTGAAAATGATAGAACTGACAGAGAAATGGAAAGCTCTGTTATTGCAATTAGGTCAGTAAATCTGTGATTTTTTTCTAAATTAAGAATTTAGGAGCTATGTGCTAGTAATATATGTCAGAAAAAAGTCTGTTTGTAGAGGAAAAGTACCCAAACATGCTATTGCTCTGACTGGTAAGGTAAAATAAATACGTAAAACTCCCAGTCCCAGTCAACAGATCCCTTGCAGATTTACATAAAGATTAGTAAAAAAAAATAAGGCTGTGTAAATCTTATATCCCACCTTGGCATTAAAGGTCACCACCCTGTTATGCAGAAAATTAATCTCTAGATTATTTCATTTTATGGCAAGGTTCCCTTTATTTGCTGATTTGAAAACTCCACACCCTGGGTGAAGACTAGATCACTGATTAAGCAGGAAAAAGGAAGGGCTTTCAGTGATCTAAAGCAGGATCTTCTGAGAAATTTGGGAGGGACAGACCACAAGGGTAATGTACAGAAGAGATGAGGAACTGCAAGAGAGAGAAGTTAGAAAATTACATTTTTTCCTTTCAGCCAAAGAGATAAATACTGAGACTGTACCGTGAAGGCAAAGCAAATGAAAGCAAGTGGGAAAAGACATGTTGAAGAAGATTTACTTTATGCTGAGGAAACTAGAAAAAAAGATTTAAAAAAAATCAAAGGGAAACTGTACTTCCAAGCCTATAGGAAAGTGACCCTGAAAGATAGTGTAACACTGCTTAGGCTGGATATTTTGCACAGATGAGAACATGCAACAGAAAAGTGAGATTACTTACTGATTTGGCATGTATCAACAGATATATGACTACATCAGATTCTGCCCCAAGTGCTACAAAAAACAAACAAACAACAAAAAAAAAGCCAGCTGGAGATGGTGTACTGCCCTCCCAGAAAACAAATACTTTTTTCTCAGCCCTGGACATAGCAAAGTCTCATTGGGTCTGCGTAACTTCTGTGACCCAATACCCAGGAAAATTTCCCCAAAGACACACAGTGACCCAACAGGTTGCAACAGCCTCAATCCAATTATTTTCTCTGATCAGAGTATCAGGAGAGATGCTAACTAACCAAGGGACAAACTTTGTGTCTAAGGTCACGAAACAGCAGTATTGAGTACTAGGTATAAAAAGTATTAAAGCCTATGCCACATCCTCCTCAAACAGATGGCCTTTCAGAAAGATTTAATCAGACATTGAAATGCATGCTGCGAATACTCATTACTAGCACAGGATCAGGCTGGGACAAGTGGCCAGCACTGACGTGATTGCCTACAGGGAATTACCACAGGCATAAACAGGATTTTCAATGTTTGAACCTCACTCTGGATAACCAGTACAGGGTCCCCCTGCCATCAGAAGGGAGGGTAAAGCAAAAGATTCATGCCAGGGTTGACTGGGTCTAATTTGCAGAGAAGGAAGCGACACCAGACCCTTATAAGAAAAACCCACCTTCTATGGCTTCCTCATCCTTCTGTTTTCACCTGTTCTAGTCAAGCCACCACAAAGCCATCACAGACCAGTGTTTGTTGGATCCTGCTTTCGAATCACAATGAGCTCTTGTTTTGCTTATTTTTATGGAGGCACAAAACAGAGCTGTGACCACTTTCCCCACTTCAGTATCAAACTTAGCAGGAAAAACAACCACATAAAAATAACCACAACAACCAGCACCTAGAAGGAGGGGTAAACAGAGCTGTCCAAGAAAAAAAAAAAAAGAAGAAAAAGAAAAGGGACTTTCAATCTCCCCTTCCAGGTTAGAGCAGTTTCTTTGAAAAAGACAGGTTTTACCTTTGAATTCTTTCCTCCTCCACTTTTTCAGAGAAATTTTACTGCAAGCATTATTTGAAAGAGTCCTTAAAAGGTATCTTTTGGCCTGTGTTTTTGATAAACACTATTTTAAGTGACTGATTTTACCGTGTAAACAAAATTTTAAAAAGTCACTAGAACCCTTGACATTACCAACAACGGAGCATGGGGGTTTATTTATTTTTACTCTGGATGAAAAAGCGTTTTTTCAACACTACAAATCCTGCCCTTCTCAATCAAAAGATGTTTCTCATATGCTGTAGACCAGCAAAGCCAAATGTCCATCTTCACTTCCTGCACTGGCTGGTGAAAACAGAAGGAAAATACATGCAAATCTTACTGACAGAAGCTTATAAATCCTTCCTCCTTGTAACTCTGAAGGCATCCTATGGGCCTAATCACTTTCTGTGGATTAACACTGCTCTAGGGAGTGCTTGAACCTCCCCTGTTCTGCCCAGAAAGGGGCAAAAATATCATTAGAAAGCCCTCTGAAGGAACCCCACCGCACATCTCTTAGAAAGCAAGGTTAGCTTTTCCCAGTACTGTCTGCAAGATCATTCTTGGCAATCTGGACACCCAAAAACTTCACCGTCTCAATCAGTATGAACATCTTCATCCTTTGAGTTCATTTCTGTCTTTTGGTACAAGTCTATGTTCTTGGAAACTGAAGCATGCAAGCAGTGACCAAGAAATCAATGAAGTTGCTCAGATCATGATGGCAGTTTGGACCCCAGATAGTAGATGAGACATTTGAAACATGAGACAGGGATACTGCTTCTGTCACCCTCTGAAGAAATGAAAATACGCAGTAGTGGTTGAAAAGGACTAAAAGGGAGTGGGGAGAGTTGGAGGTATTGGAGAAATAGTCCCAGATGCCAAGATAATTTTGTTACAGTCACTGCAGGGTTTCATAGAATCATAGAATCATTTAGGTTGGAAGAGACCCCTGGGATCATCAAGTCCATCCATCATCCCTACTCTAAAGTTCTCCCCTACACCATATCCCTCAACACCACATCTAATCTACTCTTAAACACAGTCAGGGATGGTGACTCCACCACCTCCCTGGGCAGCCCATTGCACTGACTGACCACTCTCTCTGTGAAAAATTTTTTCCTAATGTCCAGCCTAAACCTACCCTGCTGCAGCTTGCAGTCATTCCCTCTTGTTCTGTCACTCATTGCCTGTGAGAAGAGACCAACACCAACCTCCCTACAATGCCCTTTCAAGCAGTTGTAGAGAGTGATGAGGTCTCCCCTCAGTCTCTTCTTCCTCCACCTAAACAATCCCAACTCCCTCAATCGATCCTCATAAGATTTATTCTCCAGACCTCTCACCAGCTTCATTGCCCTCCTCTGTACTTGCTCCAGCACCTTGATATCTCTCTTGTGTTGTGCCCAGAACTGGACACAATACTCAAGGTGTGGCCTCACCAGTGCTGAGTACAGGGGGACAATCACCTCCCTACTTCTGCTGGTGTGGGGCAGAGAATATATACACGACACCATCTGCCTGTTCCTCATCTAGGATCCATAAAGTACCCTGATGTGTAACCCAGGAGGCAGTAGAAATGGTGCAATAAGAGCAAAGGGTGAGTGCTAGCAAGCAGACCATGTACGTGCTTGCTGGCAGCAGGTAACCAAGCAGACGTTTGCTGTCTTCTAGTGATCGCAGTGCTCGTAAAGTGCTGGGCTCACAGGTGTGCTGGGCTGCTGAACTGGGACAGATGCAGCAGTAATGCAAAACTCTCCCTGTTTCTCCACCAACACGCCTTGGGGAGGTGAGGAAGTCACCGCTCTCGTTACTTATTCTGTCCTTGATCTCCTTTGAGCAGAGAGACTGCAGAACCGCATTTCATGATGAAAGCACCTCAGCCAGACACTTCAGCCCAGGCCTGAAACCAAAAGATCACATTTTGTAGACCTGCAATTCATCGTTGGAAAGATAACAACAGGCTGATGAACACATTTCAACCGGTCACCAAAAGTAATAGGGATTTTGAGTTCATTTCCATTTCAGGTTTTGAGACCTTGCTACATTTAAAAGGCCACTTAAGAAATTCTGAGGAAGTTACAAAATTCATTACATGTTTTAATAAAAAAATAATAATAAAAAAGGGATTTGTCTTCACATGGCGGAAGAAGCACATTTTTAAAAGCAAGCAGTAATGGCCTGATTTTTAAAAGAAGGTGAATAACTAGAACACTTTTTAACATAATGCCACCTTTTTATCCTCTTAGATTCACTGTATGCTGCCCAAGCACAGACACCAGATTTAATGTTCAAAAGATTTTTAAAATGTACGAGAGCAATTACAACCTTCTGCTTAAAACAGCAGAGATACAGGTTTAATATTTGGGCTAAAACCCCGTATTTAGCACAAATTCCATCTATATCTTTAAGACAATCATTTACCTTTCTGGAAAGCCCACTTCATATTTCCTCCTGACAAAGGCAGTGGATAATGGCATGATCAAACCGTGAGAACAGCCCAGCGGAACAGAATTGCAGCATCCCTTCTACAGACTTAGAAAAACAAAAGGACCAGGCTGATCCTTTGTTTCACTGACTTGATAAATCAATAAAAATTGATTATTTAATATTGCCGTACAGTGCATATCCTTAAATAGACACCATCTTTTTTCAAATCTGAACAAGCTTTACTTGGTTTTCTACAAAGGCAGGAAAACTGCACACTATTAGAAGGTGTCTAATCCTCCCATCTGCTGTTTCCTTAGAGAAATATTTACTTTTTAACATCTGTACTGCATTTCCACAGTTCAAACATACACATAGCTCCCGGAATGTACACAGCATTTAGCAAATTTTTAACTAAGTTTTCTTAGTAATTGTATAGTTTTCCCTTGACAAGGAGAGGATCAGACTTTTTCAGAAGGATTACCTCTGCTCAACTCATTTTAAGCAGCTCTTGAATAAAATAGTTCATTAGTTCATGAAAAGGAAAAACTCCAGGGAACTGCTGGGGAAGGAAGAGAAAAGAACAGAGTGCCACAGTAATTAGGTTTTCAGATTGTCCCTTATCCTCCAGAATGCAGGTACACACACACATGTCCCTCTTCCCCTTAGGTAAAGCATTTAGGGGAGCTCATTGCACATTTTTCCCTGGGAATCAGTGGTGCAGAGATTAAAGTTGTACCTAGGCCATCATTTCCCCAAAAGATTTTAAAAGATACGATTTCCTTATAATGCTATTGCTCTTGTTACCCAGCAGTGAAAGGGCAGCTCTCCCCACTTGGCAAGCATTTACACAGATTACTTTCAGACTTCCTTAAAATTCCGTTTTCCAAACTTTTTAGGGTCCTATGGCTAATGCTGGAAAACCAAAGGATCTCCACAGACTAGCAATCACTGCTTGGGTGTGCGTGCAGCCACGGGGGCACCAGAGCCAGTGATTCTATCTACCAGGAATCAGAGAAATGATTGGTAGAAATGCGGATGAGCAGCAGGGAAAACCAGAGTGGGTTACGATTGTTCACTGGCAACCGCTGACCAGAGGAAAACCTCTTTTGACCTAGACCTAGCACAGTAGAGTATATAGAGCATCCCAGGGTCATACCAATTCACAGGAGGCCAGATCATCACTGGGACTGACAGCACCATTCAGCTTCTTTGTGAAGAAAGAGCTGGCTCAGGGCAGCACATGGCCTTCACGCTCTTCTCCCATTCTCTTTCTGTCTGCTCTGCACTTACGTCAAAAGCATTCAGGTAATCTGCAGGTCTCCAGCCAAACCAACTAAACTGTCAACTGAGATGCCAATGAATACAGTTCTGGTGATACTTCTCTGTGCTTTGTCACCCTCTCATTTCAAATCAGCTTGAGACCACCGAGAAACAGTTGGTCACCATCAGAAACATCATTGGGTCACTACCTGCCTGGCATGAATCAGTGATCTTGAATTATGCATACACAGTAGACAACATGACTGGAAAAATCAGAAGACGTCAGAAGAATGTGTCGGAGAGTTCATAGAGGCTGCAATTTTCCTTGTTAAAGGGGCATATTTTGAAAATAGGTTTTTCACATAGATCTGTTGTGATTTTCCAAAAATACTGTTTCGCAATATCCTTACACTGTTACATTCCAATTGTTGATATTATTATGGATTACTAATGAAATTCTGGCCCTTCATCTGCTGAGGGGGCTTGGTTTCAACACTTAGTTGAGCACCATGAAAGATTCCTTCATTTACACATCATAGTTTAAAACAGGCTGATACGTTAAGAACTGAGCTATAACATAATAAAAAACCAACTCTAACTTAAATAATGATTTGCATATCAGATTATTAAATGAAATCTATCAAACTATCATTTATTGAGGTAAACAAACAGTCTATCTGCCCTGTTTCTGGAACCATTATACCTAAGGGAAAAATTTAAACCTGGGCAGATAATCAGGATAAGGTATTTGAACACTTAAATCCTGCTGGAGTCTTCAAAGTAGGTGTTAAGTGGTGCATTAAATTTGTGCTGTTTCTTCTGAGCAGGGTGAATTTACTCTTCTGTAAATAGTGGGAAATACATTTTAGAATAATTTGAATCCATGAATAAATGTAGCATATTAAATTTTCTAAGGTACGGCCACTAAATGTTTTTGTACATAAGCCAAATGAATGGAATATCCAGGACTGAAATTACTTGACTGACCAAAGAAAGATAATATATAATTAAAATGACATCTGCAGCACTAACCGATGGGATGAGAGAAAGTGACATCACAGATCTCATATAAGCTGCAAGCGTATTATTAGATCTAAACCTGGCTGTAAAATTACTATCTGCCCGTGGGATTATCTTTAGGCATTCAGAACCATTGTTTCATTTACTGATAGAACAGGGATGATAACAGGCTGACTGCTTGTCACGTTGGTTTTTTGGCCTTTCTTTATTCTTTGTTCATGTTAGCTGCAGATGAGAAGAAGATGTGGAGCTTTTATTGTTTTACGGTCTGCTCCAAAGATTTTTTGTTTTCCTCCTCCCCGTCCCACTCCCCCTCCTGTTTTTTTTTTTTCCACCAAAGAAAAAACATAAATGCATTTTTAATTGTGGTAAAATCAATGAGGAGTAAAATATGCACTTAATGTAACATCTAGGAGTATGGCCACCCAATGAATACCCATCGACCTAATGAAGCACAGGGTGACCATACGACTTTGATTATAACTCCCATTATTAGCACAAAGAACTAGAAGCTACTGGTAATATCTTGGCCTCATTAAAATCCAGTGCCAAAACTCTGACTGACTTCAGTGGGCACATTTCATCATTCAAGACCTAGGACAAGGGACATCATTCTTCTTCAATGCAAGGTTATCTGGGACACCTAATCTCTACAGATTACACTTTGCATTATAGCGGACACGGCTGCATTTTGATCTCTTTCACATACCACTTTTATGTTCCTGGCAAATTATTAAGTCGCCGTACTTGTAACAAGATTCATGTGCCACCAACCTAAAATAGTCAAAATTCTAAGAGTGCATATAGAGACAGGCAGTGAAAAGCAGAGGAGGAGGCAGGGGGAAGGAATCTCCAAACTTTCCAGTTGTTTCTGAAAGCTGTGCTAATGACCCTGAACTGCAGAGAGGACTTAACGCACCCTCATATGCCAATTTTGCGAACCAGGCAAAAACACAGGAGCAGGAAGGACCACAGCCAGTCATAGACTTGTGCATACACTGCTAGGGCAAACATGGACCTTGTACTTTCCTCCACACTGCCCTGATACTAGGCAGTTCCTGCCATGTGTTATCTCTTACAGCAGCTCCCAACATCCCTTCCAATATAACCTTAAATCCCTGCTCCACCATCCACTGAAACCTGCAAAGAGGCTGCATATGCAGGGAACACTGCTTCCTGCTCTAGTCACTACCATCTTGCTTTTCTTTCTGTTTTCTCCTGACCATGCCCATCTGCTGTGCTTCATCTCAGTTTCAGGGAATGACTGTCTCTAGTATAGTGAAGGATTTAGTCCATGACTGATGCCCTCAGTGCTACTGCCACAGAAATACGTTGCATTTTATTAATAGTAGTTAATACATTAACTACTTTTTAGTCCACATTAGATTGTTTCATTGTTCCTTTTATCCTTCAGTGATACACAGAATATACTTTCCATGCAGACTGCTTCAGTATAAGTTTTTCCTTCAAAACTATCCATACATACAGCCACACCAATATGCCATTAAAAGCTTACACTGTGCAACAGAAATGACTTGTCTGCAAGCACCTTAGATACACCACCCTGTTAGAAAATATTCCTCCAGCGCTCAGCCTGGGCCAAGAACATTGTTTATGAATCATGAATTGTTTGCAGGCAGTCAGTGGTACTCACAGCCTTTTGCATGTAAAGAAGGATGGAAACAAAGACCTAAAGGCAAGTGAGGGGAAAGACTCATAAAGATGGGTTAGACGAAAGACAAGCAGCATGTGGTGATAAAGCACAACAAATACACAAGTGATACTCCAGTGCAAAAAAAAATTAAAAAAAAAAAAAAGAGCAGAACATTTAACACAGCAAAGAGCATCAATATATCAATATATTTGAAAATAAATTTGATTTTTAAATGTCTCCTGGATGTAAGTTAGGTAGGGTAAAATAAAAACTGGTTTATTCCTGAAAGGTGATAGTTGTGGGGCTGAGATGTGAGAAAAAGTTGGGGGGATCCGTTCTCACCTTTGCTGTTACCCCATCAGAATTGCTCATCTCAAAGTGGAAAGAGACATCTCTTATATTTCAATATTACCAGCTTCTTAATGTGTATGTTGTAGTGTGTTTCATGTCAATTGCTTTGCAAAACTTGTCACAGTTACCTTTAAAACGGAATTCTCATTGATGTTTGTTTCTCACTACACATCCATAATTAAGTAGTTCATTTATTTTTAGAGGTAGTATGTGCAGTCTGCAGTAAAGAATGGTCCAAAAGGACATATAGACCCAAAGAATTTTTTTATCACAGAAACGAAGCACGTGCCTATGTTCCGAATACTTCTTATATCAAAAATAGAAAGACTTTAATAGAAATTCATGTGCTTTCAGATACTTCATAAAACAAACATTAAAACAAAAAAAACCCATCCAGAACTGGTGTATGTCCAGATGAGAAATACATGAGTCACATACAATTTGCTAATAATACATACTCATTAGTTTGCATCCTTCAGTTAGAATTTATTACTTTTCTCTTTAGCCATCGAGTGCCTGCTCTTAACCAGACATTAAGACTCTTTCCATTCTCTGAAGCAGTGGGAAGTGTCACAGGACTATATAAAATCTACCTTAGCCGCTAGTTGATGACTATGTTGCATCACTTAGTGGGGCTCCTCTTTTTCTGGTCATTAAGGAAAAGTAGCATAGACAAAATACCTGACTTTAAGATGAGAAAAAGGTGAATCCTTCCTTCTAGGTCTAGAAACTGGGTTAGAGAGGCATTCCAGGTGTAACATTTTCTGTATCATTCTTTAAATAGAAAAACCACTAGAATCACTCTTGTAATACGTTAACAATTCTGCATCAACATCAGATGGTACCTAAAGCTAAAAATGAATAAAATCTTAACTAAATTGCTTTGAATGTTCAAATAGGCTGAGCTTCCGTTTTCAGCGGAGTCTTAAGCCACTTCCAGTTGGTTTTTTTCCTCAAAACACTTTCTTATTCATATATTTACCAGAGAAATTGCCTTACCTCAGCTGCATCTTGCTGCTCTCTGAAGACAATTGCATCTTTTATGGTTTGGATAAAAAATCCATTCAGTTCCTTTTGTTTCTTGTTTGGCAAAATCCGGAGCAATGGAATCATTATGAATGGGAAAGAAACTAAGAGATTTTAAAGAAGAAAACACAGAGTCAGACTGTAAAAGCAGATAATAACCCCGTCCTTTCATTAACATCATAAAATTCATCAATGGGATGTATTACTTCTGTGAAATTTGTTTTTTCCTTTCTCTCTCCTTCTTCTTCTTCCATCCCTGTACGCTGCTAATGGATTTTCTTTTAGAGATTCCGTGT
>VZTM01017336.1:1642-60267 GCA_013400555.1 Jacana jacana | reverse complement strand
GTATTTCTGGGTTTGTTACTTTAATTCTATTTCTGTCTTGAAAACCAGAAGAAAAAGCAAGAACAGACTAACCTATTAAAGAAAGTTATTGATAAGCAATATATTCTCTATAAAAAGAGACTGGAATTAATTGTGAATTTGAATGGCATTCTAAAAAAGAATGTGATGAAAAAACAAAAATTAATTGAAACTTAGAACTCCCAACTAGGTTTTTTTGTTCACCTCCCTTAATATATGGCCACATTATTTTTCTAGTACTAGATTTTATTGATATGTTTATTTGCTGAAATGTGTATGGTTTTCTTTGGCTTGATCAAAATGAAAATTCTGTCCCTAAATTTTCAACCCTATTATCAAATTAAAAATAAAAACATAAACCCCCTATCCCTGTCTAGTAACTTATGTAGAAAGGACAGAACCAATAAAGTAATTTCTAAAAAACTTTTGGACACTACGAAAAGTATCGCAGATATGAAGGCTTCATTTAATACATCCTGTAGAAATATTGCCCTGGCAATGTTTTATCTGAAGCAAGCCCTAGCAAGTAAATTGTTCAACAGCACCTTGGTGGAGTGATGCCCAAACTTATGAAGAGCAGGTCCTATGCCTTGATTTGGTTTATGGACAGGCATTTTCAGTTAAAGGATTTTTACCAACTAGAAAGCACATATTTGCAGATATATAATCTATTGGGCTGTCAACAGGTCTTGTTAGAATTGCTGTCCTGACAGAGCCATCTAAATGCAAACCTGGCTTAAGATCCATGCTTAGGAAATAAAAGATTTGCTGGTGACACTCCTTTCTTTGAGAACATTCTGGTGCAGATGCAATGCTTATTAACAAGTAAGCCACTCATGCCACTCCCATGCTTTGGATGAAACAAACTATGCCGGCAGAAAGAGCCGATGTTTCAACCAGGAGAATGTTAGGGAATCTGTCCATATAAAAGCATTGTAAAAAATATATTACGTTACCAGCTCACAAAACTGTGTTCACAAAAGTTGTTAAGAGCAGATCTGGCCTGTGCAGAGCAGAGGATCATTTGGGGAGGGGCAGGGGAAGCTGTTTGAGATAACTTCAGGTGAAACAAAGCAGACTTCAAGAGCTGTGAGCTGGTGCTAGGCAGAGCTGAGTGTTTTTTCTCTCTGAAGTGAGGAGTACTAAGGTTTCATGCAACTTCATTAGAGCTGGGATTACGATCTGACCTTGCTTGCCAATCTGAAAGCAGACTCAGACCCTCACTGTTCATCATTACAGGCAAGGTGTTACCAGATTTAAATAGGTAGCCTCAAAGGAAAAGAAGATCAGTACATCAAAGCATTATCTCTAGTTTATTTAATGTGGAATGACCAAATGGCAGGCCTTTTTCATGTTTGAGGCTAGAACTGTAAGCAATTATATCTGTACCATTGTAACTGATACAGCCAAGCCTGTATACTTACCAGGATCTCTTTCATCCTGTTTAGTTTATATAGCATTATCACCCCTAGGAGCTCACATTACTTTCACAGCTTTCTAATGTTTTATAGACATATTTGGTCTCTAGGGATGAAACAAGGTACAGAAAAATAATACTGAGTCACATCTAGATATGGGTATCTGCCTTTTTATGCTGCTTTAGCACTACTGTGAATTACAGGCTATTTTTACAGCTTAAGAAAATATCTGTATCAAAGCAACACAAAAGTAAAGCAGCAAAAATACGGCATAATTCCAAAGTCCTGCTAAGCCGGATCTGAGAAGGATACACTAGAACAGAGTGAAAGAGAACACAACTGAAGATTTTCTCTGTGGCCTTTGACCGTGGCTTTATTGTCGCCCCATGGTTCAGGGAGTCTGCAGAAAACTAATATTATTCAACTTCCATTCAAGCTAGCTCGACAACCAAACCTCAACATTTCTCTTCATTTCACTGGTCACCTGAAAAGGCATTGGCTTTCCCTAAAAACCTCTTTAGGGAGGAAACGCTGTGGAAATTTTTGCCTCTTTCGCCAGAGCTGTTTCCCTCTTGCTGTGTGAAAGACAACCCCTCTCTCCAGCTGCCCTGTCCTCATTTCATCCCTCAAGGACCACCTTCCTTGGAAGGAAGGCTGAATATCTTCTCCACAGGAGTGCTTCAACTGAGTTTAGCTAAAAGGACTTCCCACTTGGCAGCAGTGAGNAGCAGTGAGCTGTTAGACTACCCCAGGTCTACCCTCAGAGAAAGCAGTTTAAAAGAAGGCAAAGTGAGGAGTACTAAGGTTTCATTTTCATAACCAGCAGCAAGGTTTTAAAGATGGTGGTGGGAACAGGCTGATGGGGAAGACAGACCTGACTGGGTGAAGATGGCTTCTTGTTATTCCCCCCAAATCTTGCACTTGGATACAGAAGGAGCTGCTAAATACAGCAACCTCAGCGGGATCTTGAAGGAGGAGGGGAGGGAGAGAAGAGGAAGCAGGAGGGGCTACTCTGGCAACACTGATTCTGGACAATCTCTCATATCCTTTGATAGGGGAAATAGCCTCTCTGGGGAAATATGGAGCTTTTGATATTTGATGAAAGTTCTTATGAATATTTTGATATTTCATCCTACCAGTGACTTCTATGGGCAGGAAATATCTTATGGGAAGCAGAATAAAGCAACTTATAGAGTAGTCGTCATCAAATTTCAAGCAGTACTAGCTAACAGGATTCTCAAGTTACTAAAAACTTTCCTCTGGCTAATATAGAACCTATTAGTGAAGTATGATATTATTTGTCGAGAATGCTTTACAACACTGTCCATGTCTACCTACATGAACTAGAAAGTTACTGTCAGCAATTTGCCTGCAAGGTTCATATTTAAATGCTGTTCTGTTGCTCACAACCTGGGACAATAGATTAAATAAATTCTTACAAAGGAAGACACAAACAAGCAACCATCCAGAAAGAGCACAATTTGGGTAAGGTAACAAGGTGGTTTGTACTGTTGCTTCTGGTGAAAGCAGTATGTAGAAGCATTTGCAACAGTCACCTCTGTAGTGCCTTTGTTCTCAATCCACTTCTCCTTCAGGCCCATCTGTTGTTCTGCAATGTGGTGTGTAGAAAAGCACCAGAGCGGATGGCAAGGCCAAGATCTGCAATATAACTATTTATTCTTCCATCTAACCATCTTGCACTCTAAGCTTGCATACTTTTATTAAGCTTGATCGTACTCTCTTTGTTTGAGACAATGCAACCATACCTACTTTCCTATGCTTTTGTCGTAGTTGTGAATGTATTTCCCCTCAGCTTTTGCTTAGACTTAACAGGTAATATGTCACAATTCTTTCACAGCAGCTCATCTCCTGCTATTGTAACTGCAAAAACAAATTATGCAACGCAGGAGAAATACAAGTTTATAAACCCTTCTAAGGTTTTTCAGAATGCTCTAAAGGTTTATAGCAGGAAACAAGCAAATCTGATTACATTATTTGAGCACTGTCACTCGGCCTGATGGCACACGACTTTTGGTTGCCTTCTTAGCTGGCAGAAAGGATTCAGTCTGGTCTAGAAAGAAGAAAACATGGAGGAGAATGTGGGAAACCCAGGTTGAGCCCATGCTTCCCTTGAAGGACTGTGCTCAGCCAAGAAAGGTTTTGCTACCCCAGGGTCTTTTCAGGGGCAACCAGTTAGGAAACACTTTTTCTGAAAAAGAAGAGAGAATTAAAATACCTCTTCATCACACTGATTACAGTACTCTTCTGCAAGAGGGACAATTGTGATATAGTCCGTGTTCTAATTAGTGTTAAAAATGTAATGGATCTTAAGTAATTATTAAGGTATTATCATAAGGTAGTATAATTAATACCTATTATTTGTAACAGGTATTAAGTATGTGGATGGGTTTGGGAAGATGAAATCATCAATCAGGGACAAGATTCAGATTTTGTCCTCTAAGTATCCAAATTAATCATTAAACCTTTTCAAATTCAGGTGTTACACCTGACTTTAGTCTTATTCTTAGGAGTACGTTATGCATTGTGTTTTACATTCTGCTGCCATACAAAAGGGAAACTCCACTGAGCACCACCAGTGCTTTAACTTGTCCTTGACTCACCCACCTGGGGGCTGATGGAGGCACCGGCTGCATGCCCCCCAGCAGGAGGCTGGTGGGAAGCTGGCTGGGGGCCAGGTGCCCCTTCTTGGCTGGAGGACAGAAGAAGAAACTTTGCAGGATCTGGGATGGTGGCTTGCTGTTTAGACATGGGGAGGTCCAATTTTGGCCTAAAAAAGCCAAGTTCTTAACAGCTACACTGGAGTAATGTGGACAAAACCACTCCAAGAGACAGCTGAACCATTTCGTTCTCCAGCACTAACCTGATCAGTGGGACACTCCAAGAAAAATTAAAATGTGGTTTTTTTCTTTAGCATCAGACCTTTTTCGTAGCAAGTCACAGTCAAAAATTGCTGGTGATTTGCTTTTGACTAAATGTTACAACACCACAAAACATAGATGGGGAATGTAAAGCTCCAGAGTGACAGGGCAAATATCTTCACCAATGCACAGATTTTGATTACAAGAGTCATGAAAGTGTTTCTGGAAAAACAGCAGCTACAGCGATGACTGATATTGCATTCTGTAACTAGTACTGCTTTTTAATCCTGATAAAACCTGTGGTACCATTCAAAGTTTCATTGCTGGCTCCCTTTCACAGGCCAAGTGCTACTTCAGGGGAACACAGGACACCTTCCCATGGACGATGTGGGATCCAGGGATCTCTGAGGAGCACCAAAGGGTGACCACAACTCAGTTTTCAGCTTGAAAAGAAAAATGCAATTGTTTCAGTTCTGCCCCTTTTCCTGACAAAGGTTTCTTTTTTTCTGTATATCTGTCAGACAGACCATGAGAAAAACATTTCTGAGAGCAGTAAAGCCAGGACTGCAGCTTTCTCAAAAACACTAATCATACTGGTAATGAGTTTTCAATTGAAGTTTTTATAGTACAATTGCACTGGTTTTGCAAATGTCCAGCTTCTCCTTTTTCACACAGTTATGAATCAGACATATCCTTTACAAGTAACACAGAAATAGACATCACCAGTAAATGAATCTGGAGATACTAACTGATAGATCTTATTTATTCAAGTACATTATCTCCAACTTTTGGCAGAATGGAAACGTTAAAAAAAATCACATATATAAAAAACCAAATTGTTTTAAAGCTTGAGAATTACTATTTTTTCATGTCTCCCAAGGTTACTGGTCTGAGCAGAGGTTTAGATTTTGCCTCAGAACTGTTGTAAAAAGTTAATTTAAGCAAACTGCTATATTCATGAACAAAGAGACTTTTTACACTCAGTGACGTGGATCATTAATTGGACATCTCATTCATCACAGACCCTTACCAGAGAAAACAAAGAACAAGAACTAAACCAGGACTCTGGCTTTGTTAAAAAAAAAAAAAAAAAGTTTAAGGAATCTGCATTTAATCAAAACATGCAAAACAATCTCCAGATACTGTCTGGCAACAAATTTAGGATTTGCAGAGCTGAAGTGTTCATTTGCTTGGCTATAAATATTCTGTTGATGAAAGACAGTCCTAACTCTGTCTTCCACTACTTCACTTCTGATAGGGAAGTTAAGATTTTATGTGTTTGCTTAGAAACCCATTAGATCTAACCTTTGCAGGAGAATTACAAAGGGGAATGATAAATGGCCATGTATCAGATCAGGGGATGGAGAGGTTTCATCTGGGGTACCGCAGGGGTAACTACTCAGTCTAGGCATATTTGATGTTATCATTCATGATGTAGCATATAAATGAAAATCAAAGTTTATACTAAGATGGGAGGATCTCCTAATGCTAGGAGGAAAAAAATATTTAAAATGACATCAATTGGTTGGGAAGAAGAGCAAGAAAGTAAGATTAAAGCTGGAAAAATGCAAGATATACCTGTGAGAAAACACTCCAGAGAGATATTTAGTGAGAGAAAAAACACGATAATGCAAGAGGGCTGAGGCTGAGCAAAATATTAGATATACACCTGCAACAGGAAAAGGCAACAACCACAAAAGAGCCAAATGGAGTGGTATGCATTCACAGACCTTACCTCATCAGCTGTGGAATTAGTAAACCTTTGCCATATGAATTGGAAGCAAAAAGACCTTTAGAGAAAGGAGGTGATCTGAGAAGTGTGCGAGCAGAGTTTTGCGTAAATATAAGGAAGTCAGAGATTGATGACTCTTGCTGGCTGGAAGGTTCTGCATGGTTTTGGCAGAAAGATTTCTAGCTACCTACGCAAGCCTGGCCTTGGATCCCTCCTCAAGAACAAAGGTAAAGCCTGTGCAGAAGAATCTGTGAACTTGGCAAAAAATTTTTGCACAACTCCCTCTCTTCTCCATTACAGAGTTAAACTCAGCAAACATGGGAGAGAAATATTAAATTGCATACAAATATCAAAGTTAAAAAATCAGTCTCTTTGTTTTGTGACCACGGACACTGTGTGTGTTGTTACACTACCAATTTTAGTTTGAGCATCGGTATTGGGCTAAATCAATAGCCTCAGACTTGAACACCATTAAATTTCAGTATTTGAAAGTGGAATTTTAATATTATTTTAATGCAACTTCTTGGGGAAAAATGGAGCAATACAATACCACTTCATTATATGCAGTATCTTATTATGTAAACCATGACACCTGAAAGAAACCACACAACAGAAGAGAGTAAACAATAAAAAATTCCAGGGAAATAAGAAAAATAGTGAAAACTCCTATATCAATTATAGATGACACCAAGCCTATAATAATGATTATTGCAAATATTTGCAAAAAATTAGTGCATTTAAAAAGCAGAACACGCAGAATATACTCAAGGTTTTGTCTTCCTTAGCATTAGTGGGGTCCTGTTGAAAAAAACTACATGAAGGAAAAATCATTTTTGTCTACTCAAAGATAAACTTTCACACTTTGTCTAAAATTTTCCACACATAAACTCCTGGTCATGTTTTACACCGAGTTACGTATTTAATAACTACTCACAATCAACTTGGGAGAATAACACCAATTTATCAGGAACTGGGCTCAGCTCTGAAAGTTTATCAGAGAACACTATAAAAATACTGCTGTTTGTAAGAGACCACTAGGCACAGTATGTTATGCCCTGTAAAGCAGCCAGGGCAGTTTTATTATGGTCAGATGACATTTGAAGACAGAATCATGAAGAAACATATTGAAAAGGCTTTCATAGAATGGCCCTGTTGTGAAAACACCTTAGGGATTTAAGCACATGCATACATATGTTTCTTGTTTTTATTTCCATGACTTCATGTACAGTCACACAGTTTACCAGTCAAAAAGTTTTCTTTCCTGTCACTGCTATCCGAAACTTTTACTATACCTGAATCTTCAGAGTATGTGTTCCACACGGGGCGAAAATGAATTAGGATTTTATCAGTCTCACTGAATAATAAGAGAAGAACAACCAATAACCAGTTTGAAGAACAAAGAGTTAAAATACAGATTTTTTTTTTTTTTTGTACAAAATACATTCAAGTTGTAAGTAATTAATTTCTTGGAATTGCTGTCCTTTTGAAGACAGACACGGGACTCAGAAATCCAGAGTAGTCTCCAAAGAGCTGTGAAGGCAAAAGCAGGGAGCCAAGTCTTAATGCAACAAGACCAGGGAATGGGAAGAAGAGCTGCCCACTGCTTTGGCACAGTCCTGCTCCTGAGCTCCGAGATCCAGTAAATGGCTATTGGTTCTGCAGGCAGAGGCAGCCTAGCAAAGGGTAAACAGCCCTACTGGTGAAGTCTTGGGTCAGCCCCCCTGTCCCTCATCCCCCCTCCTTTTTTCTGGTACACTGACACACTTTTTAAAGCTGGTTTGAAAATATGTGCGTAAAGTAGGATGCAATGAGAAAAGCCACCTGGAATTCTGTATATCTTCCCTAAAAGCTGTCCTTCTCACTTAGCCAGTATCCAGTGAATTGCAATAATTGCACCATTTTTTATATTCCTTCATATTTTTGTTTTGGTTTGTTTTTTTTATCAGGTTGGTGGTTGGACTAGATGATCTTAAAGGTCCTTTCCAACATAGACAATTCTATGATTCTTGGATTCTATATTTCTTATTGTTAGATATCAAGTCATTCCTGAAAATTGCCTTGTCTGTGCTAAGAAGTTCTGGATCCCTAAGAATAACTGCAGCACAGAACTGTTGCAGCTAACAGGCTAATTTTGTACTGATTCTCCAAATCTTTTCCAGTTTGTCAGTTTGCTTTTGTACTGTAGTACGGTCAACAACACTGGAATGACATATCCAGCATTAATCACAGTATAGTCATCAGTATGATTACATCTTCTCTGCAGATCATATATATCCCAAAGCAGCTTTAGATCATGCTGGTGGTTCATGTAGAGCTGCCTGTTTATACTAATATCCCCGGCATCTTTCCTGGTCCAAAGACAGTCACAGGTTTCTGGGAGGAAATCCTATTTTAAGATTGGATTCTTTGTTCCTAAAAGCATGACCTGAAATTCATCTGTGATACAATGAACTCATTTTCCCAAGCAAGGCAGCCTGGCATATCTTAGTCCCTAATACGTTTTCATCATTTGCTAATGTTACCAGCAATAATTTTGTATTGTTTTTCCTACCACCACCAAGGATAGTGTACGTTGACAGAGAATGGATCCCAGAGGAACCCACGAGAAACCTCCCGTCAGACAGATTTCAATTTACAATTGCATTTTACATTCCACTGGTAGCTAGGCTTAATCTGTATAATACTTCTTGTTATCTACTGCATACA
Source organism: Jacana jacana (assembly GCA_013400555.1). Classification (NCBI taxonomy): domain Eukaryota; kingdom Metazoa; phylum Chordata; class Aves; order Charadriiformes; family Jacanidae; genus Jacana; species Jacana jacana. The sequence goes on along the minus strand of VZTM01017336.1, from coordinate 51,514 downwards.
CAGTATTATTCCAAAATATTATGGGAGACTAGGTCAGATTCTTTGCAGGGATTTGTTATTTCAACACACTTTTCTTATCAATTCAATTTGTGGATTGTTGAGAGCAGGCCCTTTAAGAGGGAGTTACTGAAAGGGCACATATGCAAATAAGTGGAAGTAAGCGAAACGAAGTATAGTGAAGGCGAAACAAAGTGTGGGAAACAGCAAATGACACAAATGTTGTAGCCAATCATGGGGCAACTTTAAGCCTGTGGAAAGTGTGTGGAAAGCTCGTGGACAATACCCCTCTCCCTATCCGAAATGTAGTGCTTAGCGAATGAGGACCTGTAACTGTAGAACGATTGTAAGTGTGCACTTCCTGAGGGGTGCTTCCCGACTGTGGTGCTTCCTGGGGGGGGTGCTTCCTGGGTGCGCTTCCGGATTCGGGTGCTGGCTGGAATGGCGGATTGATGGCTTCCTGATTGATGGCGTCGGGCTCGACTGCTCCTGGCCGCGGCAGTGGATTTATAAATCCAATCTTTCACAGATCTATTTTCATTGAAACCTTGCTGAATGACATCAATCATTCCGTTACAACTTATTTTATTTTTGTTTTGATTTTAAGATCATAGTTTCCCAGGTCTTGCTATTTACCTTTTTGACGGTAGATGAAAAGCAAATAAAAGAAGCTAAGTGCACAAGAGAGAGAAAGATGCTAGATTAAGACAAGATGAATGGATTTATATTGAGGAGATTTTTGAAGTTATCATTATAAGACGTCCAATTTCATTAGCTTTTATAGACCTTACAATACTACTTTGATGTTATAACCTTTTATGTGGAAGCAAAACTAAGGTTTATATTTTCATTTTGGTTTTTTGTTACTGCTAGGAAGAATTTAATATGTGTACACATATATTATTTAAGTAGAGTACATATATTATTTAAGTAGATTTAGAACATAACACACATTTAACATCCTTGTTCTTTAAATATATCTATTCTGTTGGAAGATGGAGAGTGACAGTATTTGCCAGATGATAATCTGGCAATGTTGCTTTGGACAGGACTTTGAATTCAAATATACTCTACAAAAGAGCGTTAAAAAATACTTTCATTTTATTGAATAATATTATTTGTGCTGGGCACCATGAGAGAAGAAATTGTAGCATTTCTTTCCCCTCATCTTTACAAACATGTGATTTAGGAAGTGTTGTTTCTGATTAATAATTCTACAGCATCAAGAAATTTGTTTACGCTTCATCACCTAAGCAGGACTGTCATCCTTGAGTCCTTTTGGTTCTCTGCAGTCTTGTGATGGTCGTAAATCCCTCAAGAGTGTCATAACTCTGAACTGTAAGGATTTGATGATTTCATAGGAAATGGTCATAAGTACAGAGTGATTTATACCAGCCCTGTTGTGAGCATCCAGCTGATTGAATAACAGTAAATATATTCTGTCATGGAATTATTAGAAAGAAAAGTTTATACATAGTGAACAGATGAACAGTATAACTTTTTTAAAGAGTGCTATTGAGTATGAAAGGAAAAAAAAAAGGCTATTCAAAAGGAAATATTTTTTAAAAAAACACTTTAAATACTTGTAAAGTGGAAATTAGCATTTTATAATTTCCTCTCAAGAATCTATAAAAACAAAGCTTCTACAAACAAATTTGTTGTCAGTATTGGCATTATGCTACATGCTACTATAATGGAAGCAAATCTCTTATCACTTCTTTGAGTTAATAACTGAGTTTTCTTCCTGTTTTAAAATGTAATTGAAAGAAAAAATGCTGAGAACCTTTGGAAAAAAAGCAGACTGGAGTAAACGGGAACTTTTCCCATTGCCTTCAGTACACTCCAGAAGCAAAATTACTTGGTTGGTCTCCATATTAAGACTTTGTTTCTTGTTTGCTCGGTCATTTCCAGTCCCATCTCAGATTTTCATAGATTTAGTCAAAGGATGCCAGGTGGGTACAAGACATAAATCTCACTTTGGTGAAGGATCTAAGGATCTAAGGGAGGCATTACTACCTAGGATTTGGTTTGAGAACACAAACACAACTAAACTTGTGCACAGACTTTCTTTGGCAGTGATTGCAGCATGACGTAGAGAATCTTAAGTTAGTTTTCAGTCAGGTAGGTGCACCACCACTCTCCATCTTTCCCCAGCCCAGAAAACTGAATACAAACCACTTCACCATGCTTCTTTCTTGTGACAGCAATTTAGTATAGCTTGTATTTGTGTTTCTCTGAGAAGAGGCAAACTGCTGAATTTAATGACAAAGCTACATAAATCCAACTATAGGCACTCTGAGCAAGGGATACAAAGGAGATTTTACTGAGTAATGTATTAACATATAATAAGAAAGTACCATTGAAACAATCTTTCACCTGGGTTCAGCTGCTGCTACTCTTTGTAATCTCTCTATACCTTTGCATTACATATCTGCTTAGTTTTTTGATATTACTTGGCATTTTGTTAATAATACTTGGCATTTCAATAGGATTTTTTCATGTTCCAAGTGTTAATTAATTATTTTTTTTTTTTCTGGGGAGTTGCTGAAGCTATCTGTTTAGTAGATAGTTATACTTGTCTTAAAGAGAAAGGCAGTTGTCCGAATTCTCTCTGAGAGAGAATTTGTCTTAAAGACAAAGTTCTTCTCCACTGGAAAAAAACATTGTGAATAGCCAGGACTTGCTAGGGTTTCTGATGATTTGGGGGATGGGAGTCTCTTGACAAAAAAAAATTAAAAAGTTAATTTAATTAACAGGATGACACAATTTCCAATATTCATTTACATTAAGCCACTGAGCCAAAAACAATTTTCCAGAATCCTAATTGTGACTTCTAACATGCCTCTTTCAGTAAGGTTTATATTTTGTGTAGAGCAAGAACTCATGATTATGAACTTGATTTTAGAGCCTGATAAATGAATCTATAAGCAAATGAGGAGGTAACTCGATTGATTAGGTGCTGCTCAAAAATACCCATCGCAATCTCTACAAAACTCCATTGTAGCAGAATACTTGACAAATTATGCTATGCTATTGTATCTGTCTTTCATTTTTTAAATGCAATAGCTTTCCATCTTTAAACTGGCAAAGTTTTTAGTGCGTTCTTAGAACTGGGTTTTCTGTTTGATGGGTATTTGCATTTTACCAACCATGGAGTCTATACTGATCTTTTGTCTTCTAGGGGTACACGCAATTGAACCTATAATGTCTCAATAATATGCCCTATTCTTTGCTCCTCTACTTCTATTTTTCCTGTTCATGTCTTATGTCACCAGAAAAAGAAATGCAAGGACAACATGACACACTCACAGTGATAGACAAAGGAGTCTGTGAGTTGCAATGTATTCCAGCTTTTAAAAAAACACCTTGTTTTATTGCTGGGGAACTGTTTTGGCAGAGATGGCAGAAGCCGGTAAGTTCGGAGAGGTACTAATACCAAATAAAGAAATCATATGACCAACAGGTTTTGTGAATTCATAAGCAAAATTTCTCAGACCTTTGAAATGGCAATGTCTCTCAAGGATTTCACTGGAACCTTATCCAGGACCTGTGAGGGCTCAGCAGAAACTGACCCAGCCCTCTTTCTTCACTGCAACAGCACTCAAAAATTAAAGATAACCTTTACGTCAAAGCCCACAGACAACAGAAATACACCGATGGGGTTTTGGGCTAAAGCAAGTTGCTACACTGCTGTATTTAACATCGTATAGGACAGTATTAAACATTAAACATGAACATTACACATAAATATTAAACATTCTCTCAGTTCCAACATCAAAATTATCAAAAATTTCCCAAGATTGTTACAGAAATTTGCATTTCTTCAATTCAGTCTATCACAATTCTGCCACAACCTACAAACAGGGATGGAATAACAGAAGTTTTTTAAGGTGAATGATTTTTAATGGGATTTGGGTACCCAAACTATTTGGAAATCTTAGTCAATATTCTTTGCATTAGCAGCACAGGGCCTTGGTATATTGAAAATAATTTCAAAGGTTTAATCCCAGTGCGAGCATTTGCACAGCACACTGGATTTTGCAATATTTTAAACAGCTGAAAAAAGACGCCAGTCAATTCACCAAAACTTAAGTCTTAGTGCCTTTTGAAAGGCTTTATAATATGGTGTAGATTCAAATACAGAATGCCAAAGATATTATATCCTAGAAAGTTTATTCCCAAGTCAGAAGTCAAAAGATGCTTATAGTGCCAGTGCGCATTGAAAAAATTTGAATGCAATCAAAAGCTTTGGAGTTTATTTCACATTATTATTTTTTATGAGGTGGTGGAGTCACCATCCCTGACTGTGTTTAAGAGTAGATTGGATGTGGTGTTGAGGGATATGGTGTAGGGGAGAACTTGTAGAGTAAGGCTGATGGTTGGACTTGATGATCCCAACCTATATGATTCTATGATTCTATGGTTCTAAAACAAAGACTATAGAAAAGTGTGAAGGAAAAAAACAACTATACTGGCTGCCAGATCATTTCCCAGTTTGAAAACTGATCAGTCATTTCCAGTTTTGCTCTGTCTTTTTTTTTCCCCTATGCTCTCTGCATAAAACTTTGCAAAGCATAGCAATTGTAAAGAACGAAATGAATGAAACATAATCCTAGCCACCAAGAAACATGCCTACATCACATAGACAAATCATGGAAGGAGGAAGGGAGAAGTATGCCTCTGAGACATGTAGCTTGTGTCATTAAAAGCGTGACTAAAAAGCAGAGGCCCTTTTAAAACTTATGCGCACTGAAATGGTAACAACTCAACTTCGGCTTTCTCTGTGTATTCAGACACTACTTAGAGGCACACCAGCATCTCCTGAATCTGCCAGCTGAAGTGTATCATGTTACACAGCAGTTACAGCTCAAAATATAAATTAATTTCAAGGCCTCTTGATTTGGACAGTTTACAAAGGGATATTCACCAGCAGCTGAGCTATATGCGGATGTCAAGATTTCATGTCATAATTATTACACTTCCAGTGTCCAAACAAGCCAGGTGGCTCTTTAGAAGAAATAACAAGCGTACAACCTAAACCAGACAGATATGGGAGATTTGAGAAGCAGATAAAACATAACAACATTTTGTCTTGGTTTTTGATGAGTTCATCAGCAATAATGATTGCTTGTTTAGTAGGGACCTTATCTGCATTTGAGCTGTCAGTAGCTGATCTGGTATGTCCTCTCTGGGCAGTTGCTCGCCAGCCTCATGGCTCAGGGTGGCACAAGGGTCTCAGGTTCAGGTTGCTGCCCTTCCTGGATCTGGTTCCAACACTCACTACCCCTTGCAGGAGAAGGCCCTCTGCCTTATACTGCAGCCACCGAAGGGAAAAATTCTTCACTCCCCGCTATTGACACAATTTCTTTTCACATCAAATTATTTCTTGTTTCATGGGAAAATAAATATCATTGCTATAGCAAGTGCCTGTTTCTGAGTGCAGCCATCTCACAGGGTCACTGTCTTTTCTTGTCCAGATTGTTGTTTGAAACTCTTTTCGAAGTGGAGACAGATAGAGGTGAGAAACCACTGCCACTTACAGAAGTATTATCCCAGTTCTTCAGTTCAGCCACAAACCAACACAGTAATAAGTTCATGTTCATATCGGGCTTTGCTCAAAAGAAGCTGAATATATCAGTCCTTCAGAGACCTGCAGAAGACTTCTGCAAAACATCTTCATTCACAACTTTGTTGCAGGAATTAACTAGTCAGCTCATTAACCATCTCTAGTTGGGTACCAAGTGTCTCTCTAAAGGAGCTGCACTTTGCAGAAGGGTGCAGGGCGCTGCACTGAAGTTCAGGGGGCAGATCAGCTTTTGCTTTTCAGCTCAACTGATGTCTGCAGGGATGTGAGCAAATAATTTAATCCCTATGCTTTTTGTTTTGTTTATAGCAATTTTATTTTCCTGTTAAGACTGGTTTCAGGGAGCCAATGTCTCTCAACAAGCACAGTGTCTTCACTGATTACAATTTTGACAAAAATAGATATTGGCTAGAATTTCCCCCCAAAACCTATACAGTGCTTTGGGAATGGACCTGTTAGATATGTAAATGATGTTAATAATCACCAAAATATGTGGAACTATTAAAAACAGATGGGATAAAATAGAAAGGAATAATCTATACTTGTTAAAATATGCACAATCTTTTCCTCTAACTTCTTACTATCTCTCTCTGCTAAGCACTTTGCAATGTAAACAGATCAAAATTATTATTCCATTTGCATTTTTTAAGTGTTAATAACCTTTTTTCATTTTGCAAATCAACAAAATAAAAATGGCTTTTAAAATCTTTCCGATTAAGCGATAAGGATGCTCAGACTCAAAAAAACATTTGGTCGGTTGATCTAGCACTAACAATTATGTTAAGGAAACAATTTAACAGCCACAAGACACAACCTTGTAAGCATTAAGCATAAGTGTTACATATTTCTACTATAATTAATTTCCAAATAAAACGTTGCTTTATTTGCACATAATAAAAATAAATAATAAATTATATTCTTTAACAACCTAAGGTATCACAAATGCTAGGGGGAGAAGGAGTGCTCAATTTTTATCCCATCATTAAGACTGGAAGCTTTCAGACATTAAAACTAGCTGCAGGGTTACTTAGTTCAAACAGCACTTTGAGAAGGGATATCTTGTATTGATTAATAATTTTTCCATTATAAAATACATGTTTGACTGTTACTGGAGAACAGCAAATTTTAAACAATCACATTAGAATTGAGGCCAAGGGCTCCAAAAGTCTACTTTAGGAATAGAAAGACAAATCAGCTATTCTCCCCAGTGTTACTTTCTCCTCCCTGAGAAAAGCCTGAAAGAAAACACCACACAAAAAAGCTAAAAAAAAAATAAATTAAAATCCAGTATATTTCAAGAGAACCAATTCAGATGAAATGACCACAGTCTTTAAAAACCAACAATGTAGCAAATCAGTCTTTGCATTTTCTTTTGTATAGCTTTGAGTAGAGTACTTTTTCTAAAACATGAAATTATGCTGATAGCTTTAATTTCCCAAGGTCAGCCCCTATCTATTCCAGCCCCTGGAAGTCACTCATCCTCCACAGGTCCTAAGCCACCATCTTTAACGACTCAGCCATCACCTCAGCCAATGGTCTAAATACTGCAGACTGGACTCCATCAAGCTCAGAATAGAATGAAAAACATAGTTGCACTCTACGTATTTCCTACAGAAGGGACAGAATCTAAGAAGCTAAAAAAAAACAAAAACAAAAACAAAAACGTTGGACATAATGGTTTATTACATAAATATTCCAAGGCATAACATGCTTCGTCTAAAACAAAAGCTGTGTCCTAAAATGTACAGAAATAAAGATATACAGAAAGATTTCTTAAAATACATTGTTCAGCTCCTAAAATGCCTATTATAATTACTTTTTCATTATAGCAAAGAATATGAAAGGAAATTAGGAAAGTATGTTAATGTTACATCAAACCACAAAGATGTAAAGGCAAATTGATAAGTGCAGTAGGTTTTCCATTATTTAGCTTACAAGATTTTCAAACTTTTTTGTGTTTGCAGGAAGACGTGAAAACAACAGAAACAAATTTAAGAAGTCTTTTCTGTGAAAACTGTCATAGAGTTTCTACACTGAGAACAAGTAATCTCTGTACAAATTATATTTATTTTACCTTAGAAAAGTGTTGCTTAGGCATCTTTAATTAACCAGAAATGCCTAGCACCAATTTTAGCAGGTCCATTTTCACAGGATACTGTGTTGAACTTGATTGCCTTGAAGCCCCTGCCCTTACCCAATGTAAAGCTTACATTGTAGGAGCTTCATACATTTATGAATTCCCATCTGACATACTGTAAGTGGCAGGACCCCCCCTTTACGTTGGGTTCAAATCCTACCTTTTGTTTATTTCTATCTGAACTATGTTTTATATTGAGGAAGTATTTGTGGGAGGCAAAAGAAGTAAAAGTGCTGTGAACACTCCTTTGAATATAGACTTCTGAGAACATTTGTACTAGGAATGCAGCAATGTGGGAAAGCCATCTCCAGTATTCATGCAGCACAACCAAAAAAGCTATCATGGATGTTTTGTGGGGAAAAAGATATAAGTTCTCCTTTCCTTTTCTTCATAACTCTTAAATAAGGCAGCCTGTCACTGTTGCCAACTCGCACATGGGCTGTGCATAGACTAAATGAGATGTGTCTCTGACCAATGCAAGGATTCCTTGCGTGTGTGGTGACCTTTTCTGCAGGCTCTCTGGATACATGTGCAATCACAACAGGACTATATGAGGTGTCTCCATTTATCTGCCTCATCTACAAACCAGTTTCAAACACAGTGGCTTATTTGTACCTCCCACAATTAAATTATCTTTGCTAAGTATTTATGAAGCATACAAATTCTGAGAGAATCCAATACAGACAACACACCGTGCAGACAATTTCCTAACTTTCCATTGATTTATAAATCAGTCTACAACAGCCACTCCTAAACTGTAGTCCACAGCCAGGCAGAGTCATATCTGGTGATCATCTATCACATTTTTAAATAAATAATGATGCTAAAGGTGCATGATGGTTTGTGGAAAGGATGTGGTCCTGGAATGGGTCTGGGATCTTTCCACCCTTGCTCTCCCACAAAAAGCAGTGCCCCTGTTTGTGCTGATGAACAGATCTAAGGGACCCACACCAGATGCAATCTTAGAATCATAGAATGATTTGGGTTGGAAGGGACCTTAAAGATCACCTAGTTCCAACCCCGCTGTCATGGGCAGGGACACCTCCCACTAGAGCAGGTTGCTCAAAGTCCCATCCAGCCTGGCCTTGAACACTTCCAGGGATCAGACATCCAAAAACTCTCTGGGCAACCTGTGTGTGATGCAAGGTTCCACCCTAGGAAGATTTTTTCCAGAGACCTGAGGGGTGTGCCTCCTCTCAATTTGGCTGACACTTGCATGCCAGTACACCTTAGCTGAACCACAAATGGAGATGTCTTGATTGAATGCTCCAACAGGGAACGCCTGCAGCGGTGGTTTGACCTGGCTCACTCAGAACATAAAAATTCATAATCATCCCAGAGCATGTGGAATCCAACAAATCATCTCCAGAGCTAAAATGTCTAAGAAAGCATTGTAGACATCACAAGCAAATTAACAGACATAATCAGGCAGATCATCAGCTGGTATAAGTTGGCAGAAATCCACTGTAGCAACATAAGTTTTGTAAAGGTAACCTGAATTATGCCAGCTGAAAGACTCAGTTTATTTTTTCTGCCATTGTGCACACAGAATAACCTGTGTATTTTTATTTTTCTCCCCACTTTTTATTTTTGTATGAATCTTGTCTTTATATACACAGACATGCAAATAAATTAAAGGGTCAATTCTGCATTCCATCTGCTCTGCAGCAAACCATTTGTTGCTCTTTAAATGACAGCTGCTTGGCCTGGGAACAAGTTCTGCTGCCACTGTGCAACACACGTGCATGCTGCTGGCACAGCAGCCAATATCCACAGCTCTGAGCTGCCCTGCCTGCTCCCGGTCAGCCCATGCCCTGCCCTGGCTCCTCATTCCCGGGGCAGAGGACCGGGGGACACTCGTGAGGTAACAGGGTCAGGTGTCACCAAAGAGTTCCCCTGAACAGAAAACATTTCCCCATGTTATTCAGGTTTTCCCATTATTAGTAGCAGGAACAGGAGGTCTTGGTCTAAAAACATGCTTTGGTTACAAAATAGTAATATCCTAAGAATTGCTTCAACAATGCTGAGGACCAGTTCATACTTGCAGATATAGGAAGCTCTAAAAACTCTATGAAACTGTAGCAATGATGCCCACAATAGGGGGCTTATCAAAATTTTGCATTAGGAGTTTGCTGCTAAGTTTTGTTAATTAAAATTATCTGCTGTCACCCTCTTGAATTAATAAAATGTGCCTGGCATTCATTGAAATATTACAGGCCATGGTTGTTATGAAAATACAGTTGCTAGGATACCTTCATTATTTCATCCTCACATTATACTGGTCTATCAATTAATGAAAAAACACTCAAGCTACTTCCCAGCACATCTACGTGCATTCTTGACGCGTGACTTCCCTCATCTCGTGTGACGCTCCTCTGTGTGTTCACCTTCAAACCACAGTGTAGGAGACAACAGAATGACCACATCAATTTGCAAACTACCGTTGTACTAATGGTATAACTCTTCCACTTGGTCTTTTCTCATCCTCGTTTAAAACGAGGACAGAAGACCAAATGCCTTTACATCCAGTATTTCTGCACTGAATGTACCTGAAAAAATAATGCTTTTTTCGGGGGCAATCCCACAAGTCTATGCTATCCATTATCCATTTTAAACTTTTTATCATACAACCTCAGCAGTATAATGCCTATTCAAAAATGAGATCCTGCAAAATTATATATTTCTCAAGGCAGTTATCTAATAAAGTACATGAGGTATTCTCATTAGATACAAGGAGGCAGCCAAAGCTCTGGAAATACTCAGTCCCAGAACTGAATTTGTTTGAAAGTCTGATGCAATCTGATAGACTACAGTGGAAACTCACCTTGGATACACATGCTAAGCATTATGCTATGCAGGAACACAGAGCCTGTGCAACAAAAACTTCTGACACTTACAGTCCAAATGGAAATTAAGTAGGAAGCGGGCATTATACAGATCTTCTGGTATATTGAATTTCACAAGCAAGGCAGAGTGTGCACCCTTCATGTCATCCCCAGAGTAGGACAGGAATGTTGGAAAATATTCTGTCTGACCAGCAGTTAGTGAACACTGAGAGGCAGAGAATAAACAAAAACTCTATCTTCATTTCAAGCTATTTTTTTTAACAATTAGACCAAATATAATGCAATGATCAAGTGAACAAACAGAGCAGCTACTGACGTTTTCAGACAGCTCACCACATCTAAACAGCTGATCTATAAATAGCCTGCTTACAGTATTGCAGCACATGCTGACCACACAGATGTGATCTTGCAAAGTGAGTACCACAGACTGTACACAGCTGTTTTCACTTGGTTAAAGCCTGTGTGGTCTTTTCTCCAGGACAAAGAAATACACTCAATTTTTTTGAAAAAAAAAATGCAACTCCTGCTACAGGAACTAATAGATTTTTATATATTAAATAAGTTAATTTTGTCCTGAGAATGATCAGTGGTTCAATAAGCAAATAAAGACTCTCAAAGAAATAAGTGAAGTAGTTTGCATAAAACATTAGGAAAATATTCCCAAAGCACTCCACAAATTTCATGAGATATTAATAATTTGACATGATTATGTATGATTTGTTGAACACACAAGCATGCTTGAGTAGAGAGAAGGAACACCTATGACTGCCCAAGAGGCACTTACTGCATCCAGGAGTCTGACTTTTCAGGATGCTTTGTGTTAGGAATTACTGAGCACGCTTGGCTCTCACTGAAACCCTGTTGAGCTGAGGAGGCACAGAGCATGGCAGAAGATGTTCAGCATTTAACAGCTCTGGGATCTGTGGGCCAAACATGAGGTGCTGCCAATCTCTTTCTGGGAACCTTAAGAAAAAATGAATTTGCTTTTCCCATGCTGTCCAGGAGCAGCTTTAACACCCTTCTGGGCCCATGCTGCTGCGTGTCTGTTTGCTGTGGAGGTAAAACAGAGCCTGATGAGAAGAGTCCCATGAGTCCCTCTGTGTTCAGGGCTTCCAGTGTCATCAGGTCAGTGGTGCGCAGTGATCTCCTGCCTTCTGCCAGTGAGTCCCAGCTTAGTCTATCATGAGCTACTTCTGAACTGCCCCACAGCCGGTGTCAGTGTTCCATGTACAAACATGCCCAATGCATTATCAGGAATGTGGGCTGGTGATGGAGCATCCTGACTTGGGTGGCTTCCCTCCTAAGACATGGCAGATGAAAACTGTTGATCCTTGAACTGTTCCAGCCCGAAACGCTGTTCCTCTGTATGGCTACCTTTCACTGCATGTAATACCAGTTTGTATACTCACTTTATGTGGACACGTAACAGAGTGAAGTACAAATTAGTGCTCTGGTGTAGATGATAAAAACATTACTGACTGGCAGTTGGCATGTCTGTTTATTTTTCTTCATAATGAAGCCATGAGAAAAATATATATGTGATCTCAAACAAGTGCTGATTACAGTTCCTGCAATGTAAATGAGCTGCACACATATTTTAATTTCTTTGTAACAGTACACTTATTCCACTGTTCTATATGTGCTCTCTATTCTATTTGTATTAGGACAGGGTCTTTCTTTGTTGTGTTCTCCACCCTTCTGTTGTAATCAAGGCTTCTGCCTTTTGTTTACGTCATGCCTATTCTTCTTTCATTAGACCTTAATTACAGACCTTGTCTACTACTTTCGGCCTTTGGCTGTTTACAGAGCTGGTTTTGTGCCTCTCTCTCACACATACATTTCACTCCTATTCTTCTTTAGATCTCAACTTCTATACAGTCATCACCTTTTGAAAGTGCAAAGCAGGACAATTAGTCATTGTAACAAGATTTCCAAGGCTGGAAGGTCACATTACAACTCTTAAACTTCAGCGGTGTAGATGTTTTGAGATGCAATGTGAAAAATGTCTTTGATCTTTTTATTGCCTTGGTAAACTTTTTATTGGGCGATCCATTTACCTAGTCCATTAGAGAGCTCAGTAAAATATTCTGTGCACAAAAACACTGCACTTCACCAATTATGTATATATCTTTCTCTGTAAAATTTGCACTTCTATACAAAGGTCTAAAATAGTTTATGAATACAAATGACTTTAACTTCAAAGCCCACCACTGCAGCAAATTAGTTGCTGCCTTATATTCTTAGTATTTTTAATCCATGGTATTAAGCATCCAATTTTTAAAGGCATGCCTCCTACTTAGGAAAAATGAAGTCCTAGACCTGGTAAGTGTACAGTTGCTGGAACTGCAAATACAAGTTACTTGTGCATGAAGCCAACCAGATCCAATGTATCTCTGGTCACCCATTATCCATTTGTACACCCGAATAGCCCTGCAAAGGTGTTGGCAATTTGTACATGCTCCATTCTAAAAGATCAGACTTCAGAGATTAATGTAAACTCAACAGAAACCAAGGCTGGAGCTGGAGCTACCAGTTTGAACTCCCTGTTGCCAGATTCAATATATACTTTAAAAGTGTAAACATATACATGATACTGGCAGTGTCATCTTCTCTCACATCCCAAATTATCTGCTTTTGAATTCTAGACAGTAGAAAGGAAACTGCTGTCAATTGCAAACTCCGGACACTGTTGATGATGACTTTTTTGAACTAGATCAGCTCTTTCTGGTTGTGCCACTTCAGTGACATGATAATCCACAAGGTAGCTTCACTGCTCAGTAAAGTGTCCTCTCCAAGTTCTGAGGAGCATCTTCCCGCAGTCCCTGTAAGAAGCACAGAAATGGGCAGTAACTGGATTATGTCTTCTCAGAGTGTAGGAAAAGTTGGGTTTTGTTCCTCAAATGATCTTTGGAGCTAACCAAGGGTAGACAGGAAGCAGCAGAGTGGTTCCAAAATTTGCCATTCCTGTCACTACTGTGAGCAAGGGAAAGGTAAAAGTAGGGACTGGTACCAGCAGGAAGATCCACTCACTTTCAGCCCCTTCAGTTGTCACCACAGCCCCAGACATACAGGCCCTCTCTTGGTGGCAGCACCCATGGCAGGTCCAGAAAAGGAGTCAGGAAAGTCACAGCTATTTTACTACCTCAATCACTTACTGTAGCCAGTTGCCTAATGAGCTTCTTTGGCAACTTTGATGTGAACAGAAGGCTGATGCAGCCTACAAATAAACATCTGGTTGGTATTTTGAGTAACATGCTGCCATTTCAGGCATTGTTAAGGTGGCACAAAGTTGGTTTTGTCCCTCTTGTGCACCAAGGATCATTTGTCCCATCCCAAGAATATAGCCCTCTGTTCCTTTCAGCCTCTGGGGTGATTGGATGAATCTATCCCATTCTTCCCTCTCTCTAACTTTCTTCTTTTGCTCTATCGTACCACCACTTCATCGCAAGTCCACTTTCCTCCCCTTCTCCACCTCCACATATTTGCTCTTCAACTTGGCCTCCATGTCACCTCTATGCTTCTGCCCACTGTCCCCCAGTGCCCTAAGAGCCCATTCATCCATTCTCTAACTCCTTCACAGGATTTCAGCCCTCCCAGGTGGGGAGTGCTGAGCATGCAGCAGGCTTTGCTTGCTTGGCTTTTCTGCAAGTTTTCAGGCCTGTGCTTGGCTGTCTAACTTCTCTGTTGTTGAACCCTGAGCTTCCCCCTTTCCCCTCCATTCATTTTCTCCCTGAAAGTTCAGTGCCAAAGAGACCTTTTTCCTAAGCTACCTCCATGTTAGAGGAACTGCATGCATTGCCATTCACATGATATATCCCCCACCTCTTTCCTCCTCTTTCCACTGCTACTGCAGCATTTGACCTGCATGATAGAGATATGTTGTCTCCAAGAGGAAACATGGCAACATTAGAAGTGATTTAATTGGTTAGGTAAGAGGATGAACTGCAATTATCTCATATGCTCAACCAATTTTAGGAGGCAGGGATTCAATTGAAAGCATTGTATCTCAGAGGGCCACGACAATTCTCAACGTCAGTGACTTGGATACATGTGAGACTTTTATTCCCGACGCTCTAGCATCATAAACTTTTACAAACACAGATTTATTCATCAAACAAAAGGAAATAAGAGCAGCCTAAAAAAAAAAATACGTCCATTAAGCAATGTAACCTAACAGGTAGAGCCGTATCAGTGACCTAACTCTGCTATTTAAACCATGAAGATGCTGTGGTCCTGGAGAAACTGAACAATTCCCCAGCAATAGTGAACAGCAGCATGAGGCCATTAATTGAAAGCCTAGCTATAGTCCTGCAGTACACATTGTAATCCCACTAAGCATCATGTAAAATTATTTTTATAAAGTCAGAAAAGGCTTTGAAAAGCTTAGAACCACAGGATATAAATCTAAAATTACAGGGTGAAATTTTGCAATACTTCAGACACTACATAAATACAGTTTTAAGACCTTTGAACCTTCTCTCTGCATTATACTGACAACATAGGAATGGATGAACTCATTAATTTCAGCGTTTAAATTCACCTTCTCTGAAAACAGAAAACAAAGCTCAGATTTAAGCTAAGGAGATCATACTCTGTTGTTGTGAGTATCAAGAGTTCAGAATGTTACTCTGATACTAGATTTATCTTTAGTCCACTTCATTGACATACCTGTTGGAGAAACAGGAATTGCTTACACTCACAGGTAACATCAGCATTTTGTGTAATATAGAAAGAGTCTGATCTCTGGCAGTTCCTGATGGGATCTAGTCAGATGAAAGATTTAGAAAAACGTACCAGACTATTTCAAACCAACTAAACTAATTTTCTTCTGGCCTTCTCCTCCAACTCTGCTTGTTAATACTAAAATACTGCTCATTAAACCCTTGGAGAAAATGTGAAGTACTGCAAATGGTATCACTAAAATGTGTTAAGAGAACTAAACAAGTCAACAAACCTTATACTATATCTTTATCTGACATAACAAGAAAAGTAGAGGGGTATGTCTTGATCTCTTTTCCCTTAAAACAGGAGCTAGAGAAGTCAGAGTTGATAAACATTTGTGCTTTTCAAACAGTGTGGAGTTCATGCAACAGTGATAAACACTGTTCTCAGGGATCACACTGCAAAAGCAACAGAGGGAGACTGTGATTTTACACATACTATGTTCTAGACAAATATTTTATTTCCCAAGTAATGTTAATAAAAAATATTACTCCTTCTGGAAGTCTGTTTATATTTGTAGAAGTCATTGTTGATTTTGAATGCCGTACACTAAAATTGATTTTCTTTCTGTGCCTTGATACTCATTCTTTCAGTTTATTGTGGCTGCACATATATCTGAAAACTAGAAAGATGCATAATGTGCCATCTCATGCAATCAGAATCTCATGCAAAAGACATGAAAGTATTGTTCTATATAATATTGCACGTCATACAGTCCAGGAGATCTGACCATAAGGTAACTTGGAAGCACAGATGTGCCAATGGTTGTGTGAGCCCAGAGCAGTGCAGTGTGATCCAACTCATTTCCTGGTCATGATCATGTTACCCACCAGCACATTTGCCCTCAGAAATGAGTTTTGGCCTTTGTCTTAGATCCCTTCTGACCTGGACAAAGTGTCCATGGATAACAACTCCCTTGTTAGTACCTTCCTGAAGACAAAGGACAAGTTCTTTAACTCCTGAACAATTTGGCAAACATGGTTTTGTGCTAAGGATTTTGGAGTTTTACCCCAGTAGTATTGATATAGCATGAGGAAAGTTGCTTTCAAAACCCAACACAGATCATCTATCCAGCTCCACTCGCACTCAGTTTTTCCCCACTGGGTCCCACACATCAAGCCTATTTGTAGCTCTTGAGACATTGCTCAGTGGTAACCGTGATGGGTTTTTTTTACCACATTGCTTTTTACCATATCATCTTTCCAGTGCAGACTCCCTGCACATAACATATTGAAGTAGCAAATTTAAAAAGAGAATGTCTGTACAGGCTTATGTCACCCTTTTTCCCTTCACTTTGAGTCTTTTGCTGAACTAAAGGTACACTTTATCCTTTACACATCATCCAGGAGACATGTCATCCTGTCATCTATCCCATTATATGATGCCCCTGACACTCATTCACTTCATTGGAAAAGGAACTCTGTACAGGGCAAAAATGAATCTCAGTCCCACCTTCATAAAGATCCAGCACATCCTGGGACGTGGTGTGCATGTATTTATTGATACAGTAATCACGGTGAGTCACATTCTCTTTCTGTGTATTTAATGGAGACATTATTATTCTGCCCCCTTTGCCTCATTACAATAAAATCCTACCTTGGATTTAATAACTAAAATAAATCTGCTTGAGTCAGGGCAAGTGCTAAGTTAGTATTCTTCCTAAGGACCATCTTAGCTATGCAATGGAGAGATGACACTCTACATCAGCCAACATACGATAACCTATCTTTAATTTCTCTCTGCTCTGGTGCTATTATCTCTCCTCTGCCACAGCTGCATACTGCTATTGTCAGTGGTAAAGACAAGACATCTCTAATTAGGGGGCAGGATAAATTGCTTTTATCTACTTTTAACATGCTTTTACATGGCACCTGGTACACAAGTCTTAGCTAGGCAACGATAATTTGAAAAGCAAATCACTGCTTGGAGAAATATGATACATTTTAAAAAGAAAATTAAATGTATAGAATAGCAGAATCAACATATTGGAGATTGCTGAGCTTTAAAGCTGTCAGAAGTCTTGTATTCTTATGTTTTATATTGAGTTAAAATAAGCAATCACAGTCTATATACCCAGCAGTTTCTCTCCCTCTGTCTCTCTGGATGATCCAAAGAGCAAGCTGTGATTTTGGAACTATACATGCAACACAGCAAAGACACCCTTGCCATGCAGCAACTCTGTCTTCTCTGATGGTAAGTCCAACTGAACAGTTTTAAAACATGTTCCACAGGATCAGCATTGACTCATGCAGATTTATGCCTGGAATAAACCCATTCTGTGCAGTGCAAGTCCATATTACTCTTTTATCCTGTGCTTAACAAAAATAAATGAAAAACCCCAAATATGCAATAACAAATATTTATCTCTAGAGAACAAAACTTATTAACAAATGATTCACCTGTTACAGAAAACCAATAAATTAACTACTAAGGTCCAAAAAGTACTCATCTTTGGCTAACAGCAACCATTAAATATCAGTCAAAAATTTCAGCTGTCCATTACCTCTCTGAGTTCAGTTCACATAACTGGGAGTGCATGACTGCCGTACTAAAACCACACTGTTCAATCCCTTTGCTCCTCATCAGAAAGTATCAAGTGCTCTTCCATGAAAGGCATCACTACAGAGACATATATTCTTTATAATGCACTGTCAGTTGGCTTCATCTTCCCTAGCAGAGTCAGGCAGAGCTCATACTTCTAACACATCCTCCAGGCTTTTGATTACACTTTCTTAAAAATCTGTTGAGCTTGTCTGATTGTTAGGAGCTTTCTGAGATGTAAAACTTCATAGATCCAAATGGTGACTGGGCCAAATTATTTTATTTGCTATTTACTGCAACTTAGCATTTTGGAAAGTCTATAGAAACATCCAAGAGTGACAGCTTGCAGAGAAAAGCTCAGTACAGCTTCTACTGTTAGTTTAATGAAAGAGAAATCTCTTTGCCTCCAGACTATGATTTCTGGCCCGATTTTCTCCTGTGGTGGTGTACACATTACTAAACGTGCTCACAGAACTGTAGTCTGCAGCGTGTACCAGTTGCCTCCCGACAGAATTCCAAGTACTGTGCTGGTAAAACAGGGTCAAGGGAAACACTCCAGGTCAGAATAGAGTTTTAGTCACATTGGATGTTTTTTCTTCTAATGATAAAGCTAGAAAGGATCTTGTTTTCCCTAGTTCATTTGCATGAAATGCTTGTTCTCGGTCCTCTTTAGTGTATAGATAGGTAGTTTTTTATTCAATCCCTGGCTGGGTCAGAAAGAAAATAAGCCAAAAGTTTCCACCAGAGCATGCTATTAATTTCTTAAAGCCTCCATAAACTGCAAGAGAGATGGTGCGCATGCGGAGTCACTGAGCAGAGCAGCAAGGGTGTATCAAAGCGATAGGTGATGGGAGAGGCAGTGCCATAGTGGTGGTGGTCTAAGGCAGGAAGGGCAGATTTCTGGGGAGCGTGAGACTCTGTTAACACCTTTGCTGATCCTTGGAAAGAGAGACAAACTTTGGGAAACAAACCTTTCTTTAGTCTTGATAAAGAAGAAATAAACTTCAAGGATAGGTTAAGAAAAATTGCCTCTGTGATAACCTATGTAATATATGAGGCAAGAAATGCCCAACTGTGCTATCTTAGTAAATACAATGTGCAGAGCTGGTGCTGAGCAAAACTATCAAGTGTAGGTGTCAAGATTCTTATAGCAATGTTTAATGACTCACGTAACACACACAAAGCTGCAAAAGTGACATTGCCTATCTAATACAAGGAGAAAATCCTAAAAAGGAGCTGAAGACCATAATTAGAAAGTCAAGCACCTAAAGGTTAGAAAATGCAATTTTCTGTAAATAAGTTCAGTAATACAGTCTCTACAAGCTCGTCACAAGCCATTTTGGCATGGTATCTTGATTTCACTTAGGGCACAAAGTAGACCATACTTACTCAGTTAATGAACAACTATCCATTCGTCTTTCTCCTGTTCCATTTGCAACCCCCTGATGCATACTAGTCAAACAACCTTCTAAAATCAGAATGATTAATGTTTCTCCAGTGCTCATCACAATGTTATCCAAATCTTGTTTAATCACACTTATCTTCATAACAACCTTGTGAAATGATGGAGCGGCTACTCTTTATGTTTCAGCTGGGGACGAGAGGCATAGATAGTAATCCTAAAAGCACCTACTGATGCTGGGTACCCAGTCTGAGAACTGTGAGCCCCCCTGCTCCCTCCCCATTTTTCTTATTAGTTAGCATTATCTTGCTCTTTGTACATTCAAAACAAAACTATCATTGATGTCACTTGGAGCAATGAGTTCTGAGCATCCATAAAAAGTCTGTCTCAGGCCGTACCCCTTAAAAGGCAAATTAGTGTAGAAGCTCTGCTTAGTATATCTTCTTCAGGATCAACTGGGGACGTGCTGTGGAGATGAGAACAGAATCTGCTTCTTTACCGAAGTATGGAGATATTAGTGCATTGACATATGCATGCATATACATGAATATATGCATACACATTCATTTTACTTATCAATTGATTTTTACAAGCAAGTAGATAAATTTCACTGTTATTGAGAATAATAAGTACTGAAAAAGAGAAAGGAGTCCGGTAAGGATTTACCATCGAAACATGACAGAATATTTGGCATAATTTACTCTTGCTTTGGGCTAATTTTAAATCATAAAGTTTTTCCCTGATTCCCAGTTTGTTTATTCTACCATACTAGTATAGCTTTCTTAGAACATATCCTTTATTTTTTTCAGCTGACTTTGTCCTCCTTGAGGCATTTATACCCCATGAATACATAAGTGAAAAAAAGGATTTTATTTGATGGAGGAAGAAGCAAATTCAGCAAAAGATAGCAACAAGCACTTTGCAGTACTTATCAACAGTGAATAAGGTCTACATCTTTCCCAGATAAATAAGCAAACAGAAAACTAATGTAAATACATGGATAACCTCAATGGATTCAGTGCTACAGACAGAAAATGTGCCATTTCAGGGACTTGCAGGAGTAACCCTGACAGAATCTTCTTTGATGGAGGCAAAACATTGTTCTAATTAAAGAATCTTAAGTGCATCTTCCTCATCTGTTTGGACTAGTTTTTATTCAAAATACGTAAAATTGGCCAAGCCCTATTTGAAAATCAGAAGCTTATATTTATGCTAATAAAATTTAATTTATAAATATAACTAAAGGCTTTAATTTTTTCTCCATGT
The DNA here is from genome assembly GCA_013400555.1 of Jacana jacana. Taxonomy (NCBI): domain Eukaryota; kingdom Metazoa; phylum Chordata; class Aves; order Charadriiformes; family Jacanidae; genus Jacana; species Jacana jacana. Next base: position 31,019 of record VZTM01017336.1, on the reverse strand, counting down.
TTGTCATGTTTTAGGATACTGTTTTCCTACATTAATACCAGATGCACAGTAAAGATGTTTATATTTCCTCTGCTTCAAGATATATACTACATAATACAGTAGCACACACATGTAACTTGTCGGTATCTATGTGCCAACCTAAAAAGGCTTATCGTCTTTATTAGATTTAATTAGATCAAGCCACATCCGCCAGTTAAGCTGTCACTTTAATATAGAACCAAAGTGTATGGATCATACACGCAACCTTAATTGAAATTAGTCCTAGCACCATTTTTTTTCCTAAAAATTGTCCTCCTCATTAAAGGAAACATCTATTTTAGTTTGAACTTTTATCAATTCACTGTGAATGTTAAAAATAAAGAGAGATATGTGCAAAAAGGAGGTGTTGGAAAAATCAGAATGTACTTGTGTCTGTATTATTTATGAGTGACTAGGGAGACCAGGGAATAGGGAAAGTTTGTACTAATAAAGCAATCCAGGTAGCTTATAAATATATTGAGCTTTAAAATGCAGAGAGGATATTTGGTAGTTGAAATGTACATACAAAAGCTGGCAGAACCACATTTCTAGTCAACTCAACATATCAAAACTTGTGTAAAATACTACAATAAAGAAAGCATGATCCAACAGACTGTGACTTTAATGTTAGAGTGATTCTCATGAAAAGTCCACTGTCAGTGATCCTTTCTGTCATGGCACCATATTCATACAGTGAGAAAAAACAGGAGTTTTGACAAATCAGAATCCCATGAACCTAAGCATGATTCAGCTATGGCTGTTGACTTTCAACACCAGTGTTCAAACCGAATTTGAGCTTTAAATGGAAGATAACACACATAGTTAGCAAAAAAAAAAAAAAAAGCAGAATCTCTGACACAGAAAGACATCCATCCTTGTCTATGTTACATGTTTGAGAAGGCACATATGTATATTAGCTATCATAGAATCATAGAATCATTAAGGTTGGAAGAGACCATTGGGATCATTGAGTCCAACCATCAGCCTTACTCTACAAGTTCCCCCCTGCACCATATCCCTCAACACCACATCTAATCAATCAACTCTTAAACACATTCAGGGATGGCGACTCAGCCACCTCCCTGGGCAGCTGATTCCAGCCTGACCACTCTTTCTGTGAAGAATTTTTTTCCTAATGTCTCATGCCAAAACGAGTTAAAAAATGAAAAATTAAAAACAAATTAACCAAAATACAGCTGTTACTGAAGTCAGTGAGGCAGCTCAACATTTTTTCCTTCTGAGCAGAATCAGGCCTTTGGTTATGGAAAAAAATATAAAATAAATAAAAATAATTTCATAAAAATGAGAAATTATAAGTATTAATGTGTCTAATGCTACTTGCAGACATGGTGATGGTGGACTATTGATGCTACAGTTCATGCTGATTCAGCTCATGTGTTACTGGTGTTATAAGCACTATGTTCATCAGATGGGACCATTAATCCAGAGATAACAACTCTGGAGCCGGTCCAGGCACAGCAAACTTTATACAAATTCCCCTACACAAGAGAAGGCTATGCTTATCCAGCTTCAACATTCTACTGAAGAATAATGAAAATTCAGGTCAATCCCATTCCAGCAAGACAGCAGTAGAGAGACTTTTTAAGAGGGAAGTCTACAAATTTAGGAAGTCTTTCTTCTTTCTTTTGCTCCTCCCCCCTGCAAATTGTTTTCTAATGTGATGACATGGGGAAAAGATAACAAGAATTACATGGAAAAGATTAATTTCTGATCAAGTTTTGAGCCATCTATCAATTGCTCACATGTAGCTTAATCTAGGCACTTACACAAATAAGGTAAGAAAAGGACCAGTGCAAAGTGGATAACGAAAGGAAATGGCTGGGTGCATTCAATTTTCAGCCAAATGCCTATTCATATACTGGAAAATAAAGATTCCCTCTGACAATCTTTCCCCCACATAGTTTGATATTTAAAATTACTCTAAATTGCATGATGAAAGATGACTTTTAGGTACAGTAAAAATTCTACCTACAAATCTTCATCTTTAGTCTAAAGTTTTACCTTTTCATATTTTAATCCAACTTTGGCAGGTTTTCTCTGCTCTGGGACAGTGAACCTAAACACTTACATCTGGATGTGGTTGCTTGGGGTCCTCCCTGTGCACAAGTTGGAGCCATCAAGCACTTTTTATAAATCTCTGAACTGTCTTTTCCACTGTGAAATGCATTTGTGGTTTTCCCCTTGTCAAGCTGCATCAAAGCGGATATCAACTGCTGTTACTGCTGGGCAGCAGAAGATTTACAAGAGAACGGACCCATGATGTTCCCTCTCTGCAGCAGGACACACCACCCAGTCTTGGCTGCAGAGTAAAAGTTGGTCTGTGCTTCTAGAGAAGGAAATCTAATCCCTTAATAACTTTCCCAGGGCTAGACGGCAGTGTCAGTTTTTCCCTGTTAGCTTTACTTGAGAATAGCAGAAACAGACAAAATTTCCTGTTAAAAAAACCCAACCAAACCAAAACAAAAAACCAAAACCCCCCAACCCCATTGTAAAAATTATGAGCAAAAAAAGTCTTTCCAAGACAAACAACCCACAGCCCCATTACCTTTGAGAGTTCAGGTATGTATTGTCATATAAAGGTATATCTGGTTTGCTGCTCTGAATAACTCACATGTTAATGACTAGCAGTTTTAACAGAGTTGCAAACTTCCAAGAGAAGAATTCAACTGTTTTCTTTCCTTCCCTTGCTCCTTCTAAGTCACAGAAATCAAAAGCTCTGACTTTCCTTCATCCTAGAATATTTTCTGTCCTGAAATGAATATTTAGACAACATATTTTTTTTTTAAGAGCTTGCTTTTTTTTTTTTTTGGAGATTGAACTTGAACTCCATTTACTGGCAAGTCTGTATTTACAAGGCTGCCAGCTAAAAATAACGCATGAAGAAAGAAGTCATGTGGAACAAGTCAGGGCACAACACAAACATTAAGAAATAAAATTCCTTACAATATTCTGCACTCATACAGAAAAAGTTAAAGTTCACGGTCACAGAGGAAAAAGCCTGTAAGCAGTCCAGTGCAGCAGACTATTGCTATAAATTGAAACGCAGCCTACCTCAAAATGTTCTTTTCACAGTAGCATGCAAGTATGACAATGTAAGTAAAGCTGAGCAGCTGCATGTTTTTTCTGTAACCTGCTTGTTGCAAGGAGGTCCTGCATTTATATTGGACCAGTGGCAGAATTTGAAGATACTGCTAAAGCTGTATAAAACCACTGCCGGGAGTAAAACTGCACCAATGAGCTCCAAAATGAGCCAAGATTTATTGTATGTTCCGTCTGAGACTGGGACGAGGTTTAGAAATCAGTTGATATGACCTGGGTTCTTCCAACTCTGTAGAAAGGTGGTATGCTAATAATTATCACTAGACTGTAGCATAATCTATTGCTTGCAAAATGCTTTGAAGGTCTTAGTCAAAACTTTATGTGTAAGATACTAAAACATAAATAAGTCACAACATAAAGTTTGTATATTGAGAGCATTTTAAGATAGATATGGCTAAACTAGTTTTTACTGAACTTTTGATGGTTAGAAACAAAGACTCACAAACATGAGTTCTGTGGAATCTTCCTCTTAGTATATTTTCCCTAAAAAGAAATAGGTCGTTGTCTTGAAAATATATACTGACTTTTTCCAGTATTAGACATAACTATGACATAACTATTACGAAGTCCTCTAAGAATTTTCAGGATGATTCGATTTATGGTATCTTTCTAATTTACATTTCAAAATAGAACACTTACATACAGTTGGACTAGATGATCTTGTACGTCCTCTCCAACCTTGCTTTTCTATGATGCTGTGATTTTAGAATCATCTTTGCCATGTGGTTAAAAATTCTGCTTTTTACCCAGTTCTGTTTCAAGATAAGAAGGTTAAGGCTTTCAGACTGCATGCTCATAAAGAGCCATGTGCTGCATTGTGTAGCTGACTGGTGTATACATAAATAACAGTGCAGAATAAAGTGGATTTGTGAATGAGCCTAATCGTGTGCACAGGCAAACCAAGAACAGTGGCCTTTTATACTGCTGTTTGTGCAACACAAGTCACGGATATGCAAAGCATAAATGTGCTTCTGCCTTTGGGCTACTGAGCAGCTATCACACAACAATTTGTCCCAGATTAAATGCCTTCAAAAATGCAAAATAAGCATGTCATTCACCTGCCATCTCTTCCTTTCTTATGCCTGATCCTATCATATCATATTCTTCCTAATCTTCCTCCGCGGGTGGACTGTTTGCATCGCTCCTGGTTTGATCCTGAGTGCAGCAGGACTAGTGTGAGTTTTCTTTCAGCAAAACCGCTTTTATTTGGCAGCATCATAATGTCTATCACAAGAATCGAGAGCAAGTCCTTTTTGCTGCTCTGCCAAGATCTTGAAACTCACCTCCTTGTACTGTGAGCGCTTTTGACCCGAGCTAATGCGATTCTTGACCTGTCTAAGAACACTGAGAATCGAACTGCCATCTCTTGGGAGAGGCAGGTTTAGCAAAATAATCTCGAACTCATTGAATCACCATGGCAGCAGAAAGAGATACAGATTTCCACCAAGTGAAAGGATCTACAGATTTGAGGCAAGGACATAGGAAAAAACCCATCACTCTTCCCTCCCCTCCTCCATCAATACTTTGGAAAGCTGACTTAGAAAATAACAGGGGACTGAAAGCCATATCACTGTGGTTAGGGTAAGTGAGAGCCATCGAACAAAGGCATCGGGCTCGGAGGGAGCCCAGGGGAGGTTAATCGGCATCTGTGTGGGATTACCCACATAACTACTTACTGCCTGAGATCCCTATCACCCTTGTTAGCTCAGGTATGTTGGAGAACAGCTAAAACATCTCTGCTGGTTTGGTCCACTAATCACTGAGGGCAAGGTTGTGGCACCCTCATTAACACATTTAAATCAGGCTGGCTACCAAGGAAATAAGCTGCACAGCAAAGTAAACAGTGGAAGAATTCGGGCTGTTATCAGCTCTCTTCACATGCAAAGAAGTATCAATTGATAGAAAAGCTACACTCTGGTAAAGTTTCAATGCAGCCTTGCTGTTATCTTTATAGACAAAGAAAAACAGAGATACTCAGAAATCAGGCAAGAAAAAAGGTAAGAAATCGATGTGGTCCTCTCTCCCTAGGCAGCTGCTGCTTACCTGTGTGAGATCTGGGATGAAGAGCTGATGCCCCACTGCCTGACCCCATGCATCAGGTCAGCATAGGAACTGCTACACAACCTACATCCTATCCATCCAGACGCACAACCTGCTTCTGGCTGAACACCTATCAACCAGTAGTAATGTATTCCTTCCAAATCCATATGGAATAAGGTAATTAGCTAAATAAAGAACTAGGAGTTCCGAATTCTTGAACTGATGCCCAAGAAAAGGGACAGAAAGTACTTGGGCAATCCAGGTCACCTTCCTTCTTCTGTCAGTGATACTTGCAGTCCCCCAAATCCCCTGCAACTCCTGCAAGTGCTGCTGCTCACCAGGATAGTTGGCTGTGTCAGGGAGCAGAAGCACAGGCAGAAGGAGGGCACAACTCGCAAAGGAAGGAACACATTGCAGTTTTGTGTGGCGAGCATGTTCATTTTAATTGCTGGGGAACAATGCTTCTCCACACCACCCACGGCTTGGGCCTGTGACTTAGTGGCACAGTCTGTCCCTACACATGCAATATGGCTTGCTTGTTTTTTATTATTATTTTTTAACACAACTTTACAACGAGCAATTTAACAGTTTCCTTTCCTGATTCTGCATGGCAATTGCACATTGTTTTCACGGTAGTGCTTTGCGTTTTGAGGACCATGTTACTCTGACCCATCACTTGCCAGTGTGGCAAGGAAAAAGAAGATGATTTTTTTGTTGCTGCCCTGAGTTACTCCCTCAGGTAAGCAGCTGCCTATTTCAGCTGTCTCTACAGTCAGTCCCACACTAACATAGGGTTAAAAAGCACTCTTTGTGCATAGGGAAGGTACTTCTGGTAAATCCATGCTATTTTTAAACAATCACAATGAAAACCACTGTTAACGTTTTCCTCAGTGCTGGCATGCAGCTGAGCCTTACATGGGGTTCCCCTTCTTGGACCAATTTTTTTTCCTGATCTTGCTTTGTTTAAACTGCTTTGGTGCATGATTTGATGGAATGTGTGGAGCAGAAGGAAACTTTGGATTGATTGCCAGATGCCTGCTTCATTCCTCTAACCTACAGTGTTATTAAAATATTACCAACTGGTTCTCAAGATCTTTCTACTGCAACAACTTAAAAATAATTTGGATATCAGTTTTTTTGCTTACTGTTGTGTTGTGATTGTTGTCTCTGTTGTCACAAGTATGAATATCAGGTAATGGGTACCATTCATTTTTGTAGTTAGTAGTTTTCCTGGGGTGCCAGTGACAGGAGAAATGTATGCATTAAAACAAGCGTGATGGAAAGCAGCTCTCTTTATAATTTCAGCCCAGCTGCTGTATTGATGGATACAATCTTTACCACATGCTCCAGGTGGCTTCTAATGCCTGACTCCCTGCAGAAACCTCTATTTGCACATCTTAAACCACTTATTGGATTTGAACAGGATTTTTCAGCCTGAGTGCAGTAACAGTGTTCACTTATGTAATATTTGTAAATCCTGGCTTTACATTTCACTCACCAGACTATCTTCAGAGGTATTCAACAGGGCCTTTATGTGGTCTGATTCTTGCTTTTTAGTGAGATCCCGTCAACTTGTACGGCTACAAAGCGCATTGCTAAATTTATTTTCCATCATTGTCAGCGGTTTACAATGAACTGTAACTCAATTAATCAGCCCTTGCTGAATAGTGCTTTTCTTTGTCACCAGATTTCATATAAAATTCATCTGAAAGCTTTGTATTCAAAGTTCACAAAGGTTAACCTTTATTCAGGGCATGCACCTCCAAAGGCTCTAATCAACTTCTCCACTGTTGTTTCAAACTTCACTTACTACTGTACCAGTTGCTTTGAATTATTGTGCTTGAGACCTTTATTTGGTGCCTGAGTGACTGGACTGGCACGCTGAAGGCTGCAAAAGAAAGGGCTTTTATAATTATGGATGGGTAGAGCAGTTACTAAAAGATATATATTCCATCTTGTCATATGCATTACAACTGTCCACCACCCAGACGTTTACTGTACACTTTGTAGCTGTGCAATAAAACTTCAAGTGTTCTCATTCCTCCAGTAATTCTGTGCACAGCCCAGATCTTGTATAATGTTTAAGGGACTTAATAATAAGTTAGTGTACTAATTAGTGGAGACAACAGCAGACACCCGTGATTTATAGCAAATGCCCAACAGATGATTACACTGCTGAACCACAAGTAAATCTTTTCAGCAGTGAGCCTTTACAATTAATTGCACATCAGTATACTTATTTTGCTCCTTTATATTAAAGAAAAAAGGGAAAAGATGAAAATGTTCCCTTTGAAAGGTGGACCTTATGGTGGCTGCAGGTGTTTCTGCTGATAGAAGGCATTGGTATGCAAAACCAGTACCATTGTCAGATAGGATAAACTTCTATTCCCGTCCTCCTTTGTTTAGTATGAAATATTATTCTCCACTTGAGTGATGTTTGCATTCCTTTCCAACACAGTTGGTTTGATTTGTGACCTGAATACAATGACATACATACCAATGTTCCATTACATGAGCTAACATATTTGGGATTCTTGAAGGTGGGAGCGCAAGGGGACAGCAATCGGACTACATTATTTCTTTGAATTTTGGCATAAATGCTACATCCCCTTTTCGTTTTGTTGTTGTTGTTGTTGTTGGTTTGGTTTGGTTTGGTTTGGTTTTTTACTAAAATCTCATAAAGATATTAAGCACATAAATTTAATATGAATCCAAGGCAGCTGAACTGACACAATAGATCTAAGGAAACAATAGTGCTTAGATTATTGACCCAAAAGGCTGTAAGAAGGATTAGCACGACAGACTGTAACAGTTCCTCCTCAGCCTTTATAGTCTGCTGGGTCCAAAGTCCACTTTCTCCCAAGCAGAGAACGTTCTCCAAATTATCATGTTTTCTAAAATACCTGCTAAGCTACAAACCACACTCCTACAAAGTGGTTGGGATCTATCCAATGAGTATTAGGCAAACCAGAATATAGATAGACTGTAAAACAGAAGCCAGCAAATTATAGGCTTGAAAATGCATCATCAGAACACTCAACATAGCTGCTTGCAAATTTAACAAAAGTATTTACTTGAGATGTTGGCCAAATATGAGGTAAATGACACACAGAATATAGTTTCTAATTCACATAGGAAGATTATTTTGGGCTAATGACTATTTCCTTTAATACAGATTATTTTTCTTTTCTTAATTACTACATTGTAACACAAGAATAAGTTTGATCCCTATATGTTAAACAATAACCAGCAAGAGGAGAATTCAAATTAGTCATCTGGCCTCTCATGGCATCATTGACTTTTTCTTCAGTCTCACTGATGTAAAAATGTCCATGCCTTCATCTTAAATAAAGCAAACTTGGCGCTCTAAAGCAGCTTTTAATTTTCCATCTGGAACTTTTTCCCAAGCAAAGATGGCCATTGCACTTCCAAAAGATAAAAGAAAATGAAAAATACTCTTAACCTTTCTTCTGTTTTTTTTGTGGTTTTTTTCTCATTTTAGTTTTAGTGTTCCAAATATTATTTCAGGCAAACTGAAAGATGAGGAAATTAAGAGAAGGGAGATGTGGAATCTCAAAAGCTAAAAATATGGAAAAATCTCTAACAGCTTTCTTTTTGCAAAAAAAATGTATTTCTCTTTCAGAGAATTAGGTTTCTCCATTGATATATTGGAAAATTGAAGACCATCCATGAAAACCATTTTTCAACCAACATTACTGTAATCACAAAGCTGCTAATGACATGCTGCATAGCTTCAGGGCAAATCAATTAATCTGAACATCAATATCTCCATCTGTGATATGAATATAATAATTCTCTTTTTCTTAATTAATCTGTAATATTCTCTCTCCTCACTTGCCAAGTGCCCATAGCATTCATTGTTGAGGACTAATACAAGGGAGCCAGAGGGACTGACCAGCAGAGAGGCCATGAACCCACAGACAGAGGTCTGTTCCAAAGTTCTCACGGATGGTGGGGACCTCCCTGAGAGTGAGGTCTCTGTCCTGCTTACCATAAGGGTAACGCAACCCCAGGAAATCCTGGGAGTGACAACTTTTTCCACGATATCCAGGGAGCCCAGCCCACCCCTATGTTTTCGACACCCATCAATGTTTCCCTCATTGGCTTGGTGCGGATTTGCTCATGAGGCTACACTTAGCGTCAGCTCCCGTACCACAGCATGACTCTGGTCGGGTATCTAACAGTTTTATCCAGGATGGCCTCACAGGCTGCCAGACACACAGCAATGAGCTGACTCGTCCTCTAATGAGGTACCGACTAAAAGCCCGCCAAAGTTGATGGGCAGCGCTGTCACTGCAAATAGGGTCCGCAGCACTTCAAAACGATTAGAGCCAATTTTACTCAGGAGTCATCTCTTCTAGGAGTTACTTATCAGTCACTCTGCTGGCACGTTGCAGTCACATTGCTATTACAGCCTAGTCACAGCCCCTGTTACATGACAGTTTCCTTAGAGTACAGAGCAATCCTATCGCACTTACTTTATATTGACAGTTGTACGATGTCACTGTCATATCACAGATATTTCCTTGTCATAACTTAGCGACATTGTAGTCACACGACAGATACTTTTTTAGAGCATGCTGAATCTTTTGCATGGAAAACTCTGATAACAGCAGTGGCTGCTTAGTTATCTTTTACCTGTAGTTATGGCAAAACATTTTGTGGTGGCCACCTCTACTAGGTGCTTTGACTGTGACACAAAGAACCATGGAAAAGTTGCTGTTGCCCAGGTCCTCAGAACCACTTTAACGACAAATTTATTAAAAGCTAAGTATATTTACAGACAGTTCCATATTTTATGGATGCTTCTTAATTTTATTGTTCAAGTCCTTCAGTAATTTCCTTTGAATTTGGAGTTGTTATCCTTATTAAAGCTATGTGAATAATTAAACATATAATTCTGTTCGCACATCTCTCAAAGAAATAATAATTTTTTTGAAAGCATTTGTAATATAATGCTCATTATAACTTTGTTACTCCTTATAGCCTCTGTGTTGCACGTATTTAATAAGCAACACCTAAATTGTGTATTGATACAGTTCAAATGGCTGTATCAATACACTTGTTGACTGATGAGTCCAAGGAGAAGCCATCACTGTTGTTAATGTTCCTTCAGGTTTCTTAAGAAAAATGTTACACTGGAAACTGAAACTGCTTTTAAGAGATGTTCCTCCATGTGTCTTTAAAAAGTAATCCTTTTCCAGATGTTATATCACAAGAATATTTAGAGGAGAGAAGCTATATATGCTCTAAGTGAGAGAGCTTAAACATTAGTATGAGTGGAGAATTTGCAGTATTGCCATTGTTCTATATTTATCTGAATATTACAAAAGTGTCTTCCCCCTAATTCTCCATAACTACACACCAGCAAGAATATTCTGTCTTAATTTAAATCTACATCAAAACTCATCATCTTGAAGTCATTTCCCCCTGGGCCAGGTAATCAATGCAAGTCCACTCTCTGGTTATATAAAATTTCTCAGTGCAGAAGAAATAATAATAAAAAAATAACCCACCCTTCCAAATGATTTTCCTTGTCTGTCTTTGATACTGTAATGAACTATTGATTCTATGACCAAGTGTTCCATATTCCTGTCCAAATAATCTTGGGGCTCATTATATGGAGACTGGACCTCATCCCAGGTTCCCAGCTCTACAGTTGGACTTTATTACTGTTCCTACACATTGTAGGGGCTGGTACTTCCCTTCAAGCACTGAGTTGGGTGTAGCAGAGTAATTTCTTAGCTGTAGGCAATCTTCGCTGAAAACAATTTTATATTTCTTTTTTGAATTGTAAGCTATGGGAGGAAAAAACTTGATTTTAGGTCTTTCTTTAGCAACTGTCTTATAAAACATAACTATAATTAATCCTTTATTTAAATTTTGTTAATTTAAAGATTTTTTTCTGTCTTGATTTCACAAAAAACTACTTGTTTGCTTTAAATCATCTCAAAGACAAATGCTGTTCCACATCAGGCGGTTTCTCTGTTCTCAAAACTGAAGTTCACCGTGGTGGATGTCTTACCATAGACCATTCTGAGAGAGAGGCTGATTTTTAATACAGGCTGCTACCTCGACTCTCTTTCCTGCATGTTGCATTTTGGCACTATCTTCTAATTATTCACCTGATGTATTTAAGATGCAGCTCTTTAAGTTCTTTCCCCATGTGTCTCTCCCACTAAAATGCTATTGTTTTATATATGAAGAGCATGCTGCAAATTGTATTAAAGCTTTAAAAATGCAAAGACAAAGGATGAGCTGAGAAACACCAGCACTGACATAAGTGGAGGTATATGGACCTTGCTGAAATTGACTTTGAAGCCCAAATTTTAAAATTATAATCCCTCTGATTTTCAAAAGGATCAGACTTGAGTATGACAATGTCAGTTATATGAAAATCAGGGTAATTTTATGGGCAAAATCCCATTTTTACATGCGAATCCAGCATAAAGTGAACAGGTTTTGTATCTGGATACTTTATAGACTGTCTACTTGTGCCAATGCTTATAAATGACATATGTACATAATGTGCCAGTGTAAAACCACTTTAAGCAAGAAGTCTGATGCTCTGCTGATAATTTAACATGTACTCTAGTTGATACCCTTAACACATATATTCATTTTCAGCACTGTGTTAGTAGTCTCTTGAAATAAAATTGAAAATAAAATGAAATAATCTTAGTGCAAAGTCAAATTAGGAAAGAATCAATAAGTATTAACATTTTAAGATATAACCAGGGGAAAACTAGCAAATTATCTCACAGAAAAGAGATGATATTAATACAAATGAATAAGAAGCTAATCAAGAAGAGGAATCTGAACACCCACAGAGGAGTTTGCAAGCTGTCCTAGGTTTGTTTCATTATTATGAATATATTTATAATATCTGATGAAAAGTGAAGACAAAAAAAATCTAAAATCTACTTGCAGTGCTATATGACTAAAATCATAAGCAGGCAGATTATGCAGACCTGCTAAGTGAAGGTTTTCAGTCAATTCCCTCTTCACAGCACACTACATTCTTATACTGCAGAAGTACTCAGCATGGAGCAGATCTGCAGTCGTTCAGTGGCCTCCAGCTTCAAGATTTCTCTCAGAAAGCAAGACAAAACAGGTATGCATGCAGTCTTGCTTTGAGGCTTTTTATTACAGGGCAGATATTGCACCAAACAAACCCAACATTTTCTTAAGCATCAAATACTTACCCCCAGAATTCAGGCCTAAGCCTGTGAACTGCACTGTGGCCTATGCCAGTTCTTAAGAAATTGTTTCAGAAGTAGAGAATCTTTTCAGAATGATCCATCTCTATATACAAGTTTCCTAGCACCTCAAACCAAACATATATTTTTTCTCACTTCAGAGGAAAACGGGTTGAAAGCATCTGTTTTTCATGCCATCACACTTTTTTAATTTAAAGAGCAAAACCAGAAATATATAGCGGAACTAATATGGGCTACAGTCTTTTTACACTTATATGTACTATCTGTAACTGGAGCAATAAAACTTTCAAAAACAAACGACCTTTTTTATGTCCACTTTTATTTGTCTACCTTTCAAATAATAAAGAAAGTCTATAAAACAGTTCTACTCTGTAACTTGTGAAGTTAAATCTAACTCACCAAAATAATGAAGGAACAGCGCTCTTTTAAAAATAGATCCGGTTGTAGCTTAATTAAAGAAGTTAAATACATTCCATTGCTATGAGGCACTTCACAGCAGCACACAATTTATTATCTGGAATTAGTCACTGGCTGAAAAAAAAATTAAGTTCAATGCTTACTGTTATGGATTAAGGTAGAAAAAGTGTAGGATGCTACCAATTTATTTTATTTTTATTTTTAAACCATGCTAGTGATTGTTTTCATGCAATTATATGCAAAGACAAGGAGTTGCTTGCTTGGATTCTTTTGTTAATGCACATATTTAATTTTATTTCCTCTATGTGTTTCAAAACACAAAAATATGGTAAAATATTTAAAGTCAGTATGTTTTCATCATTCAACTGTTATTTATGAATAGTTTCTTTTTATGCGTTCACAACATCCTGTGTTTGCGTTGTTCTGAGCTGTATATTATTTATCATCTGGCACTACATGATTCCAGTGTGGTAGTATTTATTGTATATTGCTCTGATGCAATGTCTGCGTAGAGGGCCTGTGTAACTGTTGTATAGTCTACAGCAAGGAAATACAAGGCAAGAGACCTAATCTCTCTCTCTCTCTCTCTAGGTGCACAAATGCTAACTGGATGGCTGGCCAGCACATCAGAGGTATGAATGCACTGATGGGGCATCAAGTTTGGCCATAGCTGAGGTTCATTGCTCAGTTAACCTCTGACCGTGCCAGAGCACACATGCTGTGCCTGTGGGACTAGCTGGACAAAAAAGAGGATTTCACAGGTCATGTGCTATGCAGACCTGGTTTAAGTAGTTTAATAAGTAAAATTAGCTATCCTTGAGTGGATACACAGACTGTGTTGATGGTTTCCTGACCGTCAAAAGCTGCTGACTAAATCTGACCACAACTCCAGCAGCGTAAAACAACACTCCATTTACCCAAAAGCAAGATTATGGGTTTTGTCCAAAAATTTAACTTACATATTGGAGGTTGTCTTTCCTTCGCATGATTGTAAAACCATGACTGTGCACTGTGGAAAGTTCCTTAGTTATGTGCAGAAATATCCACAAGCAGCCCAAAGTTTGAGTGAGACAATGCAATGATTTACTGTTGGTTTTCTCACTCACTAGGGAAGAAACGTAGGGTGGATCAGAGAATTCCACTGTGATCTTTTAAATAGTTTTAAGTTAATTTTGAAACAGCAAAACATCTGGAGATGAGAGTGACAGGTGTAAGAGGGAATATACCAAAAGGTATAAGTAGGAGTTACAGCAGATTTTAAACTCATGGTGGTACTGTATGCAGAAAAAACCCTAACAATTGTGAGTCCAAGAGGAAATATAATGTTACTGAGGCAAGCGTGCCAAGATGGAAATAATCAAAACAGAAGCTGTTATGCACTAACTCCATGCAGAAATTATTCAGTGCCTGAAAAAAGACACTTCCATGAACTATCATAAAATCACAGAATCACAGAATCACAGAATTGGGAGGGACCTCTGAAGGTCGTGTAGTCCAGCCCTCCTGCTCAAGTAGAACTATAAATTGCAGAATGTGTGCATTAAAAAAAAAAAAAAAAAAAAAAAAAAAAAAAACCCAAAAAAAAAAAAAAAAGAATAGAACCCTAGATACACAGGAAATCATTAAATGGAAATCTTAAGGAATTACATAGGCATGTCAAATTACATGGCAAAATTTCAAGATCAGTAATGACTGGTGCATACAGATGATGTGTCATAATAGTTTTTGCCTACAGAGAAGGACTTTGCTTTGCCAATATCTACCTTCTGACTTCACCCAAAAATTCATTCCATTTCAGCAATACGTGATTGGATTGCATAAAGGTCATGATTATCTGCTGAGCCAAACGGGAAATGCAGATGAGACACCAGTTTCCTTTGATGAGCCATCCAATAACATCATTGAAGAAATAGGCACAAAATCCGTCATCATCAAAACTTTGGGGAATGAAAAAATGTGCATTACAGTAATGCTGGCAGCGTTAGCAGATGGTATAAAATTGCCACCGTATGTGATCTTGAAGCGGAAAACAATGCTGAAGGACCAGCTGCCTACTGGAATAATTGTAAGGTGTCAAACCCAAGGATGGATGTCTACAGACTTAATGAAGGATTGGCTGAACATCGTTTGGAACAGAAGACCAGGTGTGCTGGTACGCAAAAGAGTGTTTGTCCTAGCTATAGTCAAAGGGTATCTAATACCAGCAATAAAGAATATAATTGGAGAAATGAGCGTCGCTCTTGCAGTTGTACCAGGAAGAATGTCACAACTGCAGGTGCCTAGTGTAGTAGAGAACAAGCCATTTAAAGAGTGTTTGTAGGCCTTATGTCTCTTGGCAGCGGATCCTGCTCTTAACTCCCATCAGGAAGATAAAGAAGGTCTAGTACAGCACTGCTTCCTCTTTGGGACAGACAGCATGGAATCAGACAAATGCAGAAGTTGTCACTGAATGGTTTAAGAAATACTGTATTTCAAGTTCCACGAGATCAGTCAACAATGACCTGAGTTCAAAGAAGAAGCTGAGAATGGTGAAGACACAAGAAGTGGGGAAGAAGTTGAAGATGGTGAAGAGAGTGATAGTGATGAAAATGATTCATCTAGTGATGAAAATGAAAAATCTAAGCTGCAGTAGCAATAAAACATAAGAAAAGAAAATAGACTACATTCAGGCAAATCATTAACGAAAAATTTCTGTCCTTATTGTATGTAGGTTACAGATATGTAATACACTTCTTTGTTTATAACTTTTTTCCTTAAGGATGTTATTTTAAATTCAGCTTCATAGACCTTGGGTAATATGAGATATTGTCTATAACTTTAAAATGCCAGAGAATAATTATAATAGACAATATTTTGAGAAAGCAGTATAAGATGAGGAAATCTGAGGAGCTAGCAAAAGCGATTTTTCTCCAAACTATTTACCAATCTGTTATGTAAATAGAACATTTGTCAAATTATTAAAAAAAAAGCCATCAACAAACAAACCACTTCTCAACTGGTACTACTACTGAGCTAAATGATAAATTCCCCAAGCTCAGAGAAGCAAGGAGGAGGATCTGTTGTGAATAAAGGTTCAAAGCCTGGCCCATTATTTTTATTTCAGTGTTGATATTCAGCAAAACCCAAGAAAACAACTCAAATTTTGTTTTGCCAACACTCTAAGCAAGACAAAAAAAAGGCAAGCCAGCCTGGTTCTCACTCAACCCCAAAACCAAACCCAAAGCTACCCTTGCACAACTCCATCTCTGAAAATCTGGAGAATCATACAGATGTTCACAGATCGGGCTGCTTCAGAGACAGCTGGAGAAGGAAGTTACCTCCAAGTCTTTGATCCTCACTGGTACCTTGCCAGAAGAGTTCCAGTTCTTGTGTCTTCACTTACTGTGATGAGGCTGTTTTGTACAAGCAGGAAATCTAGATGGTTAGAGTTGATTGTCATGAATTTCTGCCCCTGGAAATCAATAGCCAAGGCACATCCCAAAGCTGTGCTGAAGGAAAGTTAAAAAAGCCAGTGTCCAACTTGAAACTCAAGGCATATTTGTTCTGGGAAAGGACTTGTGAGGCTGCCTCCAGCAGTGGTGACCATCGTGCAATTGCCTGCACTGGAGAAAGTGAGGCAGAGATTTTAGCAAAAGGTCAGAAAAAGACAAGTATGAATCAATAAAGTCTTTCCATTGACTTCAGTGGGTTTTGAATGAGGACTTGAAAATACTTTCTTTCTCTAAGGTAACCAGTATTTATTTATATATTTATTTATATATCTAATATTATTTTCCTTTTAATTTTGTTTTCCTTTTTTCTTTTTTCTTTTTAAATAGTCTCAAACTAAAGATTTCCAGGCATACAGTGCTTTTCTTGCTATGTGGAAGACACCATTTTGCTATGAAATTCACTTGTGTTATAACTGGTTTCCCAGTACATTTATCTCATCAGCTATATATTGCCTTATTTATCCATTCCTATCAGCTTTTCATTTGTTTTTTCTAAACATTGGTGCTGACTATACAGAAGCCAAGAAAATCCAAGGCAGTTTCCAAAGCTGATCATTTTTTTCTTTCTTTTTGTAATCAAGACTCCAAACCAGCACTGACAATATTAAAATGTATGTCTACAGTTTGTAGGCAAATCAACTTCCCCACCATTCTGCAATGGAGCCTTAGAAATCACACAATGCCTGTCACTATTTTTCAGATATTTAATAAATCTGGTTCAATGATTTTCTGACAATTCTCCACCAAAATTATTCAGGCAGCCTGAGTCTNAACAATGCTGTATGGATTCAATTTTGAGTCAATAAATTGTTGATTAATCTGGCTCATGGTGTGTATAAACTCAGGCTTAGCTCTAATAGTAATCATCTCCAGAGTGCCATACAGCTGCATGCTTTCATTTCACACCAAGGGAGCAAGGATTAAATCCCTAATGGAGAGGACATATAAACAGTTTTAGTCTCCGCAACAAGCACAGTCCCCATGGCAGCATTTTTGTGTATACAGCATGTGAACGTGTGGAGGGGAGAAAGGGACTGGTTTAAAAAAAATAATAGTAATCTTTACAAGGTGAATGGTGCAACATGTAGGAAAACAGAAGTAAGTGAGGGAGAAACCTAAGTGGAGCAGGGCAGTAAGTTTAGCAGAGTGCATTGCATCGTTAGGCACCTACCCCAGCCACACTCAGGTGGCGTAGCGTAAAATATCTCTCCTGCTCTGAGTGACAACATATGTATGGTGACAGTCTGAGACAGTGAGCCGTTATGTGCAGGCGACTGATAGCCATAAACTAACTGTTTTGTGTGTTCATTAGTATGCTGCCCTGACCATTCAGTGGTTCTGTGAAATGTGGGTGTACCCAGACCCTTATTTTCCACCATATAATCTTCCCAAAGCGGTCCCGAAATCTCTAGAATTGCAGTGTTAAACACAATGTATTTTTAAGGTTTTCTTTTTTTCTTAGAGATTTTTAATCCCATTTATTGGTAACTAGCTTTTGGTAGTTTTTTGCTTGCTGCATTTAGCTTAGTCCAAGGGGGAAAAAAAAAAAAAGATGCCAGATGTCACGGGGCCAATAAGCAGGTGGGCCGAAGCTTCTGTACCAATTCAAACTGGCACCGCATCAAACCTGGTGGGTATAACCTTTAATTCAGTGCTTCCCTGGCACCAGATCTAGTGCCATCTGCTTAGCTTTGCTAAGCTGTGCTTGTTTCTGTGCAGGGACGATGCCAACAATGCAAACTGTCTCCTACATGTGCAGGGAATCATCGGTGCAACTAGTTTTTCAAGACCCATATGGTGGCATCTGCAAATGTACACTGTCAGCATTGCTACTCGTACCACCCTTCGTGTTTAAGAATGGAAGGAGAGAGCCCTGCTTTGCTATTCACATCGAGCTGAAGGGATATTCTCTTCCTCTGCACTCCTTTTTTTAAGGGCAATTCTGGGAACATGTAGCTTTTAAAGAGGAAGCACTTTAGAAATCAGGAATGGGAACTGGGGGAAATCAAGAAACAGTTGGGAAAAAAATTATGACTTTGTGGAAAACCTCTTAACTCAGTGCCTGAAAGTTTCCCTAGTGTAGTTAAAGCAAAAAAAAAAAATCACTATATCTTGTCTTCGTGGGGTATGAAATGGGTTCATTTCCCAGCGGCCACCCCAAGACATAGACACTTCCACTTGGCAGGAAAGAATGCTGTCCTATTGCCTTGTCTCCATGAGGTGGTTCCATCAAGAAGAGTGCAGGTCAGAGGGACAGAGTAGGTAGAGGCTGGCTCCAGCACAGCTTTCTTGGTGCTTATTTCAGGCATTAAGGACAACATTTACCAACACAGACTAGGGGATGAAACTATAAGCCTATGTGCAGTGATGAGCAAACCCAGAGATATTAAAACTCACTTCAGGCTCTCCAATTGAAGATTCTCTTTGTTAGAGAGCAGCATCGCCTCCTTCCAAGTGCACAGGGCCATGGCCAGCCAATGCCTCCTCCTTTCCTTTCCCCTGCCTGCTGACACGTGCCAGCCTCGAGAGCTCAGGCGTTGCAAGCGCTTTGTAGAGCCGACAGGCATGCACAGCAGGTTGGAAAGGAAGGGCAGAGAGGCACCATCCTTGCTCACACGTCTGAGCATTGGCTTTGGCATTTTCCACTCCTTCATAATTTGGTCACTCAGACATTCCCACTGGTTCTGATACATTACCACCTATCACCAACGCCAGTGAGCAAAATCCTGACATGCTGCTCTGCCAACCATCATCAAAACACCTCTGCATGGTCAGGAAAAGTACATGTTGACCACAAAGAGCAGCTCTCCTTGCTGCAAAATGATTAATCACCCTCACAGAAGGCCAGAAAAATTTGCACGGAAGAGTTTGAACAATGACACTTTCTTTGGATTGCAGACACTGTGGTGAAATGGTTAAATACAAACAAAAGGGTTTCTTTTTTTTCAGTGGAATAATTTCCCACATTTAATTTCACAGAAATTTTCTATTGATCTAGGAGTCTTCAAAAAACCTCACGTTTATATATAGCATAACTCTACCTGACAGTGTAAGTATTTAAAGCAAATTCTCCTTCCTCTACTCCAGGTTCCTCTGATCCCCAAATAGTTCTGTAACACTTTTAAATAAGGCAAAGGTTAACCCAGGAGTTTGGGAATTATGAAGTCTGCTGCCATTTTCCTTTGAAACCTCAAGCAATTCTGTTCCTACAATATCATAGGCTTTCTGCTCCTTCCCCCTCAGTGTCAGTGCCCTCCCACTGCATAAGCAGTATAGACCTCTCTGGGTCAAATTCTGCTTATAGGTCAAAGAGGGGGCAGAAATTATTCTTAATTTGCAGGAAAGTTATGAACCTAATTAATGGCTTAGTTTCAAGATGTTTGCATGGAATTTGTAATGAACTATACCAATATTACTTTTAAATTTTAATTAAAAAAAATACTAATTCTGCCACCTATGTTGTCTTCTCTTTATTTAGTGTAAGATCAGCACTAAACACAGATGCAAGTCATGTCACTGGTAATGAATGAGGACTTTTTTGTTGCTTATGAACTTGCAGATAGCTTTAAACTGTGACCTTTAAATCACACTAATCCAAAGCCGCTTTTTAAAAAAAAAAAAATTTACAATCCCCATGTTCCTTTCCTTGACATTTTATCTTCCAAAAAATTATAATTAAAGATTATGACTAATAGAAATTAAAAGTTCCTTTATGGAAAGGCCAGTCTCCTTTGGCCAAGTAGAAGAAAATTTTATTTATTCCTTTGATACATTAGCATAGCATTTATGCCACAGTAATCTAGGTCGGAGTGTTAGACTACAATTTCTCCCTCTAAAACAGTTCACCATGACTGGAGTACAACCTGCATTAAACTTCTGAAGGTCTCCTTGTCATGTGCTCTTCCACAAACAGAGATACAAGAAAGAAATCACACTTGTTGCAAGTTTGATATGGGTGCTGCTGGTGCATCGCAAAAAACAGTTAATTGCTCAAATTCACTGCTTGCATTGTTAAGCAGCATTTTTGTTTTCACAAGGAAAGATTACTTGCAAATACTCCCTCTTGTGATCAAAGCTAGAAAACCAATGGAATCATTTCCCACTGGTTCAAATCTTCTGACTGACGTTGTTCAAGTCCTAGAAATAGCCTGCACACAGGATTTTTTAAGCCTTTCCATTCTTTGCTCTTGTAAAAGTGATGGTTGCCTTTCAGAGACATTAAAAAAGGCTCATTCATCTCCTGATGAGGCAATGCTTATGGTGAAGTTCATATTTCATTTCATTACTCATGTAAAGAACACATATTTAAAAGAAGACAATTATTTCCTCTTTCCATATTGATAAGTCAATATTTTTAAATTGCATAGGTTGGACAGTCTTCAAGGAAGTAAAACAGCATTTAAAACAATAACAAAATTCCTTTATTTAATTTTTGTGTCTTCACTGAGTTAAAAAATATGTAAATCCCTTCAACCTTAAATTTCACCCATTAACCAAGGGTAGCTGTTGGATATTATGTGGTTAACAATACAGCACCTGCCTTGGACTTTCCAGAAGACTGATTAATATGTGTACAAATATCTAAAAATTAAAAACAAAATACAAAATCCACATTTTAAAAGGCCATTAAGCTGCTTTTTTTCTGCTTAGCCCAGAAGAGATGCCAGCCTTAGAAAATCCATTTTAAGCCCAAGATATGCCACCTGAGTCCTCAGGCAGATTCAGAAAATCCAAGTTTGCAAAAATCCAGTCAGATCTCTTAGCTGATATTTATTTCTCAAAAAAAAATGTTAATTAGGTTTCTAGGTGTGCTTTCATGCAGATTTAAAGCTAAAAGGTAATGCCCAGATGTTTCACTGAGAGTTCACCCTTACTGTGTTACTCATTGTTTACCTCACTGCCCACTAGACATGCTCCACCATTGATTTTGATTTTGTTGCGTCAGTCACCGTGAAAGAGGAATAACACTTCACAAATCAAGTATTAGGGATGGTGGAGCACACAGTTTTGTTGAAGAGAAAATGCTGATTACAGACAAAAAATAGTTAAGGAAATTAGAAATTAAATACCCAAACTTTGACCCATTTATGCATTTTTAAAGAGCTCTGGTTGTCCTCTTCAGCTACCTGAGGCAAATAGAAAGGAACTGTTATCATTTATGCATTTCTATGTGGAGAACCAAAACATGAATACACCTGGACTGCCCTCTTTTTCTAATAGTTACTTTATGAAATGTATGTGAATTATTGCAGAGTCAGTAGGGATCCTCCACCCTGAGCTATGACAGACCATGTCTGGAAGATCCCATCCCTACGGGTCACTATAAGACTATAGATCCTGCAAGTTTCTGTTCATGTTTCAAGGAGCTCTAACACACAGCTGCCACCAGCTCTTCATGCTGATTGCTCATTGCAGACGTCTTTATTTACTGTTTTGGTATATCTTTCACACTCCTTTCCTTGCACTCCAGTGTATTTTACTTTGGCTGCCAACCAATCGTCATTTTTTTCTAGAGAGGTTTCTTTGTTCCTTGTTCTACTGAGATTGCTCTGAACTTTATTCTGTGTGCTCTTACACATACTGCTGAAACACTTGAATCAATAAAAAACTCTCATACATTATTTTATTCATACATATCTACAACAAGTAATCTATATCTAAACCTGTAAAGTAACACTCATAGCTTGTTCAGTTTATTTCCAGGGTCCTCAAGGCTCAGTAACAGAGCCACACATTCTGGAGTAAGAAATGATCAATAGAATGTGTCCCCAGTATTTTTGTTCATATCACTTGATTATGTAAAAACATTCATATTGAAATATTTATTTATTTTCTGTCAGCAGCAGCTTAACCTTGGATTGTCTTACCTTATAGATGAAAAAACCCATAGAATCCATGCAGAACAGAGAAGGCAAGGAAAGGCCTCTTGGCCTGAGTTGTCAGAGCTCTAGACTGGCATTTCACAGTAAACAATGGCCAGGGTAAAACCCTTTAGTGTTTTTCACACTCTGCTGAATGCTGCTCTAGTGTATTTTATTCAGGGGTGTTATAAAGCACACACAAGAAACAGACTCTGTGTTTTGCGAGTTTGGAGGCTGGCGAGGCTGGCTCCCTGCAAGCAGGGCTGACCTTTCTAAAGCACTTACTCTGGCGTACCAGGGGCTGAATAATCTGAGAGGCAGACATCGAGCACATATAGATAAATGAATAACACAGAAGAATATAGAAATTCTCATGCAGGATATGTCTTGTGCAGCATGTTAACTCTTTAGGCAGAGAATTTATGGACAAAGAAGTTGTGTTGATAGCTCCAGTCATCTGTGCTAAGCCTGCCATAACTTCAACCATGTGGAGTGAACTATGTCTTCAGCAATGTCTGGAATGTTCCCACATCTGCTTAATTTATTTCAGAAATACCAGCAGTGTCACAAAAATTTTCATCTACACAGGCTTACACGGGGTCTCAAGCTCTAATAAATATTACTGCTTATTAATCAGTGACATTCATTTTTGTATGTTTAAACCGATTAAACACAGTGAACAACAACAGAGACAAGAAAAGTATAATCCTCACTGCCATTACATTCCCATTTAAACAGATGTTTCCTTTCCTTGTTTTATAGACTGGAAGAAGTAAATTAGTTGCAGAGTTTGACAACACATTTTTTACAGCATCTTACAAACTATTTAAAATCACTAAGCAGGAGTATTAGCATTGCATTTGCTCTGGGGCTACCATGGTGGTGAAATAGGCTTACAGGCACTTTCCCTAAAGCCTATGAATGATTCAAACCCACTTTATATGCAAAATCATACATACATGCCCTCTCTCAGATATTACATGCTATGCCTATCTGTGAGAAGGAGTACCCACCAGCATCTAAAGTATAGTCTTTAATTTTATTGAGTAGAATTCCAGCTCTGAATGAGATCGGTTGCCAACCGCTGTAGAAACATATAATCTCTACTCTCAATGAATTCATACTAGGACTGTAAATCAAAAGGCAAAAGGAAGATAGAGCCAATAAACAAGAGTACCAGAAATCTAGGAAAGGCTGAAATGGCCTAGCAGGAGATATTTAACCCATGTCAATTTTTAGGCAACCAGGTATGTACTGATCTTATCAGCATGTGTGATTACACTGTTATATCATTCCTAGTTGGCAAAAACAGACCCTGCCTATTCAGTTCATAACTATGGCTCACACTGGCATGCTTTCTATCCCCACTGCAAAAGAATAATGGCTATCAAACCACCCTGGCAACAAAAATATTAGCAGAAAAATATTTATTTGGTGTGAGGAATTAATATCAAAATGGTGTTTTTGAAGTGCAGTTGCACTGTCAAACTATTACAGGCAATCATTGAAAAGCACAGACTGAACATACTTATATACAAGGCATACCTCTCAAAGAATAATACACAAAAGCTTGCATTTAATTCCTGGCTTCACATGCAGCACACGTTGGGCTAGGTTGTGTAACAGACTGTGAAGATGGAGGCACATAAGTAAATTTACAAAGGTCAGGCCAGTCAGTAGAAGGAGTTGGCACAGAGGAAAAGGACTGATTTCTGGTATATGTGAATAGGGAAAGATTTGGGCTGAGGAAACAGTGAGATAAAGTTATTTTGGAATGGTTGAAGTATTGTGACAAATTAACACTCTCCCTCTTTTCCTGCAAGCTACATCCTCATGACTTCTGGTGAAACAAATATAAAGGAACTCTGTCATGCTGCAACTTAATAACCTCTGCTGCCCAGCACTAACTCGTGGTGGCAAGGAATATCTGGTCTACCACCCAACACACCTTTATGATGTTAATGTGCTCTTAACTCAAGAGATGGAATCAAGGATTCATAATGTCCAGTCTGCAATACCCTGAAGCATGTGGGATAAACCATGGCAGTGGAGACAGACCAGACTAGACCAGAGAGTTCCACCTTATGGAAATGGAATAAATAACCCTTTTTTTTCCTCAGGACAGAAGTTTGATGCACTGAACAACAAATGTCCTTCTTTATTGCTTTTGTCTTTCTTGACTTGGAACCCCAGGGTAGTCTCAAAAAACACACAGAAAAAGAAAAGTCTCTGTATTGCATGTAAGAGTTTGTTCAGTGCAAGGAGGAGAAACATGGTGAAAGCATAGCAGGACAACTAGATCTCAGAGAAATCTCCAGATGATGAGGACATTCAAGTAGGGCAAAACTGTCGGCAATCACACTCTCTTTTATCCACCTCTGCAGTTGCACTGATTGGCCCATTAGGGGAATGGCATCAAAATACAGCTTTCTGTCCTACCTACTTACCTGGAGGTCGGCATCAACCCCCTTACAATATGCTACTGAGGAAGATGCAGGAGACAAAATATCTGTTCTTCACAGGAGAAGCCTTATATCACTGAGAGTACAACTGCATGACTGATGAGGTCCTATGTCTGGGACGCAAATACATGAGCAGAGAGTCACACCATTTATGACAAGATGAAGTCTGCAGAATGGAAGTTTAGGGGAGTAATGCAGGACAAGAATGCCACCTTAAGAGGGAGAACTGATGAAAAGCATGGTTGAAGTAACGGGTGGAACACAAGAATAGGAAAATACTGGCTCAGGTAGTGCAAACTAGTACATGAGCAAATCTGCTTTGATCTATACCAAGTCAAGATTTGAACTTGATATTACATCTAAAAGAAAGGCAAAGAATAAATAACATTTCATTGGTTTGAATGAAACTATAATACTCAGGAAATTAAAATTGAAATCTGACTATAATAAATGACAGTCCCACAGAAGCATAAATACAGATCACATACTTCCAATTTAAATTTCAAACCTCAAAGTGACTCTAGCATTGCCGGCACAGGGCCTGAGAAACCTGCAATGCTGCTAGATGCTCTACATAACCCTCTCCCACAGCTCTATAGATTTTTATCCAAAGAGAAGCAGCAGTGATAGGAAAAGAAAGTTGAAGTACACCGTGGGTGTGGTTCAAAGATGGGGCCAAACAATCACCTGTAAGTGATTTTTTCTTAAAAAAACTCAACAATGATAATGACAAAACAGGAAAAGAAATTGAAAAGCAGTTAAGTGGTGCACTTTCAAATGTCTCCGCTGAATTATGATAAGTATGTATTAGCTACAGTATGTTTATCTATGTCCACAAGAGAGGATTAGCTGCAAACATTCTTCTGAGATAAACCAGAACCATTTGGTGCTGGCACTGTTAAATTTTTGTGATATGCAGGTGTTTGGAGTATGTGTGCAGCTTCCTCATTGGTTTTGATCCAGGTATTTCCACTGAGAGCATTTTTGCTCACTAAATGTGATGAGGTACGTGGAATAACAGCAAACACTCCATGCAACTAGCAAAAATAGCTTTACTCACATTGAAGCTTAAAATAGTTTCATGTGCTAAGGGCAGTGAATGTAAATACTCACTTTGTCAGAAAAAATTGGGGTCAGTGAATTTCACCCTCTTCTAGATGGCAGGCACCCCAATGGGCTGTCTAGTGCAGAGCTTCCTGCAGGTGAAGGAGAGCATAGCCACCCAGTTTCTGATAGCAGAGAAGGCACAGTGCAAGTGGGGATTTAGGGTGTTTGAGAGATGCAGTCCTGGGTAGAAATAAGGGTGGGTGAAAATAGTTGTCCACAGTGTCTGGTATCCTTGCAATGCACCCACGCTGCAGCAAAGCACTTCACCCCAGCCCGTCTCTAATTCTGTCCTGCTCTAGATGGCCTCATGCCAGGTTGAGATCTGCTGTTTGTCACCTCCCACCTCCTCTTGTTCCCAAAGCTCTTCAGCTCAGCTGTCCTCCAAGGGCCCAACTTTCCTAACCCTCTTGATGAGACAAGCCAGTTAAGATTTCTTTAGCAACCTTGAAAGGCACCTGCTTCTTTCTGTTTGGATTCTTTTCTGATGTCCACTGCACCCTTACTGCCCTAAATGTAGCAGATGTGATTTAGTGGAAGCTTAGGTGTTTATTTCAGAAGTGGTGCTCTATGTGACATCCAAAATCTAAGCAGATTTTTGATAACTAAATTCAGAAAACTGGATGCCAATTTAGACATCTGAAGAGGAGATTAAGTTACACAAAACCCCTGAAATTTTTTAGCCACACATTTTTAACTTCTCCAGTTTTCATTGAAAAGTTGCATTTTCCAGTATAAAAGGATCTTTCTGATTAAGTAATTTCCTGCATTGACAAAAAACTAGTTCTTCTTACCACTTACCAGAATTCCATTCTGTCAAATGACTCATTGCTGTAAATTGCGCCTCTCTTGCAGTTCCTGCTCTCCCAAAACCACTTGGTTTATGCTACTATTGCCTAAGATGCAGGGGCAGCTCTGCACCTTCAGACTGATTCATGAGGGGGGTCACTATATGAATTTTACCAAGAGATCACTGCATGGTTTTAATCTTGATGCTCTTGCCTGATGAAAGCCACATTCTCAGCCCCTATGCAATGTGACCTATCGCTTACATGTAATTTCTAGTGTTTCATATTTATTCTTTTTTAACTCTTCATGTCAGTGTTCTGATTTCTGAAGCTTGTCACTGTGTTCAATGGTATAATCAGACACCCTGAAGTCTCCAACCATTTAAGTACATGCACCCTCTTCCACTGTAACTGTCTTTCAGCAGAAGTGACTCCCACTGAAATCTTACAATATCCATGAGATCTCATTGATGTTTCATGGCTAGTAACCATGAAAAAGCATTTCACTTTTGTTTTCTTCATATCTCACATTTAACTTCTTGTTGCAGTTGTGCAATTTTCAGCTGAAGCCATCAAGGAATTTTTGGCACTAACCTTGAGATGAAAGGAAAGAAGTGCATTTCCAAACAAAGTTTGCAAATTGTTGATAGGTTCTAGTGGACTATGGATCTACTACTGCATCACTTGAGTTAACAGGATTTTTATTTCTGGTTACAGTTGGAAGTGTGTATGGTCTTCATTCACTGTAAAGGTAAAAGTATTAAAAGTTCAGAATAATAGCTGTCATTGAGAATTCACCTAAAGTGGATACATGGATTACACAGCAAGAATATCTATATATTATCATTTGAAGATAGAGGTCCAACTGTTCATAATTAAAGGAGCAGATTTGCCAGTGCGGCCAGAAACCAAAAAGAACTATGGTCACACTACAGAGAGGACTTCTATATTCCTGACTTTTATGCTGAATTCTGTAAACAACAAAACTTTTCTAATGCACCATATAAAAGATACAGTATTACAATATTCAGCCATGCATTTTGAAATTACTGCAAAAATTAGTTAACGAAAACTAAAGAGCAGCCCAGACTTCTCTTTAGTCTTAATTTTACAAACTATTGCAACATGTCCTTTAGCCCTTCCACACTAAGCGCAGCACTTTAACACACAATTGACTATATGCTATTGCCATGTGTTTCACCGAATAGAAATAGGTATCAGGGTTGAGATCCAACAAAACAGAACAACAAAAAGAAACCAGCAGATATTCATGCTGAGCAAGACCTTGGCACTTCCAAAACAAACCATTCTCTCTTCTTCATTTAGTCACTGCTAAAAAGTCTTGTGGAAGTCTTTTAGCATCTTACCAACTCATCAGGTCTTACCAACTGCTCCTACTGAGAACTACATCATATAAAGTATGTAAAGTGATTTTTAAAACTCTCAACTTTTGAAAGGCCTTTACAACTTTTTTTTTTTTTCTCAATAATATATTTTTACTCTTGTACTTCCATAAGGACCATCAAGATCCAGGAAAATTCAAGACTTAATTCTGTAATTACTTGACAACTTTTCATTCCCAGTTCTACCTTCATTTAAAGCCTGTTCTGCTCATAACTATTAGCTTTAACAACTTTTGTTGTATTCTCCATAAAAGCTTTCATTTGCTATTTTTTCATTCCCCTGTCACACAGTAAAATGTTCTCTCCCAGTCCTCGTCCACCCATGAGCTGAATATACCAAGACCTTCTAATTTCTTCTCATAGAAACAATCCATTCTTTCCCCCAACAACCATTATTCCAGTTTGAATCCACCTTTGTTAATACTGGCGATCAGAACTGCAGAAACCTCTCTGTGTGTTCATGTTAATATCTTTAGACTGAGACATGAGGCTCAGATAATATCTCTGAAGACTGGGCTTGCCACCTTCTCGGAAGCATCCCTCAGATGGCTCAGATGTATCCCAAAACTTACGAGGATGAGGGTACCTTGGCTCCTCTCCTTTTCTGTCATTTCCTGCCATTGAGCTTATCAGAGTTCTTTCTATTTGCCCCTCTAAGTGACTGATATTGCACATTATGCTATTGAATTACAGCTCTTTTCTACTATTTTAGTCCTCTAGGTAACACAGATCTTCCTGCATTATGCTTCGATCCTCTCCATATTGACAAAACCTCCAATTTTGTCTCATTACCACAATGCCACTTTTTATGTCTTTGTCATTACTAAAGCTATTAAGGAAAAGTATGGGCAGAGGAACTGGTTAGTAGAGGGAAAGCCAGCACAAACTACTTACTGTGGGTCAACTGCCCACATGCACCTTCTTACCTTTAGTGAAAGAGATGAGCTGTCTCCAGTTAACCATGGGGTACTGAGGGACAAGTGTGTTCAGAGAAAGAGCTACTGCACTTAAGCTGTAAACTCACACTCTAACCCATGGCAGTCATGACAACCGATTAGGTCTCCTTAATCAGTTCCTAATGATCTCTCAAGGCTTCAGAGTATCTCCTTCCAGCCTGATGATCCCCTTTAAGCACAAGCCTTTGCACAATTATCTTGCCTTCAGTCACCTATTTTACAAGTTCTCTGCTAATACCCATTCTCTCTAGTGCAATTAATAAATTCCAATGGAGCTCTGAATTAGATGCCCTGCTGAAGTCCAAGCAGACTTGACCTAGCTTACTTCTTAGTGAAGTCAGTTATTTTACTGAATAATGTTATCAAGTTAGTTCTGGTAAATACAAATTAGAGTTTAGCTCAATAGCTTCATATCTTTTTTTATACTTCCCTTCCAAGCTCATTGCACACTTTATACACTGTTGAGGTAAAACTCC
>VZTM01017335.1:42523-57656 GCA_013400555.1 Jacana jacana | reverse complement strand
ATTGTTTATATCTAGTTTAGCAGTTGGAATGAAACACCTTTGGAGCTTTTTGAACAGTTAAAATAGAAACAGTGGAACTAACAGAGCCAATGTGTAAATATTGGAGGTGGGAGGAACAACAGGTTTCCTCTTCCATTGTTTAGTTCTAGCACACAGATCTGTCTTTCAACATCATGAGTGTTATTCAGCCAGCCAATCAGTCAAATATTTCCTTTGAAAAAGCGTTTTCATTATGTTCCTCCTCCTGCTATCAAATGAGTAAACAAGTTTATCTTGTTCATAGAGATTGAAGGTGCATTCTGTTCTACTGGTTACCAAGACAAACATAATACAGAAGAATCCTTCAAAGCGTCCTCTCTTTGGATGAAAGCCCAGGAATATGAGAACTGATCCTTGAGAGCACTGGTCAGTTCTTAGCCTTCTGTAGAAAGTACCTAAAGTTTTTGGTACATAAAAGCCAAGTTAGCATTCCAGCCAACAGCTGTTACTCTAAGACCGTATGTTGAATGAGTAAGAGGGGAAAACATCCACATTTCCATCCCTGTGAACTGACTGAAACACTGGCTTGGACTAAGCTGTTGCTATGCTATAAGGAGATTCTAGGTCAAATATTAATTCTGGAATCCGTACATTTAAGGCACTGTTTTTACCTATATAGTTTTACATGTATATGAAAACTGACAGCAAGAAGTGCTTTTTTTTATCCTTTCTAAGCTCCTGATAACACTTCAGATAGAGATCTATGCTCGGGGCATATTAAATATGTTAAATTTTTATTAATCACTGATCGCAGCCTTTCTAATCAGTCTCAAGTGATTCAAATTGCTCCTGCTGGAAGTATACACAAGAGAGAGTACTTCACATTTTCAAGGATGTACTCCAGACCATAGTCTTTAGACAAGTGTTTCTCAAAATGCTGCCTTGTCCTTTTTCAAGATAAGGGTAATAAATATTCAATTGCGAACAAAATATTACTTGGGNNNNTTACAATTGTAATCTAATTTGTTCTAGGTCGGGACTTGTGCAACTCCTTGGGCTGTGTGAAAATACTTTTCACATCTTTCAGGTAAAATTAGCATGTTTCTTTCAAACTTTTCAAGGTTTTTTTCAGGTCTCCAGATCCTCAATTGTTATTGAAAAGAATGGTAATAAATATAAGGCCATACAATAAAGTAGAGGTCTGGAACTCCAGTTAAATTTCTACTCATTTGCTTAATGATCCAAATAGTATAAATAATGCAAGGGATAACTGATCAAATTTTGTCAGTTCTTTTTCACATCTGCTTTTGCTTACCTTTACCTATGAGCTTTCCACTACATTACTGAACACCTCTGAGAAGCACTTTGTAGTTCAATTACGCATCCTTTAGATGAGTTGCTAGGAAAACATTGCTAGTATGCAAGTTCTGACTTTTCATAAAGGAAATAAGACAGATGCAAACTTAAAAATAGCACATATGAGAAAATAAATTCTTAATCAGCAGTTTAGTACAACAGAGAAATGCTTACTAGGCTAAAGATCCAAAGAAGGATCATTCAAGTCATACAGGTACTCAAGCACAGTATAGTTTCCAATTTTATCATAATATGCTAATTGAAACCATTATTCAAGAAGAAGAGCACCAGCTCTAATTGATATCTTACGCTTTATGTAAGAAGAGAAAAAAACTATCTTGTTTCAGGAAGTAAAATTGAACTTTCCAGATAAATTAAGCAGATCCATATCTAAGCTAAACTGCTGGCTCCTGTGTCTGATCTAGTGCTGGAACTGATCCAGCACTATGTGCACCACTTTTGACTTACAAGTGATGCTGTAAGGGTATAAACATTTCACAAGATCATTTCCACAGAAGAGATCTTCCTTGTTCCCAAAAACCTCCGACCAAGTAGGGTGAAAATTTGTTCATCAGACTCTGGAAGAGTATTAAAACCTTCAGTCTTCTCTGTCCTTTGTGTGATAGCAGCAAAGGCGTCTGTTTCAAGAGATGAACAACTTAATGCAAGTCTTAATTTTCCTGCAGAGCCTAGATTGATTGCTTTCCTGTTCTCAGGGCTAGAGAAGACTGCTATTTAGGAATTTTCTGAGAAAATACTGAAGAAGTGAAAACATTAAAGTACTGCAAAAAACAAAGCAAACCAAACACCCCACACTGTTCACCTAGTTGATGTTGAGGGTTACTTAACAAATGTACTATTTTAAACTTTTTTTCTGACACATAGTGTTAGCCCCTTGTGCTTCAATAGAACACGGATGCTAACATTTGTTGTCACAGAATATTTGCACCATTGTATTAGAGGGTAAGAATGAAAGCAAACCCCAAGCTTGCATATGTCTTAGACTGTATTACAAACCACGAAGGTTCTTCTTCCAAGTGGGTCATTTTAGCATTTCAGTGTCTCCCAGAAGTACATTTAAAAATTTCCCTAATGTTTATCACATGACTACTTAAACATCTTCTGAGGGAGGAACAACATGCAATTTAGTGCTTTGTGCTTAGGAGTTCTGGTTTGGGTTGTCTGGTTTGGTGGGGTTTGTTGTTATTGTTGGTTTGTGGGTTTTAGGGGACAATGTTTTTCTCTTTTTCTTTTTTTCTTTTTTTCTTTTTTTTTTTTTGACATCTTTCATTTAGGAATGGGATGCAACAGTTGGGCAAACATATCTTCCCTCCTTGTGAGTAGATTTGCAGCAGAGAAGTCAGAGTGTAATCTAGTGGTTAAAGGGCAGGGATGTGAGAAGGAAAGACCATAGAATGGCTGAAACCCTGTTTGCTGCCTCCTCTTTTATTAGCTCTGCTGTATAATAGCATTTGTATGTTAGAAGTAGATCAAAGTAATTTCTTTGACTTCCCTTGGAACAGACATTGATGATGTTTGATACATCTTTCATTCACGGATGGGATAATTCCTCCTTTGAAACTCCTGAAACTGGATAGCTCGTTCTCCCTCCATTATGATTTCTTAACTGCCTTGCATGAAACTTCTATTTATTTCATTTTCTGGAAGCCTTGGTTGGCATATACTTTTCCTGAAGTGTTTGGTGCCTGTCTCCTTTCTCTGTATTTGTTTGTAACTTCCACTGGCATTGCTGAGATATAAATCTGAATGCTTAA
The DNA here is from genome assembly GCA_013400555.1 of Jacana jacana. Classification (NCBI taxonomy): domain Eukaryota; kingdom Metazoa; phylum Chordata; class Aves; order Charadriiformes; family Jacanidae; genus Jacana; species Jacana jacana. The sequence continues at coordinate 54,546 of VZTM01017335.1, read as the reverse complement.
ATAAATGAAGCTGAAACATCTAATACATTAAATGAAATCACAGAAGTTATAAATATGCAAATGAATTAAAGTAATTCAACACAAAATATCCCCATTTTAAATAAAATTTAAGCTAGTGCAGAATTAAGTCTGCTGTAAAAAGCAGCACTGATATTGCCTTGTTTAGCGTTTCACACAATGAGTTTTCAAATGTGAAAAGAGAGTAAGATTGCTTGAAACAGTTGTTGATATGTACCCTTTAATGAAAGGAAAACACAATACTGTCTTAGACTGAGACTTCTAGGAGACATTATTCATAAATAACTAAAGGAGGCAGGAGAGGGGAAGGCATTGAAATTCCAGGAAATTCTATTTTCTGCAAGGTTTTGTTACTGCTTGCTAATCTGATGGGAAATGTTAAGTATAAAGTGCCAGACCTTGATTCCCCAATTCTGTGAATGTCAACATAAAATTATGCAGCATTATTGGTCTCAAGGGTTTGGCTGCAGAGGATAAATTAATTTTTGCAAACACAACAATAAAATACTAATCTTCTAAAGGAGGCCTTGCAATACCTAGAAGACAGCTTGGTATTTGTTGGGTTTTTTTTGGGGGACTATTATTTTACTGTTTGTAAGTGAATTTTCAGTTTTGGTAGATAAATAACTGACCACCAGTCAGATTCACATGGGAAGGAAATTACAAATTTTCTTTTCCTCTCTTTGATGTGTGAGGTGGATCGAGGCTGCTCTGATCCCACCCTAGTTTGGTTCGTTCAACAAGCTTTATCACTGAGCTGGAGCTGTCCTCAGCTTTGATGCAGTCGCATCAAAGGGTCTCCACAAGCCAGAACTGGAAGACCACACCATAGCACTGACTGTGCTGACTGCCTGCTTCCTTAGCAGCCTTCTAAACTGTGGGAAAACCAAACAAACAGAATAAACAATCTTTTGTTTTCCACCTGCCAGTATATAGATAAATAATTAATCTCTGGAGAAAAATAATTTGTGATCTGAAATACATGTTGTGGAGAAATGCTTTTCAATCTATGGACCATTTCAAAAGCAACTGTGAAAGATAACTGCTCAGTCATAGGCTTAAATTTGTTGTAAATCAGTTACACCTTCACTAGTCAGGACTCTGCAAACCAAAAGCTGTTGAACACTTCCACGGAGAGACTGTGTGATGCGGGGGATGGACAATATCAAGGAAGTGTTTGATCCTAGATCAAAAGAGAAATCACTCTGCATCACAGTGCTGTTGCTGGCATGTGATTTGGGCTGTAGATACACAAGTAGATGTGCTATATTTAACTATGGCAGAGTGGTTTGAAAAAATTAACTTCATTTTTTGAGAATATTGCCTATGCTCATGTCTTGAGAAATAATGAGAGAAAAAAGGAATAAATCAAAGAGTAATATATTTTTCTTAGGTTATTTTTTGTTCCCTCCCTTCTAAGCAGAAGCAAATGATTTATTCTCTAGAGCTCTGAGAGTTTAGTCACTTGCAAGAAAATAAGGATGTGAAGAATATCTAAGTAAAAAGAGCTAAAAAAGTCAAATGCCTGGGGATAAAGCAAAATAACAAAACAAATACTTCTGTGTTTTTCAAAATGCTGGGTATTGTGGGTTTTTTGAAGAAAAGTGTATTAGTTTAATATGTTACCTTTTGCATAAGCGAAATTGTCATGGGATGAAAAAAAAAAAAAATCAATTCAGAAGTGATGAAAGACTATGACCAATAATTGGCTTTTTAAGGAGTCACTACAGTACAACAGACAGTGAGGTCCTCTGCTGTAGGAAAGCATGCTCCTGTGCGTGCTCAGCAGCAGGCAAGCACCAGCCTAATCTCTTTTCAGGGTTGCCAAGCTGTGAGTAAGTTCTGCATGAGAGGGTACTCTGCACGTTAATGGTAGAGTATATTCAAAGGTTATTGTACCACCCTATTTCTTACCATCTCCCTGGCCTAGGAAAAGTAATTGGATCGTACAGGTAGAAATTTGTTTTCCAAAAATACTTTCTCTCTATGGCAGCCTTGCCTGGGTCTTTCCCAGGACATTAAAAGCAGTGATTTTCAAAACTTGCTCGGAAGTGGTGGATTTGCACCTGGATACTGCAAGCATATCAGCTGGAGACTTTCAAGATGTAATAATATTTCACCTATACCTTAGGGACAGGGGACAAAAGACTTTTTCAAGGTTTATAATGAAAGTCCTGAGACCTAGTCTCAAATTTCTACTTTTGGTATATTAATATAGTTGCTTCAGCTTTTCCTAGTACTGGAGACAGAAAATCAGTATGTATTTCACACATTTTGGTTGTAGGGCTCAAGAATGAAACAGTATTTTAAAACTCGGGATGATTATTTCAGGAAGCTGACTTTCAAGTTTCTGTATCAAAAAATGCTTAGTGCTAGAGCCTTCTGATTTGCCCTATATACTTGCTGTTCAGCTTGAAAAGTCTCGTGTTGATGGCTGGTTTTTTTGTTTGTTTTTTTTTTTTTTTTAAAAAAAAAAAAAAAGGCTCTTTCTTTTTAACTACTTTCTGCTAATTTGTTTTGTGCTGTTCTTAATCTTTATGACTCCCATGCCCAAAAAAGCATAAAAACGTAGAGAAGCTGGTTTAAAGAAGTGCAAATTAAACCTCTATGTTCTCCTAATTTTTAGTACTGTCTCATCTGCAATTAAATGATTGGAAGAGACTGCCTTAGTGGTAAATGCAAATTTAATGGAAGACCATCTAAATCAGGTTCCAATTACGCCCTCTGATCCACTGTGTAAGGTATGTTCCTGCTACATGTTGCAGTCTGTTCTCATCCAGTGGATTCCTAAAGACCAGTGTTCCTGCAATCCAAGCCAATTTCAAAACCAGCAGAATGAGAATGGGTTTTTGGCTGCAGGCCACTGCATGGCTGACAATGAAGCCGTTTAAACAGAAAAAGGGTTTATTCATGTAGTCTGCTTTGTGATGGAAACCAGATTTATTGCTTAAACGACCTGACCCTTTTCAGAGTTGGGCCCAAATTGTTTAATTTTGTGAAGGATTGTACATCCTAGGGCAGCTTGTCCTGTTGATACAGTAAATGATCTGTCCTCATTTTAGATGCATCAGAACAACATTTAATTAAAATGCATATATTCTGTATAATGTAACATCAGAACTGAGGCCAGTCCTGGCTCCCAAGGAAATTATCTACGCTAACCAAAAGTTATTTTCCTTTTATACTGTGTAACTGTTTCTTTTATTAAACTTATTAAAACCATTTTAAGCTTTGATGTTCTGCAGCTTTTTGGCTGATGTTTTCATCAGACGTTATTCATCCTCCTAAGGAATATGTTCTTCTTTCAGAGCAGATACTGACACTACTTGGTAATCTATTCCTGTTTTTTAATTAATTTATTTAAAATGTATCAAATTGACAGACCTTCAAACGATAGTTTTCTATGCAGTTTATCCACAGGACAGATAACGCATGAATTGTAGCAGTGGCAATTTTTCTTTATTAACCTAAGCTAGCCACTGTAAGTGAGATGGTGGTTTCTTCACTATATTCTTTTATATGTATATTTATGTCTGTCCTTTTTGTATCCTCATTATCCAAAATCTTGGCCGGTGTCCTCTCCTCTTGCTATTAGTTTCAATGACGTATTGCTATGAATATCCTTATACTATAAGGCACTATAGTGGCACATTATTGGTGGAAGACACAAAGAGGTGGAGTTACTGAATGTCTTTGATTTAGTCTTCACTACTAAAGCTGTCACTCGTGAATCCCAGACACTGGAGGCAAGGGAGAATGTCTGGAGAGAGGAGAAATTTCCCTCTGAAGAGGAGAATCAGGTTAGAGACCACTTGGCCAAACTGGACATCCATCAGTCCATGGGTCTTGATGGGGTACACCCACAAGTGATGAGAGAGCTAGCGGATTTTATTGCTGGGCCACTCTCCATCATCTTTGAAAGGTCATGCAGAACAGCGGAGGTGCCAGAGGACTGGAAAAAGGTTAATATCCCTTTTGCCCACAAAAAGGGCAAGGTGAACACAGGGAACTACAGGATGGTTAGTCTCACCTCCATCCCTGAGAAGGTAATAGTGCAACTCCTTCTGGATGTCATCTCCAAACAACTTGAACAGGAAGTTATTGGAAGTGGTCAACATGGATTTATGAAGGGTAAATCATGCTTGACCTATGTAATAGCCTTCTATGAGGTTACAACTGGATGGCTGGATGAGGGGAGAATAGATGTCATTTACCTTTATTTCAGCAGGGCTTTTGACACTGTCTCCTGTTACATCCTCATTAGGAAACTGATGAGAAAGTGTGGGCTTAATGAGGGGACAGTGAGGTGGATTGAGAGCTGGTTGTGTGACAGGATTCAGAGGATCGTGATTAATGGAACTGGATTGAGTTGTAGGCCAGTAACCAGTAGTGCACCCCAGTAGCCAATACTTCGTTCAGTCTTGTTCAACAAATTCATCGATGACCTGGATGAGGGGACAGAATGTATCCTTGGCAAGTTTGCTGCTGATTCCAAACTAGGAGTGCTGGCTGACACTCCAGAGGGCTGTGTCACCATCCAGCATGACCTGGACAGCCTGGAGAGCTGGGTAGAGAAGAACCTAATGAGGCTCAACAAGAGCAAGCATAGGGTCCTGCTCTGGGGAAGAAGAATGCCCAGCACCAATATAGGTTAGGGGTGGACCTGCTGGAAAGCAGTTCTAAGGAGAAAGATCTGGGGGTCCAGGTAGATGGTAAACTATCCAGGAGCCAACAATGAGCCCTTGTGGCCAAGGGGGCCAATAGAATCCTGGGCTGCATAGGGAAGAGTGTGGCCAGTAGGTCCAGGGAGGTCATTCTCTCCCTCTGCTCTGCACTGGTGAGGCCACAACTGGAATACTGCATCCAGTTTTGGGCTTTCCAGTTTGAGACAGAGAACTACTAGAGAGGGTTCCACATAGAGCAACAAAGATGACTAAGGGACTGGAGCATCAGCCTTATGAGGAAAGGCTGAGAGAGCTGGAACTTTTTAGCCTGGAGAAGGCTGAGGGGAGACCTTATGAATGCTTAGAAGTTTCTGAATGGTGGGTTGAAGGAGGATGGATCCAGACTCTTCTCAGTGGTTCCCAGTGACAGGACAAGGAGCAATTTGGCACAAGCTGGAACATAGGAAGTTCCAGTTGAACAGGAGAAAAAACTTCTTTCCAGCAAGGGTGATGGAGCACTGGACCAGGCTGCCCAGGGAGCTTGCAGAGTCCCCTATGGAGATTTTTTCAAGACTCTCTTGGATGCATTCCTGAGTAAGATGCTCTCGGCAATCCTGCTTTAGCAGGGGACTTGGACTAGACGATCTCTAGAGGTCCCTTCCAACTCTGATAATTCCATGATTCTGTAATACCTATTCTGGCTGTGAAATTTTGAGACAACTTACCTTTTGTACAGGTAAGAAACTAATCCTGGAGGATGATTCCCTTCATTCCCCCGTGGGCAAGCACAATGGAGAGGGTACTGGAGAATTGATTTCAGACACGTTGGTAAGAATATTCGACGGTGTTCTGGGAGACGAGGGTTCTACAACGAGGACAAAGAAATTTTTAGAAGCAGTATGAGTAAAGTCCTTAAGGTTACTCTAGAGATTAGAGCAGGTTTAGGCCTGACTGAAGAAACTGTGTCCCTGAATTGAAAAACCATCTTATGATCAAAACAGTCTTCATCTTAAAACCAACAAGTACTATATTTTCCTTTGAGATATACATAACATTTCTAGATTTTATTGTTGTTGTTGTGAGGATGATGTTATAAATCTTCCAGGGCTCAGCGTCCTGGCCTGTATCGGGACTAGTGTGGCCAGCAGGAATAGGATACTGGTCATACTCCTGTATTTGGTCCTATGAGGCCTCATCTTGTGTACTGTGTGTCCAGTTCTGTACCTCTCACCCAGGCCACTGAAGGGCTGGAGCATGTCCAGAGGAGAGCTGCCAAGCTGGTGAGGGGTCTAGAGAACAAGTCCTATGAGGAGAGGCTGAGAGAACTGGGCATGTTTAATTTGGAGGAGGCTGAGGAGAGACCTCATTGCCCTCTACAGCTACCTGAAAGGAGGTTGTAGAGAGGTGGGTGTTGGCCTCTTCTCCCAAGTGAATAATGACAGGACCAGAGGAAATGGTCTGAAGTTGCAGCAGGGGAGGTTTAGACTGGATATTAGGAAAAATTGCTTTACTGAAAGAGTGGTCAGGCACTGGAACAACCTGCCCAGGGAGGTAGTTGATTCGCCATCCCTGGAGGTATTTAAGAAACATGTAGGTGTGGCACTTCAGGGCATGCTCTACTGCCCAAGATTGTTTAGAATGAGTTATGGTTTTGTGTATGGTTGGACTTGATCTCAGATGTCCTTTCCAACCGTAACAATTCTGTGATTCTGTTAAACCTCCACATACCAACAAAAAAAATATTCATTTCTTCAGAGCAAAGGACACAGTATTTTTGGTGTCAGAACTCAGATGTACTGCAAAGGTTTATGACTGCAGAAAGAAATTAGATTCAGGTTGACAAAAACCGAACTGCTAATCTAAGTAATGGGCTAGTCTTACAGTTAGATATGACATTTGCCTTTTCTAAGCTGAAACCATGCTGGTTCATTTGCTCTTTTACAATTACAGACAAGTAATATTTAAAATGGGCAGCTATGTACCGTAGAGCATCAGGAACTTGTTGAATATTGCATGTGGGATAGGTTCTATAACAGATTTCATCTCTCTCTCTCAAGCACTTAGTAATAAAGCAGCTTCATACATTTAGACTGGCATTTTCCACTGCCCTCATCACATGTGACCATGTCATATTAATACTTCCAAACATGTAACAAATACACCTTTACTATAATTAGTTTCTCATGGCTGCCATTTCTAGCAGATAAAGGCTTCCACAATCTATTTTCCCTTATGGTTAGAATCTTGCTCCTCATATCTGTCCCAAACTTGTGTATGACCACAAATGCTTATTTATCCTTAAACTAGTGCTGCTTTATAACTCTTTATGTCCTTTCCTGTTTAACCAGCAGCTATGTCTAGAGGGATTAAGTTTATTCCCCTTTAGCCTTAATTTTTTCTATGCTAAATTATCACAGTTTCTTTTCTGTCCTATTATATGAACAGACTGTGTACCCTTTTTGCTAACTGTATTAATAGCCTTTCCCTGCTTGCACTGACATTGCTTTAAAAATTACTGTCCAGAAAGACAGATGGAGTTTTAGGATAATATTTTATTTTTCTTTCGAACATAAGGGAACTTTTGGTGGGTGTGCAAACTGAGAATTGGACAGCAAAGGATTAGCAGTCCTAAACTGAACTCATTAATCTGTACAAGATCTGAGAGAAGTAGAGGAGGGAACATCAGCTCTCTAGAAGCCAAGTAGGAAAGAAACAGGTAGTTCTTCAGGTACTTCCCTTTTTTAAGGCTATAGCTCAAGAAGGGCAGTAGTTTTTGCTAAACTGATCACAGAAAGAAGCTGCTCTCAGGGGAGGTCAGTCTAAGAGGGAGGTTGCCCAGTGACATGAAGTAAAGCCAGAAAATTGAACAAAGGTCGCTTTCTGGTATGAGTTTTTTCCAGAGCTGAACTATAACCCCAGAAACGATGAACCTCTTCCAGTGTCTGAAGTGAAGGAGTAACTCTATAAGAATTATTGAAGCACAGGAGATGTGAAGGAATAACATGGCTATGTAAAATAGCTTTTTGATGTTTAACATACTTTTAAAAATTTAAGCACACTCAAAATAGCACATCTTGGGGGATGCCTGGTGGGGAAGAGAACTAAAACTGAATGTAAATAGTTATTTGGTTGCATTTTTTAAGAAGTCAAAATATGCTGTACATATTTTTCTTTAAGGATAACTCTAAAAATAATCAAAACATATTTGTTTGCTTCTAGTCTTAGTCCATAATGTCACAGGTAAATTTTAACTCAGGCTATTAGTGTCTGTTTCATCTGTGACTTGCATTGGAAGCAATAAACTTTGTCTTAAAGATCTTGTGGGCCCTGTTGAACTCTTTCATATAATGTGCCAAATATGCATTGCTGAGGAATGACTGATATAACTAGTCTATGTTGCTTTGTGATAGAGGAAGAGACCTTTGGAGAGACAAGCATTATGTAAAATGATATTTTCTCTTCCTCAGAGTAAAGAAAAACCTCTGTAAAGGAGTATGTATATTTTGACCATTGATAAATCTACTTTTAATTATTGATGCGTGATAAATATGATCATGTTCAAGACAGCCTGTTTAGTGGCTCTTTGTATTTCTGTCATCTCTTCTGATCATATTCCTATAACAAAAATGTCACAGAATTTATACTAAAAGTGACTTATTTTCTTCATTGGCACACCTGCTGCTTGTGAACAATGTTTCAACTGTTTCAAGTAAAAACTAGAGTTCCAATAGACACAAACACTTTTTATTCAGGATAGCCCTGATGAAAGACAGCATTCATGTACTCTTGAAATTAAAACCTGCATCTAAATAATGAAACCTGGGTGTAAAGTGTCTGGTTATATTGACCTAAATTCATAATTACTTAAATTATGAACTTATAAAAATCTTTGATTATAAAAATTATCCTGAATTATGCTTGGCCTTTTACAAAGCAAACTATCATGGCTGGGCTTTCATCTTGACTTACCCTTTCTAAATTGTTCTGTGACAATTTTGGTCCATGGAGAAAAAAAAAGCATGTGTAATGTAAGGAATTCATGGAGACAAATACTAGTCCTCACAAGAGATAATAAATGGATATAAATTGGGGCAAATAGCAAGAGATAAGCTTTCCAGTGCCTACCCTTCTCTTTCCAGCCTCTCACCCTAGCCCTGACAGAAGGTCTTCACAGCTATGTCTAGTCCTGGCACCACAACTGAGAATACAGCTTGCACTGCTACAAACACATTCAAGATAGATATGGTATGAAATTACAGTCTGGGAGTTTAAGAGCACAGCAGTGCAAATGCCTCTGTATGCCAGAAAAGAAACAGACTGAATGAAAGTGGGGCTCAGAAGTTGTTTTGGCTGAATTCTGGCAGCTTGTTGGACCTGTTTGATACAAGCAAGGTGTACAGGTATCTGTGTGATACCAGCTCTTCCCCTCTAACAGCAGTAGATGGAGAACACATGGGAGGTGTTTGAACAACCTTATGCCTAACAGTCTCTTGTTTCATGAAGGCCCAATTACTGTAGCAGTGAAAAACAAACAAACAAAAGCAACCCAGAAAATTCCAAAGTACTGCTTGTGGTCTGAGAGCTCTGACAGCCCTACAGCTTTTTGACCTTTTCTACTTTTCATTTCTGAAGAGATAACAACAAATACTTCTTCTCTCATCTAAATAATTCTTTTCCAAGAATCTGTCTTCTTTTTTCCAAAGAAAATAAACTGTCATCTTGCTTTTTAAGCCTCTCGGGATTCTGACAGCTCTGTTCTTGGATGCCATATTTTCCTTTAAGAATAGAATCACAGAATGGTCCAGGCCGGAAGAGACCTTTAGGGTCATCTAGTCTGACCTCTCTGCAGTCAGCAGGGACATCCCCAACTAGACCAGGCTGCCCAGGGCTTCATCGAGCCCCACCCTGAATATTTCTGGGGAAGGGGCCTCAACCACCTCCCTGGGCAACCATTCCAGTGGTCCACCACCCTCATAGTAAAGAACCTATTCATAATATCGAATCTAAATCTGCTCTTTTCCAGCTTGAAGCCATTGCCACTCATCCTGTCACTGCAGACCTTTGTAAAGACCCTCTGCAGCATTTCTGAAGGCCCCCTTCAGGTACTAGAAGGCTGCTATTAAGTGTTCCCCGAGCCTCCTCCTCTTCAGGTTAAACAACCCAAACTCCCTCAGCCTGTTCTTGTAGCAAAGGTGCTCCAACCCCCTGATTATTTTCATGGCCCTCCTCTGGACCCACTCTATCAAGTCCAGTTCCTGCCTATATTGAGGGCCCCAGACCTGCACGTAGTACTCCAGGTGAGGTCTCACCAGAGTAGAGATACATTTTAAACTGGATGTTGTCTTCACTCAGTGACATCCCACCAGTAAGTAAAAATATACCTCTGACTGTACTGTTGTTTGAGACTTGCTGCTTTGTTTTTTTGTGTTTTTTTTTTTTTTTTTTTTGTAGCGACTTTAGCTGCTTGATTGAGAGTTTGGTTCAGTATGACATGAAAATTTTCTGCCCCACAGCTCTTGATCAATTATCTCCTCTTCCTTCATCTATGCTTCTGTCTCCTGAAGCATATTTTTTTGTCTCTTTTGGCTTCCACCTATTATTTCTGGACTGTCTGAGCCATCAGTACCATGTTGGACATCAATTTTATAACTACTACAAACCCCTTCCAACTGTGTGCATGCTTGCCCTCTACATGTGTATCTCATTATTCAAGTACTGAATAATGATAGACATGCAAATCAGCCTCTCTCCTATGGGACATCTAAGGGCAAATCACATTTGGTTTTCTCTAGGATGTGACACATGCAGTAACTTTGTCCAAAACTTTCTACTTGATTATAAGAAAGTAATGGAGAATTGTAATTGCCACAGTCAGAATATAATTACAGTTACATTGATAATGAAGAGTTTGAGATGGATGTTTTCACTTGGTCCCCTTCCATGTGAGGAAGGAGGGCCTATGAGATCTCATTTAGACATAAAAGATATTGAAATAAATTCCATAACCAGAGGAATGGCGGGGGGCTGGGGTTGGGCAATAATAACTTCAGGTTTGTCTTACAAGCTGGTTGGTTTTTGCCTTGTTTTAGAGAGCTAGGGAACATAATACTTCCAGTAATGAAAAATTCATGGAAAAAAATCAGAATATTGAGGTTAATTTATTTATTTTATGCAAGCCTAATACTATTTCAATATGAAATATCCGCTGTTTTCTTCTAGATTTGCGAATGCCGTTTGTGAATAATGGAAAGACATAAAGACATACTTGCAGCACAGAGGCTGCCGCAAATAACGCTGCTTCTGTGTGTAGAAATCACTTTTCCAGGAAGTTCTTTTAGGCAATTCACTTGTTTTCTGGTTTAAGATATAAAAAAGCAATTCCACACTGCCTTACTAAGGCTCTTACCTGAACAGTTTCTTAATACTTTGGGGATATTAGTAATTGAAAAGACCTTATTGAGTCTGTATTGGAGTCCATCAGATGTGCACTGAAGGTTGTTTTACAAAAGAGAGCTATACTTAATTTCACTGAATTACAAAGCAACCTTTATTTGACCTATTCAAAATACCTCTTCACAACTTTCTCAACTGAATNCAATCATCAATGAGTAAATTTTTTTCTTAAGCTACTTAATTCGAAGTTTCACACTCAATATGCTAAATTCAATACTGAAGTAAGTCCAGTCAATTTGGATGTTATAATTTTTGTGTGATGGTGAATTAATAACTAAAATAACACCATTGGAATTCTTACATTGAATGTTATGGGTTAAAGTTCTCCATTCTTTTAACAGCTTAAGAGGACAACATGCTTTCTTGCACTTTGTCAAACATCTTCTCAAACCAACACCAGTAAACTTCCAAGAATCATAAACCATGAAAGTGCTTGTCCCACCTGTCTTGTTCCAAAACCATTTTATGGGGTTTTAACACAGTTTCCTGGAAAAATGAACATACAGTTTTAACCTGCTTTACCTTGGGAATGTTAGGGTCTAGTTTGAACCACATTATAGTTATTAGGTTTTCTATTACCTTTGGCACAGATTTTATATTTATATTAAACATATATTTATATATCTCTTTAATCCTTTCCCCTCCTCTCTTTTCCTTAGTGGGGGGGAAGAAGAGGGGTCATCATCCGTCTGAGTGGTCAAAACCACTAAACTGCCCCACATCTCCTCATCTTCCCCTTTAGAGAAGGGCTTTGAGTGTGTATATATATGATGATTATATCCCATTTCTGTGAACGACGTTCAGAATTTTACTGCACCTCTAACATATTACATCATTCACTTGTTTAAGACTGAAATTTTAGTTCTTGTATCCATTGCCTGTCTTATG
>VZTM01017335.1:23498-36223 GCA_013400555.1 Jacana jacana | reverse complement strand
TCAGGGATTGGAAGGGACCTTGAAAGATCATCTAGTCCAATCCCCCTGCTAGAGCAGGAACATCTGAAGATGCTACCAATCTGAACTGCAAATTCTGAATCTCCCCCTTACTCATTTGAAGGTGAGGGCTCAAAAGAGAAAGTTATTTACCTTTACTGTCCTTTAGACAGTAATAAAAAAGTAGGTTATAGTTCTTAGTGTTTGAATATGGCTATTGCTAACTAACTACTGTTCCTGTATTCCTTTTCGTATTGTACTATTTCCCTCTATTAATTATTCCATTATACATTGTCATGCTATATAAGCAATCCAAAGAGGGTACTGTCAAGCAGTAATGTTCAAAAGATAGACTGCCTAAATCTCTATGTCTCCTTAAGCCTCAAGCCTTATGTCTTGGGTTTACCCATTTTCTTTTGAAATACTGCTGTAGTAATACAGATCAAAAGAAAACCTAAAAGGAAAGTCCTGAAACATTAACTACATGTTTCACTAGTATTTATGATCTGCAATAGATTTCTCACACTCAGGACCACCAGCCTGGAAGGAAGCTTTTTGATTATCTGAACAGAATTCCTGTGTAGATAACTATCATAAAATCCATCCCGCACTCACCAGTTTTTGTCTTAAAAGCACTTTAGTTTTCATATGCATACTTATTTGGAAAGCTATTCTAGAAACTCCTCGTGGTGATGGTTTGGTATCTTCCAGAGAATAACACCGTGTTATTTCCATCTAGACTTTTTCATGGCAATTGTCAACCTTTTATTTCCATGGTGGTGTGGTCTGTTAGCTTAACCAGGCCTTTTTCACATACCCAGTATCTCATAAAGACTTCTACCCTTGACTCCTCCACCAAGTATTTTCAGAAAGTAGGCCCAGCTGCTTTCTGCCTTCTCCTTATTAGGTTAATAGATAGTTTTGCTCTTTTCTAAGGTAAGTTTTCCAATATCCTGATCATCCTCGTAGTTTTCCTGTGTAACTGAATCTGAATAACTTGGAATGGCACTCAGTGCCCAAGAGGATCTCTGAGAAACACCATGAATAAGATTATTCATATTTTCTTGCTATATTAGAAATAATCCCTGTGAATAAAAACTATAATTCTTTTTTTTCAAGGCTACATATTTCATTATTAACAGTGAAACCATGGTCCTCTATTGCTTTGAAGTGGTCAAAGTGTACATGAACCAAAATCAACTGCAGTAAGATTACTGAGTTCATCAAGTTAAACATATTTTTAAGTTTAAGGTTAGTGAAAAAAAATTATTATTTTTTTCATTTACCCAAACCAATATTATTCTGCACTTAAATCTACCAACCAAAGTACTTCATTGTATAGTTTTTGGATAGAATGACATTTATTTCGGCCAGATTCAACATGATTTCAATAGCTCTAGCTTATAGCATGCCTGAAATTGTCCATGGGTTTCTTTTGTGTTTCTGTGAACAAATTGGTAAAAGGAAAGATTTATATATTCTGAAATGCTGAAACTGTTGACAGAAAAGACAGTAGAGCTCTGAAGTTGATGGGAATGGCTCTCTGCTGTGACCTTTTCCTAGAAAGCTTTGGTATAAAATAAGTTAACATTGGTATACATACAGCAGAGGAAATGGTAACTACTAATTTTTTCAGTGTTAAATTTGCAGCTGACTTTCTTTAGAAACTCTAAACTAAAGTTGGTTTAGGAACTTCTAGATATTCTTCATTTATTTCACTACCTTCTTCATCTTAAAATCATGTTACATTTTAACATACAGCTTTTATCTACCTATAAATTGACTGGTCATCCCACAGAACTCTGGGGATACAAAGTTAATTTGGTTTGTGCAACACTGTGTAACAAAAGACATTGTTTCTAAAACAAAATTGTCTAAAAATTGTTACTTCCCTAAGTAGGCATTTTAAGTTTGACTGAATAATTACTTCTGAAGTAGATGACCACAGGTAAATTTTCAGTGTTTTCTGTAGGTCTGTTGTAACTAGCATTTGTAATGCAGGAATTACTGTCACTTAGCAAGGTGTTGTGGTCTTCAACATTTCACTTGAGATCTTACCAGGTGTCCAAACTATGGTGGTAAAAAGACAGCGTGGCATCGTTGTTGCTTGAGGTAGGGCTAGGTGATTGTTTGGAGCAGAAAATGTGGAGCAGAGCTTGTAGGAAGGAAGTAGAGCTTAAGAGTAAGTAGAAAACTATTCAAACGATGAATTGATGTGAATAAAGACATAAAATTATTAATCTAGGGAGATACAGGATGATGAAGTAAAAGGACTAAGCAGGCAGCAAGATTTAAATACAATAGATATGTGGGGCAGACAGTCATTTAGGGAATTTCAGATTTAGAAATAATATGAAACTGCAACAAGGGAGGATTTTAGCAGAAGGTTTCAAAGGTAGGATTGATCTAGCATCAACAAAAATGATATAACACTGTTGTTTTGCAAGAAAAGCTGTTCAGAAGGAACAGACCAATAGAAATTTTTTCAGTGTAAGTCATAAATACAGCAACCAACTGAAGAGTACTAGGAGGGGTCTTTACTTCACAGGAAGGATATATGGTGATTTATCTTAGTAAGAACAGATGGAGTGACAAAGACACAGGTGTTACTGGAGAAGACAGTGGAGATTAATTCTGCATGAGAAGTAATAGGCATTCTGGAAAGATGAAAACACACCTAGAACATTAATTTTAAGAGGCAGGTAGTGTTAGGGGAAAAAATTTCAAGGTATAACTAACTATGGGGCCAAAATGGAAACAGCGACCTTGTACCCTGTACACAGGAGGAGACAGCCCTGGTGGGTGTGAGGAGAGCACACCCCTCAAGCCAAGTCTAGGAGTACAGATCCCAGAGGAGGTACAAACAGCACGTCCAGCAGCTTTCTGGTACATACAGTCCAGAGTCCCATAGCCTGCCTTTTGTGCAGAACGGAATGAAAGCATTGCTAGCTTTGTTTTCTGTATGATTAACAAGTCCCTCCACAGAGCGTAAAAGAAAAGTAGGGGAAAATATAAGAAAGTCAGGGGCATGGAAGCAAGAGGGTATGGGAAAGAGGACAGTAGAGGAGAATATTTAGGCACCAGTAAAAATCTGGAGGAAGGTTAACAGAAGGAGAAAAATTGATTTAAAAGGGTGTAGAATAAGGAAAAGGGAAGCAGTAGGAAAAAACAACAGGTTTCAATGGTAAAGTTTACTGTTTCTATAAATACTCTGAGAACTATAGGAGAGGTAAGAAAAACATTCTGTGCTTTGGTGTATGGGAGCGAGACAAAGCTGGATAAAAAACAAATGTTTTATTCAAAGCATAGAATTATAATAAATGGTTTAATTAAGCATTGCTCACTAGGTATCTTTGTGCATTGTAAGACATGCACAACTCTTTCTTATCTATAAACACTTTTGTTAACCAATTATTAACTTCTGAGTCTGAGAAGTAATATTAAAAGAGAACAGGAGACAAGTCTTATCTACCATGTTGGTGCCAATACTTTGTTCAAAGCTTAGCTGGTGACATTCTAAATTGAAAGGTGGCCAAATGGCAGCTATGCCTGGTCTTTTTGCTTCTCCCACCCTTCTCCCTGTCCTTTTTAACGTTAGCAATTGCACAGCAAATAGACACAGCAGAAGGCTTTGTTTACAGATGCCACACTTTCATACCATCTGATTAATTTCCATTCCTTCTGAGAATGTTCACTAGGTGCTGCAGAAGGTCAGTATCTTCTACAAATAATTCAATACTTTCTGGGCCCTTTGCTAATTGTTCTGTACCCTTAGACATCCAACAAATAGCAAGACACTTCATTAGTGAGTGGGTTTTAATTTACCTTGGGAACTATGGTGAATTTTGGAGTGAATACTGACTTTTACCTGCGTAGATCCAACTTACAAAATTCTGTCCTTGGTAGGGATAAAAAGCATAGATTCTGAATCCATTTATTCTTACCATGCTGTCACTACTCCATTTTTCAAATCATCGTGCTAAAATGCAGCTGCTGAGGTACAGGTTTTTTTATTGCTAAGCTTTCCCATGTTTTCAATGGTGTCAAGAGAAAAGGAAGAGAAAATTAAATAGTTATCTTCAAAGTCCACCTTGCACAAAGCCAATTTGTGACCTGGAACCTACATTGGGGGAGTTAATGAATAAAAATAACATCCATTGCTTCGTATCTATTTCTTATATTAAAAATTATTGAATTATATAAGGAAATAGAGGCAAATAAATAATGTAATACTAGCATTTGGTATGTAGACAAATGGTGCAATATGTTTGTATTTATAGCATTGTTTTGTGGCCTGAAATCATAGTATTATGCACGACCTCATATTTTGGAGAATATGCCTAACTGGAAGCATGTGACTATACATTATGTAAAATATTTTCAGATAGATGTTTATTGCAACTCTCTATCTTTGTTAGTAGAGGCATACTGTTAAGTTCAGGCAGACTAGATTCAGAGGCTGAAAGAAAGTGAATACTGGGAGAGAAAAATGTTATATCTTTGATGTCTCAACCATAATATAACAAACAGTGAGTTTATAATATAATTCTTCAAAATATTATTATACCTTTTCTCTGGAGAAGTTCAATCAGATGAATCTTGCATTCCAAGGATGTCTTTAATGTGCCTGAATATTTTTTGTCTGATGTCCTTGGTATTCTGCTCACTCTTGCACCAAAATAAAGCATAAATCATGACTATCTGCCTATGCTGGAATTCTTCATCACCTACAACCACTGTCTCTATTATGTTAAAAAATGAAACAAATGAGAGTGCTAAATGACATTCAAATTATTATCAGCACACCCGAGAGACAGTAGTATGAATCTCACAGTTAAGATTTCTCGATTCACTTCACAGATTCACATAGACACCTATCTGTCATTATAATCAATTACCATAACTGAGGCTCTTAGTCACTTTAGTGCATAAGCAAACCCTTTGTTGGTTATAAGGTGAAAGATCTTTGCCTTAGTCCCAGGATCATGAAGCATGTGGTACCAGCTTTCGAGCACTGCAGATGCCTTTGTGGTATGTGAGAAATTGGTGAAAAATTGTTTTGTTTTCTTTTTTTCTCTGGATGTAAGAACAAAGGAGACGGGAAATAAGATTTGAAAAACTGAAGTTTCTAAGGCTTAATGTAGACAGAAAAGGTCCTTTCTAGAAAGATATTTTCTACACAGCTGCTGTGGTAGAGAGAGATATCACTGAAGAGTGACTCCTATTCAGATTGACTAGCAAGATGCTGCTGCATTTGTGTAGGTGACAAGGAAAATGGAAAACAAGTCTGTTATCAACAGAGGAAATACTATGGGAAGAGAAGAATGGAACAAGATGCAAAAATAACAAAAGATATCTGTGTAAAACTAATCCAAATAAGTATGCTGTTACTAATTGAGAAAGGGATTTCATTATTTTAAGGGAAGTTTGCACTAATTAACAGATATTAATACACACTGAAAATGATGGTGTGTCCCCAGAAAGGAAAAAAGAGAAGACTTATGAGCAATGTTAAATGAGGCTCATGAATGCAAGAAGCTTCTAGCAGGTAGGCAGAAATTCAGGGGAAAGGAAAAGGATAGGTTTTTTATCTTGTCTGCTTTCAGCCCTTTGCCGTAGAAAAAGTTCAAAGGCATTAAACAGAATTTTTGGATGAGCAAGTGGAAGGAGCTTTACTGTTCCTGGCCAAACTTCATCTTAATTACAAGAAAAACGTTGGGGACTGAAAATCTATTAATGCTTTAATGGAAAGGGTATGATGGCAAGAAAAAACGTAGCCATTCAAGAAGAGTTTTGCAAGTCTGACTGCTCAAGTCATTGAACTATTTATTTTTGTTCTTAATTTGTTTTTAATGCTATGTTAACATATTCTATAGCACCATGGGATCTGTATATTCTTCATATGCTACTTCAGTGAAGTGATTTAAGGGAATGTCTGAAATTAAAATTCCTGTGTAAATCAATGACCTTAATCTCCTTGGCCTTTATATAAGTGAAATTATTACATTAATAGAATATTCTTTGAAATTTGGCAAAACCAAGGGTAGGGCCAACTTATAGATGGGTAGTTCACAAGTTCAAACTAGAATTCTTCTTGCTTATCTGTTATGATAACAAGCTTTGATCATATAGTGTCTATACACAAACATGCCCATACCTGAGTTGGGATATAGGAAATCAATCTTCTTTCCTTTTGAAGCCTTGCTTAGGCACTGAATTATTAGCCCATTCTCAGTACCAATGTTTCATAGACAACTAAACTATGTTGACTGCAGCAGAATGAATTGAACATGCATGAAGAACAGGCATGCTATTGCCATACAAATAACTAATTTGGGATAATTGTGGCTGTTCTTTCATCAGGCCAAGATGCTATCTTCTAGAAAAGGTAGTTATCATTGCTAGTCACCAGTGAAGTATGGGGAGGAAACAGCAGAACCTCAGGTACATAACTTAACAAATGTGGCTTTGATAGCTATCACTGGGCCTATCACAAACACCTGTCTGTGCCATTGTCTAGGTGTGTGTGAAAAATGCCTTTGGAATATGTATGCTACTTTTACTATAATAATTTGCAAGCAAACTCTATTACGCTGTTAGGTTGCTTCATACATCCAAGAGCATTTATAGCCTATATCATATAGTTTTGTGTAGAAAAATGTAAATATTTGAATTTCTTTGAACAGGATTCTGAAACTCCATCTGCAAGAGCTGCTAATTGCCATCATGAGAGAAAAAAACCACAATTTTATTAAGGACATGTGTCAGTAAACCCCATTCAGCCTATTGTAGCTGAGTAATATTACAGAAACAAAGACTTCTTGAGGATGTACGTACATTGCTACCTAAAATGTTAGGTGGTAACTAGCTGTCTATTAGAGACAAAATCAAACGTTTCTCAAAGCAACAATCATTATTCAGCTATCTGTCAAAGAAAATTTAGCAAAGTTAATCAAAATTAACACAATTGCTTTGGATTTAACAATATTCAGACAAAGACAGACAGTGCAATTATCAGACGCTCACTATTCCTGGTTCATAATCTTTCATTTTAATTCATCTCTATTATGACAAGTTACTCTATTTAGGGTACATTCTGATGTCAGATATTGTGCATTAAACAGTTATTAAAAATCTAAAAGTGGGAGATGGCCATTAAATCATGCAAACAGACAGTGTCAATGACTTCAAGCAACAATTGTCCAAACAATACAATAGAAACCTTATTGCAAAGAATGCTGGGACCAAATTGAAGGAAATGCTGACCAGAAAATGGTTCCTTTCTGTTCTTTCCCTGAGAGTTGCCAACACAATTATTCACCTCCAAGGGCTTTGCTTTATATTACTCAAAACTATAATAAAAAGAAAAGACAGAAGTCTTAATATACCCATTCTGCTTCACCACAAGTACTGAAATTTTTAGGAATGGAAAATAAAATATTTGTGAAAGTCAACTAAAGTTTTAAAAAAAAAAAACAAAAGGTTTACATTCAGTCAGAAGATGAATTGTATTAAAAGGATATTTTCCTCAGAATATTTCTTAATCAGTATGGGGTAGGTATCTGTATCAGCTATCTTATGAAAATTAATTTGTTACATTTTTTAAAGTGACTAGTATTTAGTATGAGATGCTGAGTTCTTTTTACTGTTACCAGTTAAGATTTTATTTGAACTTCAGGGCAGTTTTTCATAAATCATGTTGTCAGTGTTTTTATTGTCATAACATTTTCAGAGACATAGTATTCTGTATTTATGAAACACCTAAATATTCTGTCATTTCCTATTAGAAACACAGCACGAGTACATGAAGAATTTGTTAAAGCTGTCAAACGCTAAAATCCTGAAACAATTTTGAAGTGCTTTTTTTTTGTTTTCCTTTACTTTCTTTAGGGTGAACAGAGAAATCATGTAGTCTAGTTGAAGCTGCTATCACTATACTCAGCAGCTGGATCACAAGTAAGGATTTGAATCACAGCGCTCAAGACTGAATCATGGTAAGTTGATTTTTGATCAATTAGTATAATATATGGAGGCAGGAAAAGAATATATTAAGAAGATTCTGTAGAAAAGACAGATATAAGTAACAATAAAAGGAAAATAAACACCAGCACCATCTCTTTCTTGAGACGATAATAGAATTAGAGAAATAATAGAGTGAGGAGCATGTGCTATTTTCAAATAGTGTTACACATAGTGACAACATACTTACTATACTTCTGTTGCAATAATAAAATAAAAAGTGATGTCTCCTGAATTCATAAAACTGATCTCCAAAGTTTCTGTACCCAGAAGTATTTTATGGCTTCTGTAAGATAATGACTATTATGATATTTTAAAAGAAAATGAAACTAAAGGAAAATGTATTAACATTGGATGGTTATAATTGTAGAAAGATAGCAAAACAAAATCAAGGTTTATTTCACATCTCTTCCAGAACCAGAGTATACTCAGCTATTAAAGTCTTAGTCCATTAAGTCTGGAAAAGTAATGAACCGAATCAATAAATACTGATTTTCCACCTCTATCAGTCCAGCATACCTAAGAGAGACAAGCCAGTGATTTTTCTTGACAACTTCTTTTCAGTGTTATTATGAATTGACTGAGGAAAATACTGCCCAGGAGGGTTTTAAGCTTTTTAAAGAAGTGTCCAAAACTAATCTATTTTACAGTTCTGCAGTTTTGTATTATTGCCCATCTATGTGCTAGCTAGAATTTCATGCTGCCAAATCTGATTGCAGGATATAATTCATAATTGTTTAACTTTCCTTGCAGAAAAAGCATTGCACAAGACATAATCATCTTCATTCATCTTTTCCCTTTGCTATGTCAAAGCAGCTCAGGGCATCTTTCACCTGCACACCCCAACGTTGTTTCAAGCAAACCCTAATACTACTGCTATGGCAGATTATCACGAGAAATGATTGCCACCCATGTGAGAGCTGCTCCCCTCTTCCCCTGGTCTTTCCTCCTCTTAATTTACAAAGGGGACCCAACCAGGAACTGAACAGCAAACCAGCATAAAACACCTGCACCTGATCAGAGCTGTGTTTGAGCGTGTTCTGGCAGAGAATATACAGTTGTTGTGGGAAAAGTATTGCATGGGGACAGGTGTTGCACTGCAGAGGGCACCTGAAGTGGGTCATCTGCCTGGGAGGCTCTGCTGCTTCTCCTCTGAGGTAGCCACTGGGTTTTCCCTTTCTCTTGTCTTTTTCTTTGTGGGGTTATTTTTACCCCAAAAAAGAAATCTTCACTGTTAGAGTCTGTGTGTGCAACCAGCTGTGAACCTTCCAGCAAGTCTTTTTGCACATAAGCTCGTGTAAGAAATAAATAAGAATATAATGAGATCACTCTTTAAAAATCCATCTTGACACCCCCTAGGACTAGCATAACAACAGCAAAATATGTTCCCTGGCAAGTCATATCTTGATGTTGAACTAAATGTTTATATTCAGATGTACTACAAGACTAGCATTTTTCCTCCATGATTTATATAACATCTCTGCTATTTTAACTATCATTTTTGACTTGTAATGTAGCTAACATGACTAACAGCTAGAAACTAAATTAGAAAAGATCCTGCATGCAGTCCTGTATATCTTGTAAAGCTGGAAAATTCAGGGTAACCAAGCATGTGTTTCTTTTACTTTTCACTGGTATCCTCTCCCTGTGTCTAAATTAGAATCAAATATTTGAAATTCAAACAATTTTGAGGAACAACGTTAAATAAAAATTACGCGTTGCTTTTATCAAAGTGTGGAGACTTAAGTGAACTGTATTAACTTGAATATTATTTATTATGCTTTTTAAAAAATGTACTTAGTTGCAGACTTTCTCAGTGAGGGGATGATAGCACACAGGTGTAATAAGAAAATTATTCATTTGGAAGCAGGTGAAGTTATATACACCCAGCAACCAATTATTGTTAAAAAGAAAATATAAACCAAGGCATCCTTTTATTACTTGCTGTTAAAATGATTGTGTACACTCCAATATTTCAAAACCCAAACTTGAATAAGTTATACTACTGAATGTATATTTAGAAAAGAACTTTAAAGATAACTCAGTTGACTATTTTTTTCAAGTAATATGCTTGATTTAAAGGTAGTTCTGGGCAAGAGCTTGTATAGCTTCCAACACAAGGAGACTGTAATCTATCATACTTACTAAGCAGGAATCCTTTCCACAGGAAAATACATCTGGCACGTAAGAAAGGACGCTGTAGGAGGAGAGAAGAAAAAAAGAAAGAAGAAACAGCATAGGAACACCAAGATGGTTGTTTTTCATCAGACAGATTAACTTGAGCCAAATGGAAAGCAGTCTGGCAGACAAAGTGCAATGTTAGCAACAGTATTTGGTGAGTATGAGTAAAAATGTAAACATAGTTAAATTTTACTTCACACTCTTCAGCAATCTCCAGCATTTTATAAGGGCTGTCTAGAGCTTCTGGGAGTTCATATATAAGCTAAGTTACCCTATCAGAACCCCTCAGTTGAGTTTCCCAGAAGAAATCAAGAAACTTTGAATAATTCTCATAAATTCCACTGGATACACACAAACATGAGGTTCCTATTACAGACATCTGGACTGGGTGTCTGAAGCTGAAATATGTGAGTTACCTTTCTCAGTTTCATTAATTTGGTGGCGGGTTTTTTGAACGAGAAGAAGTTATTGGAGGTAGGAAGTCTGCTACCTGCATATTTTTGTTCAGTATATGTTGCCAAATCAAAGTCTCTGGATAAAACATCTAAATTGATTCAATACCTTCACTTTGGAACAATACAGATTCAGACCCTGATCAGGAATATATGACTTAAATTCACCTCTTGTCTCTGCAGTAGTGTTAGGAGGCCTGCAGTGTTACTCTCTGAATCATTACAGGGCAAATGAGTTTCCCCTGATAGCCTTAGTGAAATAAACTATGGTAAAGCCACATATGAGCTTCATAGGTATTGTGGGTCAAGGGTTTGTCATATTATGGATGTGCCAGGTCAGACCCTTAGAGCTTTGTTGAATTGTGTCATGGGAGCAGACGAGGTTTTTTTGACTGTTGCCTGGACAATTTACCAATAAGCTAGAGGGTAAGGATGCCAAAATGAAACATATGAAAGAAAGCTGAATACAGTGATTAGCTCCATGTATAAACTGGCATTTCTTTAGCAGGACAAGCCTAAGGGCTACCCTATCATATCACAAATCAGGAACATTTACCATATACAGTCCATAACATAGACTCAGTGGGAAGCTGCATGAGGTTTAGCAGTCTCAAGACTATGACCAGGCGCGTTGCACTGCCTTCTGTGCAGTTGTTTTCAGACTTCTACTATGATGTTATAATCTGTTTAAGTTGTCATGCATTAACTGACCAAATGCCCTCTCTAATGGGACCAACAAATGTAGTGATTGCAAGTGAAGCTTCATGGACATGTCATGTGAAATTCACTGTACTCATGAAAACTACTGAACAGCACATGACAGTAGAAGTCTGAGGAAACCAAGTGCATGAGTACTGGCAAATGTATTCTGTATGCCTGTGGCATGCTGCATCTCCTACAGTGTCCATGTGAGTCCATTGTAAGTCCATTGTAAGTGAGCCTAGGAACCCAGTGTCCAGTATAGTAAAGCAGATTTAATGTCTCGGGGTGGCAAAGGAAATGAGAGGATACAGCACATGATCACTATTCATACCACACGGGGAGATGTGCTATTTCACCAATTTTGAAATATGGCTAAACACATTGTACTAGTATGCTTTAGAGCCTTAAAGTGCCTGCTGATTATATTTTTTTGGCTCCTACAGAGAAGGAACTTGTCATCTGTATGGGGCATATTGTACCCAGTTAATTTTATAGACCAAGTTGAAGAGGAGCTTGTGTCTTTGCTGACTAAAATTCCAATTTAAATGCACCTCTCTGCTTGTTAGTCTAGATAAGTGGAATCACATTTAATTGGCTTGCATTGATTGTTTGAACCTGCTTATTACTTTAATAGAGTGTTTTGACAAAACTGTAGCTTTCTCCTTCCTTTCAAATAAATGGAAAGAGAGGTTACTACTAACACAAAATTCTATTCAACTTTTTCATTTTCCAAAGTATTGATGTATGTAAAGTGCATTGATTGATAACCTCTAAAATTTGCTACTTTTTTAAACTATACTCAAAAGTGGAACATGAAAAAACATTAAAATGTTTGAATGAAAGAGAAGCTTTACTTCTTTCTTCTTTAGGTAGTGCCTGATCATCTGTATCCCAATGAGTTTGAAATAACAGTAATGTGCCAAGAGAATGAGAGAGTGGGTGTCTGTAATATGCAATATCCCTTACATTCAATTAATCAGTGATAAAGGGTTATATAGAACACTAAAGAAAAATAAATTAGTTCCTCTATCTGTATAAAGGTGTTTTCAAACTTGCTAACCATTATTAATGTGATGTTCAAGTAAAAATTTTCTTACCAACTTACTGTGCAATTAAATACTCTGCAAATAGCACCTGCCAAAGTGAGGGGTGGGGGAGTGGGGGTGGGAAACAAACAAAACCAAACGTAGAAACTGATGAAATAGGTACCACTTGATTGCTTGGACTTCCTTCAGTCTCAAGAACCTCTGCAGAAGAGGAAAGACAAAACCTAACTGGTCTGCATGTTGCCACTAGTTCGTTTTTAGAAAAGCTGCAATACTCTGGAGCTTTGCTGAAAAAAACAAAACAAAACAAAACAAACAACAACAAAAA
>VZTM01017335.1:0-23466 GCA_013400555.1 Jacana jacana | reverse complement strand
CAACAACAAAAAGAAAAAAAAAAAAGAAAAAAAAAAGAAAAAAAAAGAAAAAAACAGGTTCTGTTGACTGTTTCCAAGGGAAGGAACCAATCCCTTGAAGTCACAAGCTCTGCCTTTACAAGAGCTCAGTAACTTCTTTGTCATGGTATCATAGCACAACCTTTATACTTAGGTCTTTGAGGTATATACAATGGAAAGGAAGCTTCTTACTACCTCAGTGGTCTAGTCAATAGGGATTGACAGAGTTCTTATCACAGTAAAATCTGCTTCAAAGCAAACTTTCAATAGCACTATTGACATGATTATGGTTATTTACACCAGCTTTGCCTGCTGGCTCAAAATAAATTACATATTCACACCTGAAGATGTCCCTGTCTTTTCTTCATCTCTTGTTCACACTTTTAATTGACACTTCTTCTGAACTATTGAGTAACAATAGCCACGAAACTGTTATGTGGTCTGTACTGAACTGCAACTTGCTCTATTATGAAGCTTGCAGTTTAATATACTGGGTTGGACTTTGCTGAAAAGGACTTTAAAAGTCCACACTAAAAAAATAGAGAGTTCTTTTGGGTAGCATTATTATGTTTTCATTCTTTGGAATAAAGAAGCAGAGTTTTTCCAAATTTTCAGTGGCATCTCCACAGCGCCTGTGGATGAATGTGATTCTCTATTATAGTAGCTGTCATGCCACAACTATATACTTGTACTTGACAAATGACACCCAGAATTTTTTAAACCCATTATAATCCATGTAATATACCCGTGTCTTAGGTGGAGCGTAGTCAAACTCTGACCAGGTAATGAGTAACAAATGTAAATTTTCTGATTGCTTATGTCATCTAGGTCATGGAGTCATGGTCCCAAATGGAAAAGCGAAATTATGCTCTTGTTGGCCATGTGGATAAACAAGATTAATTTCACAGGTTTTAAGTCTACAAGCAATAGCTGTAGGGAAGAGGCACTATAGCACACATAATTCTACAGAAATTTCACTGAAATGAGCCCAAACTATAAGTGTGTTGACTAAAGTGTGGTACATACAGTGCTCTCTATGATCATTTATTCCACTGAATAATTATCCTCACTATTAGAAAGCCATGTATTATTTCTGGTTTGGGCTTGTCTGGCTTTCAGCTCTTAACTGCTGCTTCATATTACATCCTTCTCTGCTATATTAAAT
This sequence comes from Jacana jacana, assembly GCA_013400555.1. Lineage (NCBI taxonomy): Eukaryota > Metazoa > Chordata > Aves > Charadriiformes > Jacanidae > Jacana > Jacana jacana. The sequence goes on along the minus strand of VZTM01017335.1, from coordinate 22,283 downwards.
AGCCCATCAGTACCCAGCAGAAGTAACTCTGCAGGACAGTGTTTACAATCAAGTTACCTTTTGATCTCTGTTTTGATAAACTACAGAGAATAACTCACTAAAGTTCTTCTATTATTTTTTTTTTTAGTTTATTCTCAGCATATTTTCCTAATTTTTAACTCACTCTTCCACAAATTTTAATTTATGCAAACTGTCTGGAAAGTAGGTCAAGTATTTGTATACTTGTCTGTTTGCAAAGATAAGTGTTAACCTCTCTGACTTAGCCAGACATTTAAGGCATTTTAGTGTGAAGATCATTGGGCCAGAATAGTAGGAAGATATTTGAGTTATTTACATATACCCTCAAATGTTCTTTACCTTCTTGCCCCTTTTTCTTGTTCTTACGTTGGCCACCTGATCACCCTGAACTTGTGAGTCAATACATCCAGATAAAAAGCATTAAACACTTTAAAATGCAATTACACTAAATAACCTTCACACATTTATCAGCACAGTTCCAACACTGTCCTTTCCTTTTAAATTATGCATCCAACAATTGCTTCTTCTTCTTGATGTCCCTTACTAGTTGCACCTTACTTGTCTTTATTGTTGTCTGAATTCAGCCTGCGTACCTGATCTATACTTTTGTACTAATTTTCAGCAAGCTTATTTCATTGCCATTTCCAGTACAGTCCTGCTTCAGTTTTACCCCTGCCAGCAAATAAGCACCACCCAGCTGCTCACTCACTCCTCCCCACCCTCGGTGGGATGGGGGAGAGAATCAGAAGAGTAAAAGTGAGAAAACTCATGGGATGAGATAAAGACAGTTTAATAGGCAAAGCAAAGCAAAAAAAAAGAAGTCGTTCACCACTTCCCATTGGCAGGCCAGGTGTTCAGCCGTCTCCAGGAAAGCTGGGCTCCATCACATGTAATGGTTACAAATCCCATCACTCCAAATGTCCTCCCATTCCTTCTTCTTCCCCCAGCTTTGTATGCTGAGCAAGATATCGTATGGTATGGAATATCCCTTTGGTCTGCTGGGGTCAGCTTTCCCAGCTGTGTCCCCTCTCAACTCCTTGAGCCCACCCAGCCTACCCACTGGAGGGGCCATGTGAGACGCAGACAAGGCCTTGACTCTGTGGAAGTTTTGCTCAGCAATAATGGAAACATCCCTGTATTATCAGTACTGTTTTCAGCACAAACTCAAAACATAGCCCTGTACTTGCTACTGTGAAGAAAATTAACTCTATCCCAGCCAAAACCAGCACAATGTCATTTACACTTTTATTCTAAATACTGTAGCTCTAAAGAGCTGCCAGATTTCTTCAGTGTATTTTTTTAAGATCAGTATCTCAGAAAAAGGTCATCTACAAAACCTCTGATTTATGAAGTCTGCTTTTTGAAGCTTGCTATTTTTATTTTGTAGTGCACCAGTTTTTTCAAACCAAAGCTTCCCTGCAGCTGTATTTTCTCCAAACATGTCAAAAGTTTCAGGCCATTTTTGGTTTTGTTAAATTACATGTGGATGCTGTAAAGAAGCAGTAACAGTCAAGTACATGTAATTAGCATGCAGAGAACAATGACTTCCTAAGGGTGGCAACTTCGTTGTCAAAGTACTTTTTTGATATTTTTTGTTTCACTTGGTGAGGAAATAAACAAGAGGAAAACTTGCCCCAAAGGAAAAACTCTTTGTCACTGCAGCCAAGTTGCAACATTTAAAAAGTGCATGCAGTAGTACCTATGGCTAAAATCACATGAACTGAACTAAATGGGAATTATATGCCAAAAGAAATACAACATTAATCTACATCAAAAATTTATTTTATAGAATTTTAAAGAATGTCCTGTCCCACCAAATGATCCACACATGAAAAAAACCTCAGAGAATAATCTTGTATCTTGAGTTCTTTTAGTAAAAGTTACTCAAACTTTTATCTTGCTTGATGATGAGATGTCCTAGAACAGATTTGACCTTTAGCAGTTGACAAGGAAAGATTCCACAGACACAGAAAGAGCAGACACCTCATTTAATATCTTGGACCTTTCATTCATATGGGCAGCTTTTTAAAACTTGAGGATAACTTCTAAAAATCTACTGAATTTCTCTTTGTTATTACTTCTTATTCACACACACAAAATACCAGCTAATTTCCTAGAATTTGCTACAAGTACCAAGAAAACCTTTCAAAAATGTATTCAATGTTTGACAACCTAGTTCCTCAGTTATTTATAAGAATTTTGATGCTATAATACTTAGTTTCCATTTTTCAAGGGTAATATTGATAAAAATACTCTAATTTCCCAATCCAAGTTTGCCTTTAAGATGTTTCAGTAACAGAAAATATTTGCGAAAATATATACACATATATAGGGGATAGGGAATTATTTCCAAAAAGAAAGGTGAAAAGAAATTACAAGTATGAGCCAGGCACGTGGGACTGGCTGGTATCCAGTATCTGTGCATTTCTACCACAAAAACACTGTGTCTTAGGCTATTTCTTTTCAAAATAATAGGGTTCACAAGGCTGAAAGATGAGTAAACTTAAGTCAAATTGCATCCTTAGCTCCAGGATGGAGGTATTATTATTAACAACAAAGACAATGCTATAACAGTTTGTAATTTATAGAGGATGATTTCCAAGTGCTACCTGCACTCCTAGAAGCAGATAATAGGTTAGATTATCAGTGCAACACTTGCAGATATCTCAGAAAACAGTTATTCTATCTGTACTGGGAAATTGAATCATTAATGCCTACTGGTCAGCTGCCCAAGATGGGAAGGAGAAATTAATTAAAGTGTTATCAAAATTTTTACTACTTTCAGATTTATGTTGCCCAGTTCATGCAATATTTTTTTTTAATCAGTCATTATGACCAGTGGAAAAGGAGACTAAAGGCTTAAACTAAATGTAGTCTAAAATATAAAGAAAAAACAATTAACTTTTGTTCAGAATATGAAAAAATATTACACATTTCATAGTACTCTGAAAATTATCTTCACCGTTTAATAATTTCTTACTTGTTTTCTTACCACTTCTGTTCTGAAAAGAAGTAAAACAATGGGAGAATTTTATAGTAAAGGTCAGGTAGGAATAAATTAAGCATCACACAAGAACTACTTAAAATATGTCCCTCAGGAATCTGTAATTTGGCAAATAAAAAACTGCTATTCTCTCCTCTGTCACTTCTATGTTTTACTGAATTATGAGTTCTTGAAGTAAAAGCATTTGTAATTAGAGGACAGTATGAAGTGTGTTCTGCAGCCACCTGACCTATGGAAGAGGAAACTTAATATTTAGGAGCTGTGTTCATGCTTCTTAAACACACTGTAATAAACAATTTAAACAAAAATGTTAGTCTGGCTCAGCAGTTACTAATAAGAAACTGATTTGCAGTTTGCTGATGCAATTAAAAGAAAAATGAGTAGTCAGTGTAAGTTTATTGTGCTGCTTATCTCAACCAATTAACCACTGACCTGGTACCTAGACATCATGTGTACTGCACACAGAAAACAAAGAGGTGGTATTTGGGTAGCCACAAGAGTATAGTGTACAGTCCTTGTATTTTCCTGCATCAAGAACTGCAGGACAAGGTGTGTTGGGGCATTTAACCCTGCCTAGACCTTCTGGAAACCACTCATGTCCTTGTTCCCCTTGGCTTTACCCAATCCCCTTTGAACTGCCAACTCTATCTGGCTCCACAGTAAGTTGAGTGCCTGCTGGGTAAAGTGTTTGTGCTGAAAGCAAACATCCAGGCCCCATGCTAACAAACCAGGACACGCAAAACTGCTGGACATGAGATGAGAAACAGCTGGCTGTGAGAGATCGCACTGCAAGAAGTTACTGAAGGTCACAGCCATCCTGAGGGATGGCTAGATTACACTAGAAGGGATGGTTGGGCATCTTGGCATCCCCATGTCAGGGTCAGTGCCAAGCCTGATAGCACCTTCCCAACTGCTTCCTGACTTTCTCCTCTGTCTCCCGGACATAGAGATCCTGGTCTCAACGCCTCTGGTACTGCAGGATTTGCAAAAGAGTGGGATTGGATTTCTAATCTGTTATGCCTTAGTGCAATGTCTAAATTAGTGAGTGGTTAGAGAAAGGCATAAAAAACATATTTGTATGGATTCCTACTATATTTTTAGATGGCAAGTTACAAACACTTTTTTTAAAGGTGCAAATTTCCCACCTTGTTCTGGAAGGGTGCTAGTGGGCTTCTAGCTATGCTGAATGTGGATGCTCCATACGCTGAATGCCTTCTGCTTAGGGGTTTGATTTTGTACTCTCTAATACCAGAATTCAATTATTTATGCTAAAAGTATTTCAGCACACCATTATTGATTCATCTTTATAACAAAACATTTAAAGGCTTTATCCATTGACAGAGAAATACTAATCTGTAGGAAGCCAGTACTACTACCAAAGCATTTAAAACATGCCTGGATAAAGCTGGCACAGATGAGAAGTAAACTAATTGTTGCTTCTTAGAATTCTACCCATCAGTTCCTATTTATTAGTTTTAACATTTTGGGCAATTACAAAGTCAAAAAAGCAATAATAACTGTTAATCTGTATTTCTTCCGAAGCCTGCAGGAAAAAGCTGATGTGTAAAAATGTAGGTAATAACAAACTGTGCATTAAATTGTGTGAGATCAAAACCTGTAGAAATGTACCACATCTTTTAAGGAAGCAATAAGGGCTGAAGCTAAAAAGGGTATCAGACTGTTGAAATCACATAGCATCCATACGAGTAAAATTCACTGCTATATTGCTGTTTCCAGGCCACTGGAGACACACTTTGGTTTTTTCAAGTTAAAGCACCTGCAAGTTTCATTTCACTTTACTTCAACAGAATCCAGAAACTATGTATTCATCTGCCTGAGCCCTCTGAAGACTTAATTTCAGAGCACATCTATACACCAAAATAGTGTCAGCCTCTATAAAAGCATAATGATTGCCCCTGCCGTTTCCTTTAACATGTGTGTCAGCACCAACCAGTAATGATCATATTGTCTCCTTTCATGTCATAGTCCCACGTATAAAGCTTTTGAGCAGGATGAGGAAAATTTCATTCAACTCTCTCATATCTTAGAGGAGCTCAGAAGGGATAAAGGGGAAGAGAATGAACTGCTTCTTTTACTGAACCTACATTCCTGAGCAAAATATAATCCCTGACTGAGCCAGAAAGTGAGTGCAAGATACAGCATGTGATTACATTAGTGGTTCCAGCACTTTTCTAGGACTTTTATCTTATTATCCCTTCCACAAGTATATATTCTTGAATTAGGATGGAAATCACCCAGGATAAAATGAAAAAAAAACACAAAACAAACAAACAAACAATCAACAAAACAAACAAACAAACAAACAAAAAACAACAAACAAAAAAAACCACTACCCAACCAGGCTAAATGCATTGTTTAAAGTTATCTCATTAGCCATCAGAATTATACTTGATATTCTTAATGGTATGAGAACATTTGAGATAATTAGGAAAAAATATCTTCCAGGAGAAAAAATAGATTTTTAAAATGTTAGTGAGCAAAACAGTTGGAGAAAATACCAAATATTTTTATTTGAAATGTTGATTTTGTAAAACTATTACTCAGTCTTGCAAACCTAGCAGTTTCAGCTCTGTTTCAGACTAAAATCAGAAAAACAAACAAGAAAGACGCTGGAGGTCATAACTTCCTATGGCTTAGCCAAGCATTCTGCACTTTGAAAATGCTTTCTCCTCTTGTATTGCTCGTAGTGTTTTAGAACTGTATGACTAATACTGAAATCAATTCCTCATTTTGGCTCAAGCAGCTCATAGAAATATTGATTTTTTTCATGCAAAATTTAGTTAGAGGAAAGGAAGAAAAGCTCACCCAAATAAAAATTAAAAAAAAAATCTATGTTAATGTAAGCTCCTGTACCACAGGCTATCGGCTGTTCCCAAACCCAACATCTTTCCTAGCTCTGTCAAGCAATTTTCATTTTATGCTTCTCAAAAGCTGCAGATTAATGCTATGTTTTCTTTGCTGATTGCATCAAATTTGTATCTCTGTAAAAAAGCAATGCTAAACAACACCCCTAACTCAAAGCCCCAGCCAATTTAGGTCCTGGGTACTTAGTAACATTAGGAGGATGTTATTTTACTGGTCACTTGTAATTATATAGTGATGACCTTGGGATTTCTGAATTTCACTGCTCCCTTCTGCTCTTTCTGTTCCGTTTTCCGTATGCCATTGCAGAAATACAAAATTAGAATTGTAAATTAAGGTATTATATAAAAGCCACTGGATAGGAAATCATACCTGCTTCACAAAAGGCCATTTCATTTTACAGAGTTTATTTTCTTCACAACAGTGCAATGGCAAACTGCAGATATGGATAGTTCTACAAATAATCTCTCAAGTGCATTCTTCATTTTGGTGGTTCTTACTTTTGATGGTGTGTTCTCATACTATATATTTGCCATTTGATAAACCCTGCTTCCTCATCCTGTAACTCTCCTCCTCTTCCTTCTCAGTTCTTATGAGGTTTTTTGGGGTTTGTTTTTTTCTTTTTTCTTTTTTCTTTTCACAGTAGCATGCGAAAAATGTCTAATTGGCTGTTCCTTTCCTTGAATCTCAGTTAAATATGTCCTCAATTCACTTTATACCTTGCAGGGAGTTTTGTGAGTTCACATATAAAGGCAAGGATGAGTAAGCAAGCTGTAAGCAGTCCGGGAGGCTCTTGGAGTGCATGGAAGATAATTTCTTAATCTAGATGAGAGGCCAACTGTATGACCATTCTGGTGCCACACATCTATTTCTCTCTGACTTTAAAGTTCGCTTTGATAATTCTCTAACACAAAGGGTCTCATAGCTGAGTTATCAAAATACCCTTGCCTTCTCAAAACTTTGCAAGCCACCCCTTTTTAGAGTTCATTCTATCAAAGTATGACTTAATTGACATTGATCATGTTTGATACCATCTCATGTTAAAATACATAAATATATTGCTAATGAACATTTTATTAGCTCTGCATTTTCTGACATTGTATATTCACCTATTTATATTTGGGAAGTTTGCCTTTTCTTCTAGAAACTTAGGTGCTGTAAAACAAAATTTGCAATCCCCCAAATATGACAGAGATAACATGGAAAAAGAGCCACACTGGAAAAAACAGGATGTCATATAGAATTCCTATGACATTCCCAAGTGATATAGTAAGTTACCAATGCCATTAACATCATGCTTATAGTCATACACAATCATAGAAATCCTGTTAATATCTTTAATCAATGAAAAGACTGAAAATGGCTGATTAAGAAAAGATATCATCAGCAAAGCTTATATGTTTGGTTATTTTGAAAGAAATGTACCCTCTACATTCCAGCAGCAGCTTTGAGTCAAGCACTCTGGTGAGCTTTTATTTGATTTAGTCAAAACACCCAGCTGGAAGAGACATCTGGAGAAAACTGGGGAAAATGAAGGAGGTAATGACTAAGTTTGCTCTGACTGAGTCTTTCCCACATACCAGCTACAGAAAGAGAGCTGGACCAAAGCCCCCAAGCAGTGGAGAGTACTTTTTCCAGAAGGAAGGAAATAACTTTGATGATTCAGAGCTAGCTACATACTGGTACTTGTACATCATTGTCTACAGCCAATCTAGTGTCTCATTTACAAACAACAAAAGCCATGTAAGGGACAAATAGTCATCCCTGAACCCTTCCTCCTCTTGTGTCTGCCTTTTTCCTGTGGAGCAGTGAAACTTGCTGTCCGTGTTCCCCTCTGAAGCTACAGCCACAGACCTAGTAGAGCAGTTGGGATTGCTCTGCAGCTGGGAGTTGGCACAAAAGCCAAACTGTGCAGTTGCTTTAGTTTGAAATAAGGTTGGTAGATTTAGTTTCTGTTTTGAGGAATTTGTCGGATATACATTTGTACTGAAAAAAAAATTCTGTACTATCCCTGTAATAAAGACCTTTGGGAAAGAACATGTAGCTCAGGTAGTTTTTCCAGCATAGAAAGTCTCTCCCCTTTCTCCAGATGCAAATGTCAGTTAACCCAGCTCAGCTGCCACTGTGCTGATAAAGAGGGTCTGGAAGGGGGAGAGAGAGGACAGGAGACCCTAGAGCAGAGATGCCTGTGTGGTTAGCCTGTTTGGCTAGGTATTCCAGACTCTTCAGGTTTGGGGAGGTAAATCCTATTAAATCTCTTCATTTGTGTAATGGAGAAGAGTAATCTTTATGAAAAGATAACACGTTCTTACAATACTGCTTGAGTCACAAGTGCGTGAGATAGAGAGATAGATAAAGGTAGTGAAGTATGCCTTACTGTTTGGAAAGAGGTACTGTAGATGAGGTCTTTTCTTTCTGTGATTAGATATTCTTATATTTTTCCTAAGACTTCCTTTAGTTTAATTTGCTCCTGACTTAGGGAACCTGGATGGAGGTGTTAAATAAGGAATGTATCCCCCAGAGTTAATGGTTGTCCTGTAAAATAGAAATGTCTTATTCTCAGTTACACTGTCTGCAAAGCATACCTTCAGAGCTTTGAAAGCAATGGATATTGAATATAATTAAGACAATTATGTTCATTTGAGCAGTTAAATCTTTTGGATTGTACGATTGACGTACGTAATGGAGGATTTACATTTAAAGTGCTACGTTCTGAAGCCTTACCTTTATATTAAATATTCATCTTGCTATAATACAAAAACTAAGGTTTGGCTATCAAATGGCTGAGAAAGCAAGGGGTTGACTTCTCGGAGTATTGATTCTAACTGTAAACTATATCATCTTCATGACTGTGGATGGCAACATGGGCCCAGTTTTATTTTCAGTGCTTCATTCTGCACTTCTTGTGTTTCACTAGGGCAGTAAATGAGCTGACAATTTTGTCAGTATTTTCAACTTTGCTTAATGAGCAATTCTTAGTTATAAAATCACCATCAATATACCTATCGTTGTTTAGGTCTTTGATTTGATACATGACATAAAGCATCCTTGAAGCTCTTAATTGAGCTATGGAAAACTCCCACATTAGGAAAGAATAGAAATATCTCCAAGACACATACTCCTCAGTTCTTGGAGCAATGTGATAACAGGTAGTTTGTACTGTCCCACGTCAACTAAAACCTAGAGATACCTTTGCTCCCACCTGTACTGGATTGGCTTGAAGCTCATCAGCTGTAACATTGAGACTGCTAAAGTCAGAGCTTGAGGTAAAATATTTGTTAACCTCCAAGGGAGTAGCTGTAGTCTGTGGGTAAGTAAACCTTTTCCTTCAAGCTGGAAAGGAATTTTAACTTATTTCTACAGTAGCAATGTACAGCTTAGTATATATTTAGTTTTAATGGTGACATATACAACTATGTTTTGTTTATTTCTCTGGGATTCCTTCTATGTAGCACCTAACGCGAACTTTAGAAAGACTACAAGGTGCTAGAACTACACTAGCGACACTTATCTGAAAGTGCCTCATAATTGCTGTTATTGCATTCTAAGCCCTGTATACTCAATTTATTTTCTAACACTTCGTAATGGAAACATAAGGTGATGCTTCTCGATAACATAATAGCCATAATTATTTGTATTTAGTGAAACAGTTCATTAATACCTTCTATTAGTTTGTGATGTGGGTGGCACAATGTGGGTTAAATGTTTTTTGGGGGTGGGGGATATCCTCCACAGATCTGACAAGTAGATTTCTACAGCTTTAAAACTGAAATTTTGGATACTCTTTAGACTGGCACAAGATAGCTCTGCAGAGAGAAAGTCAAATTGTGAGTGTTTGTCACTCATGAATAAAGTCAAATGGCACCTTTCTTATTCAATTGAATTCAGTTTAATCTTCTCATTTCTTGGAAATCAGAGGTAAAGTAAATATCTGCATTGTAACACATACCACAGTTTTCTGCCATATTTTTGGAATTTCAATTCTAGAATTGCTGCAAGTAGAAATACAAACAAATATTCACCATCTTAATTAAATCTAATGTCTTCCCAAAGTCGCTTGAAACAAAGATATAACTCTGATTCATTATTTCTTTGCTCTGTAAGGATTTAGCATATAAAGCCTGTTATTTCCTTGGAAAGAGAGTTCTAAAACACAAAAATGTCATAAGTTTTTACTTTTTAGGCAGGAGGGAAGTATTTATTGCCTTTCTAATGCACAGAAGTGTTTCTTCAAAGAAGCAGCAAAAATGCTTTCAAGTAAAGTAAGCCAAAACTATTTCTCAAAAGCTAGTAATGTCCTATGTAATGTTTTGTTCTAATTATGAGCTTGCCTCTCCTCCTCTTTCTGCTCTGCATTCCAGAGTTCAGCAATGTGTGTGTGTGTATGTAACTCTAGCTTCTTGGTTTAAGTATAATTATACCGAGAGAGAATGGGCTGGAAAGTGCTGCTGCTTCTTTATGTATCATTATGAATGTATAAGAAATTTAGAAGGAAGATCTCAGTGGATTTTCCATAGAGCAAGTGTTTGCAGCAAAATTAACTTTAATGAGTATCCATGTTAAAGGTCCTTGAAAAAGAGGAAGTCTGGAAAGTGACAACTCCCATTGGGGCAGAGCTTCACAAAATGTATGTGGCTGGTATGTACCGCTCCTAAGACAAGCCACAGAGGAAACTAGACTAGGGGGGGAAAAAACCTTCTCTAGAACATCAGTTCTGTCCCATCTTGCAGTAAAGAGGTAGAGCTTTTATTTTCATTTTCTTTGAAAGTATATTTCTCTTATTCTTCACATTTTTGGTTCAGTTTCTTCATCTTTGAATCCCACCCTGGAAGACCTTTTCAGCTGAGGCATTAGCCCTAGGCTATCTAGGTATTAGCTTAACTCTTAAACAGTTGTTTGAGGCAAATGTGGTTTTAGTTGATATGCTCAAAAAATACTCCCCACCTTATAAAAGGAATTTTTTATGGGTCCATAAGCCATTTAATCTACTTTTACCTGTATGCTGCCTGGTAATGGTGTTGGTAGAGTAGATGTCAATACACGACTTGGGGCTTCCATAGGCAAGAATCTTTTGGTTCAACACCTTCTATATTTTGTATTCTTTTAGATTAGAAATCAAAAGACTGGAAGTTCATATTATGTGTTTTATAGACAACTTGATTATATGAACAACGTGGACTTTGTTTTTGACTATAGATTTTTCCCTTTCTTTAAATTCACCATTATTTCACGTACATGTTTTGCATGCACATATTTCCTTAGTCTGAGAGGCTTTCTTCCTTAAGTAACCAATGTAGCTGCTGGCACATTAACCCTGATCCCTGATCATTGTCATCCTGGCAGGCTGTTGAATCTATCAAGCTCTTTTTTTTGTTTAAATAAAAATATATTTTTAAAATTCTGAATCTCCTTGAGGGTAAGTAAAATTTAGCTCCTTGCTCAAGTTCATCTCAACTGACCAAATCGTTTTGAAATATATCTTGCTGTGCTAATGAGTGTTAGCCTTCACATCATAAAAAAGATTTTTAACCATGTTACTCCATGTGGTAGAGCATACCATAATCTACTGGTAACATTAAAGTCAAGGGCCAGACAGGAATGTCTCGAAGTATTTAAATAAGGAGGAAATCTGTGAAAAATCTTATTCCCATATTTCCAAACATCCCACTTTACATTTTCGGGTTGTTTTCTTTAGCATTAGTTATGAAGAGTGGTTAATGTGTAAAAATAGTGACATGCTGTTATTGGAAATAAATTACATTGTGCATTTCTCTGTATTTCAGTGAGTGACTAGATTGCTACAAAGGGACTATGTTTATAAATTTCACTTCCCCTTACTTGAGAAACCATCAGTTTTTATCTAAACTATAGCAAATGTTTGGTTTCAAACATATTTGCCTAAATAAAACTGCACTTCTCAGGCCTCTCAGAGTATTGCAACCTAAGAAAAAAAAATAGGAAAAGGAAAAATATTGGACTATTGATGACAGTTCTCTGGACCAGGCTGTGTTTTGTGCAGCAGCAGCTTTCCTTGGGGCAGAGCCGTGTCCATGCACAGAGCCCAGCCTTTGCCTGCTGCAGAGCAGAGCAGAGCAGACCCGACCCCATCCTGTAAGAGAAAGCCTGAGGAACTGGTGTGCTCCCAGAAACTTTCGTGTGTGTGTGCTGGAGAGGAGGGAGAGAAGGAAACCTAGCACAAAGGAGAGTAAGGGAGGAAGGCTGGGGAGAGCAGGGAGCTTGCTTCCCGCACTGCTGAAGGCTGTCAGAAGCAAACTGTACGAGCAGCACACTGGCTGGTGTGCAATTTAAGGAACAACATTAATTGACTTTATTCTTTGAATTGCTGGAAGACAGATATGACATCTGACTGCTGCTTCTATATGTTCTTGCTTATTGGTACCAAGGGTAAGTGTATCCAGCTTTTTTTTTTCTTGTTTTGAATGTTGCAAAGCAGATAGCTGATGAACTTCAGCAGTGGATTTTTTCAAAAACTATGATATCTCAGTGCTATTTAACAGTTCCTCGTGGCAGTTATTCTTTGATAGAATTGATATGTAATGCAGTCTCTCAAGGTTACTAGCTACATGTAGGGATTAAATATGTTTGTACTTAATGCTTTGAGAATTACTATTAACAGTTACAAGCTGAAATTAAAAAATAAGAAACCGTTTAACTGCATAAATGCATGTTGTAAATATTTAATGAATGTACATATAGAACTGACTCATTTCAGATGCCTTGAGACCCACATTCAGTAGTTAGTAGTGATACTGTGCAATGCTACCGGAATTGGTAGTTCTCAAAGTAGATTGTGTTCAGGTAATAGGAATTTTTACTGTCTGATTCAGCAAGCTAGGCAGTATAGCATGCTATGGCAGTAAAATGGAAACTGAATTAAATTTAAATTTTCCTTCGTATGCAAATCCCTTCAGTGTGGTGGGAGTTACATCTGACCTTCTGCTTGCTTTAAGAATGTTTTCTTCATTTAATTCAAGTACCCTGTTTGTAAGTGCTGCTTTTGACTTGGGTAAGGCTGTCCCTGTGAAGCTGCTGACACTGATATATATAGTGGATTTCCTAGTCATTACCATTTTCTTTAGTTGTAATCTTAATATAAAAAAAATACTTTTGTCATATTTGCAATGCTAAAATAACATTTTATTGATTTTCTAGATGAAATCAGTACCCTTTGCAATATCAACTGTTTTATTAAACTAATAGGAGCATAATGCTGAATTTTACCACCTTCTGTATTGAACAACAGCTTGCTCTCTCACCTGCTTTTAAATTAAACATTTTGGGGTTTATGTCTGATTACTACGTTCATTGATTAGTAAGGAATATTGCCCACATTAGGAGTTTGGGAAATAGAGCTCAAATTTCAGCTATTTTTGCAGTTGCAGAGCTTAGAGATTTTCCACAGATTCAACTAAGCAGTTCTATTAGTGTTTGCAGGAATACCTAATATGAGAGTTGCAAGCGTGAAAAAAACAGTGATATTAATGTATATGGAATTCAGTTGGCTATGATAATGAGATCTTATCAAGCCTATGAGCTTTATATGCATCCATGTTATCCATGAGCAATAATCCAATATTTAAAGTTAATACTTCAAGATATACAGAATAAAAGCTAGAGGATTTCAAACAAATTAAGCCTTTCACATTTCTGCTTTCAGTATCAAAACAATAATATGTTGGAACATTCATACAAAATGTGCAACTTAACATTGGCATAATTTCTGCTGGGTTAAATTCAATTCAGCAGTGAAATTTATAAAACCTACCAAAATATTTTAAAGCTTATTGCAAAATAGGATAGCAGATGAGGACTATAAACGATTACAAGCCTTCTAGCATTATAGTTACAATGACTGCTACTTTTTTTAGGTGCTTATTGGCTCATCACATATAGCATATTATAACACTTAAAGGAAAACCATGTGGTTTATATAGTTTTGTTGAAGGGAGAAGCAGTGCAGTCATAGATTAAAGCACGTGCATGCCTGGAGTCTCTGTTGCCTGCCAGTGCTCTATCTTGTAGCAAAATGAGTTCCTGTTTAGCGCCACTTCTCCTAACCCAGTTCAGTGCAAAGTTTCTACCTTCACAGCCTTGCAGAGTTCTAGCCAGACATCTGTAACCACATCTACAAGTTGGCTGATTGCAATAGATTTATGCTTTCCTCAAGTCTTTAGGTTATCTGATATTAAAACGAACATTCCTGAAGTAAGTATTGTTGTGGTTATAAATTGCATTTGTTATTTATGGTCTGCTAGAAGTACAGTTGTACAGTTTTGTAGTATTTTTCTTCTTTTTAATTTCTACATCTCACAGATGTTCCTAATTCTTAAAAAAAATAAAATGAGAAATATCTACTGTACAAAAACTACTCTTGCCTGACCCATCCATATCAATTCAATCTACATCTGCATAGATTTTCATTCAACAGCTAAGGTTGCACGCAAATAACTCAATAGCTCTTCTCCTTTTCTCTCTTTTAATTTTAATTAAATTTTCTTGTATTAAAACCTTTCCTTCCAAAATCCAAACAATTAAAAGAATCCAAATAATCAAACTACATAGCTTTTTGTTCAGCAGCAACTCTCAGCAACCACCTGACTAATTTCCCGTCTGGAATATACTGGACCAGGTGGAGGGTTTATTTGAGAACAAAGCAGCATCTATACCATGGTTTTCACCAGTGTAACAGCATCAATTGTAATGTGGAGAAAAGTAAATTTCAGACTCTGCTTGTGGAACTGGCAGCATTGACTGGGCAGCCAGGACAAACATCTGCCTGGATGGCTCACCCCCCTCGCAAAGCTAGCAGGTTACTTGGGCAGGTGGCTGGCACTGAACTGTCTGCCACATCTCCTGTCTAGTAAAATAATGAAATGATCACTGCAACAACCATAGTGCACTTTTGCGTCTTCAGAGTCACTTCGATTAGTTTTCTGGGGAGAAAAACTATTTTATTCTCTTGGACTTTGGCCAAGTTACAGACCTGCAAGCAATTTGTTTATCAATCATTAAGAAAAATAGAACATTAATATCTGAAACTATCCAAAGTGAATTCCAAAAAGGATGTGTCAGGCTCCTCGTGGAAACAATTGTGATGGTTACTATTTTAACCCTGTATGCCCCTTCCCTTCTTTTTCTCTTCTTTCCCGTGTGTATTTTTTTTATCCTTCCCTTAACCTCACTTCAAATGTGAAGGAAAGCTTTCTTCAAATCATCTGAAACATGTTAGCCCTTCTGGTGTCACATGCATGTGACAGTTGTTTTCAAGGCCAAGATCTCTTATACCAAGTGCTTTCTGTCAAATGTGAGGAAGAGACCATCACAAATTGTTTGGAGAACTGCAAGTTTATGATTGTGCAAGATAGTGATCTTGTTTATGCAGTTTGTAACAAATTTGAAGATCCCTTATGGATTTGTAAATAAGAAAGTGAAATTACTTCAGCCTTTGCAGAAGCTCAAATAATTATTGTGTAATAATAATTTTGGGTTAATTTCTCTTTATTTTCATTTAATTTGAACATTAATCAGACCAGCTTCCCTATGGCTAGAAGAATAGTGTGCATCTTGTATATCCGTGTGTACAACAAAAATTAATATCTTTACAGAAAATCAGGGATGACGATTTGTGAGGAAAATTTCCTTTAGTGTCAGATAGAAGGTAGTAAAAAGTCTACACAATGATAATCTGAAGCTTTGAAAATCAAACCATCATCAATTGCAGAGTCTGCTCCTCCTGAACTGCTGCATGGGCAAGGCTGCTTGCACCTCTCCGTTAACAGAACTTGGGGCTACCCAAGTTGTGAACCTCTCTTGACTGTTTAGAACAACTCTACCAGACTTGAACCATTTGCTCTGAAATGTTATGTGCAATGTGGTCTGTTTTTCACCTTGAGCAAGAAGACAAGCAAAGCTTTACCAAAATCATTTGAATTTTTAAGAAAGTGAGGAACTGGTCGTTTGCCATATTGAATGATTCTGGCCATCCTATACTAAGCAATGCCTTTTCTTAAATTAATAAGTGTTTCTGAAGTATCCCTCTACAAAATCACTGTGTCTGAGTGATAGTCCTCTGGCAGGCCACCCCACTAGAGCTCATGAGGCTGTTCAAGTCTAGCTGAAGCAGTGTAAAAAGTTAAACTCTCTAGTCAGCGTTCCTGAGTGCTAAAGAGCAGTGTGAAACTTGTCAGAGAAACTGTTACCAATAATCTCGTTGAGAGTTTCCTGGTGGTGCCACAATTATTATGCCTTGAAGCCATCAGATAAGACTTTGAAATGAGGGGTTCAAGGCAGGGAGCTGTAGGAAGCTGAGAGGATCAGGAAGTCATTGTGGTTGTGTCTGAAAAAAAGAGAAAGTGAAAATGTATTGAGACGGACTGACTGAGGAGACTGAAAGTAGAAGCAAAAGGGAGAGGAAGGTGAGACAAAGGAGCAGAGTGGTGAGAGAAAAGGCTAACACTGCTTAGAAAAGGAAAATGGAAATCAGAAAGGCTATTAGTCTGGGACGATAGAAACTGCTGAAAGGGATGTGTGAGAGGGATCCAGCAAGCACCAATGAATTAATTGAAGGAGAAAGATAAGTTCTGAGAGAAGGGAACATCTGAAGAGTAAAGTCAGAGGATGCACCCTGACTAGCACCCTATGCGGACAGAAGGTCACAAGAGAATGGGAAGCAGGTAGTGATTAGGCTAGAAAGGATGGAAGCAAGGTAAGCAGTTAGGGCAAAGAGAAGATGAGACCGAGTAGAAAAAGAAGCTGTGCTAAGTGGGGTGAGGACTGTGTTACAAAGCTGGAAGAAAGCTCAAATTTGTCCTGTTGCTTTCTGTCTCCTGCTGTGTAACATCTCTGCTCAGAGGCTGCTAATTAATGCTATCAGGCACCCCACCCTCTCAAACGCCAAGGGTCTGGACCTAAAGGTTCTGAACTAGTGATACTGCAGATTGGCATCGCATGTTATGAAATGTCAGAAGATAAATTATTTTTCTCTTTTAATATTCTAGGATACTACCTCTATCAAAAAGCATTGTTAACTTCGCAAACTCAGTGTTTAGAAACAATTTTGATGCAATCTTAATTTGTCCTATGTGCTCATACTACATTTTCTTCATGCTATGGCTCCACAAGGCCTTTCGCTTTCTGTACAGCATTCGAAGAGTGAATCAGAAACATATAGCGAACTATGCTGCCTGTGTTACCCCTTATTCATTTGCTGTAGAAGACAAAGATCAAATGTGAGTGCAGCTGGGATTACAAAATTATGACCATGTGATGAAGGCAGCTGAACTCTGCTGTGGAAAACTGATTTCTCATCCTGCTTTTTGCCACAGTCGTGCTCTAAATTGGTCATAAATAGATAATAATTATATGGCAGGTTTTTCTAGGTTTTTGGCTTGATAATCCTGGTGTGGCAGTGTCCATTTCACAGCTGCCACTGACACCTGTGAAAGCTGTGCTTTTGGTAATCTGTGAGGCTGATCTAAAATCAGGAACCTAACATCAGCAGAAACACTTGCCATATGTATGTTAATGGCACCATCTGAGCAACAATGCCATGTTCTAAACTGTAATCTGAGCAATCTGTGAGGACTTAAAAAAGAGAAGTTTATTTATTTAGCTGTATGATGGAACTGATGAGGAATTTAACATTGCAACTTACAAGTGGTTAGACCATAGACTAAAGAGCAGGGCGTCAGCAATTCTTTAGAAGACCAATCAAAGTGCAGGTAAAATGCCCGTATTATTATATGGAAGTGCATTTGCGAAAAATGTATGAAATTTAAAGATATGTGACAGACTTTGAAAGTATGCTGCTAAGAACTGATGTTTGCAGATGGTTCCTATCATAGAAAAAAAAAAAAACAAAAACCAAAATTTGTTTGGAAATTGTCATAGGCAAGACAAGAAGACAGTGTATGATATAAAGAAGTGACTTTGTGTTTACAAAGAAGTCATACATACTATTACGTACTACCTGCTCTGTTGTCCTCAATGCTCATGAGGCACCCAGCATGCAATTGAGTTGTGTGATAAGGCAAGATACAGGTACCTGGAGGAGGGACTGATGAGAAAACATGGATTTGAAAGAGTCTCTGGAGCCATCAGCTGTGGCCTGTTGGGGAGAGCTGGCCCTGGGAGGGCAAGTTGTCCCCATAGACCTGAAGTCAGGGGAAGAGGATGGTCAGGCAGTTGGGACGAGAGTCCAGCAGTGGCTCCACTGATCCCGTGGGACTAGTGCACGTGAGATCACTTAGCAGAGTTTACCCAGAGAGGATATTAAATCACTCAGCTCTGTATACCACAGGTCACTCTGTTCCATGCATGTACCCTGTAGCAATCCCAAGGCTTTATTTGGTCAAAATGTTTATTCTCGGTAAAGTAAGCATTTACTCCAGAGAGCAAGTGCCACTATACCACTGAGAATGGCAGAGGTCATATGGCCAGATTTAGATTCAAAGATGTGTGTAGGTCTGTCAAAGCAGGTGAACATTGCCTCTTTCTCCTCTGCTCTGCTGAGAAAATAGAAGCACTTACTTGAACTGGGAAAACAGTTTGAGGGAGAACGTGATTGTCAGTGCTGTGCTGAATGGAGGGGAAAAGGCACAGTGCTTGGAAGGGTGTTGTTGTTGCTTTTACATATAATTTTCTTTTTCACTTTACTTTGTTTTTCAGTTGCTATTAAAGAAAACAAGGCTAAAAATAGGTGATAGTAATAGACCAGCTCCTCTCCAGAATCAGCTACTAAGAAGAGCATCCTTTAATGAAACTTAAGATCTGGCCACAACAGAGTTAAACCCAAAGTTTACGCTGTATGGAAAAAAGAAGGAGTAGGCTAATGAATTTAAAAAGCATGTAATTGATTAGTCTGAAGCAGTTAATAGTCATGCAGTTGACAAAGATAACCTGTGTTTTTAGAGTTTCTTTCAAGAAGGCCGATCTACTATGACACTACACTTCCTGATGTTAATTCCTGGTCTCTAATTCCATGTGAAGACTTGAATTAACTGTTACGTTGTTTTTACCTCGGAAATATAAACACTGATTTTTCAGAAACTGTCATTCTTTTCTACTATTCAAATGACACTGCAAGCTTCTACTTCTTTTGGTATTTCTTTCATATTGCAAAACCTGTTGTATAATAACATTAGTTTCAAAGTGTTTCTCAAATAATTCCTTTCAAATTCCTCCTATGACTGATTTAAAAATATTTTCTTTAGAAATGCAGCTTTATCTTCAGCACAGTTTTTAAGCACCAAGCAGAAAGAATACAACCACTTTTTTCCTTCCAAATATATATCAGAAATGGATATATGCTTTTTGGCACTCCTAAGGTATTTTTTATGTCATGTGATGTTTTCCTCCTTCCAAATACGTTTTAGTAAAAAAAAAATAAATTGTTTTTAAATAAGAACCGATTATTTCTTTAGCATGCTTACCTATACAGTTTTAGATTTTATCACTATTTGATTTTATTTTCATTTTTTCTTTTTTAAATCTTCCATTTATATATTCACTGCTTTGACATCATCTTTTAATCAGATCAGGTTTTTTGCCCAAGGAAATAATTTTCGTATCTATGCATGCATAGTTCAGGAGAATTTAATAGATATTTTAAGTAATACCAAGTTACAAAGGATTCCATTTTGCTAACTGGTTATGTCAACAGTCAATCTATTTGGAAAAAAAAAACAAACAAAAAAAACCATAGTCCGGTTGTGATGTCTGGTAACAGACAGCTGTGTACTAATAGTGCCTCTTCTCAGTCCACATTCTAATGCTGTGGTGCAGCTGTTACAACAGCTTCTTGTGACCCACACTGCCTTTTTCTAGGCACTCTTCTGCATAGCTTGCCCTGAGACTTCCTCTGTCTGAGTTAGGAAGTCAGATAGTCAGATGTGGGGTGAACCGAGACCCAACAGAAAGTTGTTGCAGGACTGGGGTGATGTAGTAGATCACTGTTGGAGCAAACCTCTCATCCTCCCAGCTCTCCGTCCACCGGCATCATCATGTGTTGTTTTAGCTGGAGTGGGGTCAAAAAAGGAAGAGAATGAGGTGCTATGCCCTATGTGAAGGTGAAATCCAGCAGTATTCCATGCAAATGTGTTGTTTAGCCAAACTGCATCTAAATTGAAGACAAACTTTTGATGTAGTTTCTCCTTACCTTTTCTAACTTGGTTCAAGAAAATATAATATCCATATCTTACACCTGTGTGCTACTATTGCAACATTTCTTTATGTGCATTAATAATTGCATATGATCTAAAAGCTGTAATCTAAAAATTAATGAATCTTAGTCTGCATGCATGCTTTTATACATCCTGCAAAAGAAGTAAGCCAGGCGTCTCTGATCATGGTTCAGCCAGCTAACATTACTCACTTTATGAAACTCAGAAATCCTATTAGTTTGAGATAATTTCTAGTTTATGGCAATTTAACTGGAGTGTCACGATTTATAGCAGTGAGTTATGTTTACTCATGGCAAAATATAGTAGAGATTGGAAAACTTGTGATTTTTAAATTGAACCAAATATTCATGAGTCACAGTCCAATAATAGTCCATTTCTTTAAACACAGTATCTGAAATTTATTTTTGACAAAATAGTCCTGTGAGTTCTCGAAACTACTTTCAAATTATTTGACTTAAAAACAGAACAAAGAATTCAATTTTTATAATACTTCGGGAGGGTAGAATCTCATAGATTTATAGGGCACAGTAACCTCCCAAATCTGAACTTGTGGTTCTGTATAAAATTTAAATTCTTAATAGTTATAAATGGTTCTTAGTACAGAAGTATGGGAATAAGTAAAATGTATCAGATAATCCTGTCTCAGGCTCACTAAGAAATAATATATTTTTATTGTTACAAAATTAATCTTAAGCATGCTTCAGAGCTTCATTTTCAGTTATGCTGGCTTAGTTCCGTTGTAAGAACTGTCATTAAAAACCTTTTAGACTTTATTAAAGGCACAAGGAATGAAAAAAAAAAAAAAAAAAAAGAAAAGAAAAAAAAAGAAAAGAAAAGAAAAAAAAGCAGATTATGTTTCATATTTCAAATACTTTCTGTAAGGATCCTAAAACAATTTTTTTCCATTTCTCTCTCTGGAGTCCTAGATAGAAAAAGCTTACCTGCTTACCTGAGAGTATTTTACAAAGATTTATTTAAGATTGTGTTCCTTGGGCCAAGAAGGACAATATTGAGCCTTCTGAAATTGTGGCTGATGTGCAGCTTGCTTAGTTCAAACAACCTTGTAGCAAAATTAGAGACTAAAGAGAAAAAGAAGGCGGTGAAAGACAAAATAAAAATTCCCACTGCCCTCCTTCGGATTCTTTTCTTCAGCCTGTGGTTGGGCTGCCTCTCTCAAATATATTAATCTATTTTACTATCATCAGCGCTTCAAGAAGTTCATTCTAACAGTCTTTCTCCTCTCCCCTTCCTCCCCCCCCTCCCATCACAAGAACATACCAAAGTTGGTATGCACAAAGTTAGAGCTAAGCCGTGCAATTTTTTATGTGGGGGTGGTGGGGAAATAAAAAGACATTTTTCCCTTTTCTACCTAAGAAAAGTTAGACAAAGTGTTATGATCTCTTAGATTATCATTAATTTCTCAAACAGAAAACAGTCACGTAATTCTTTGCTCTTCTACTCATTTGCAAAAAATGTATTCTCAGAACATAATACAATTAGAATATCAATAGGTAATTTCCCTGTTTGTTGACTCTCTAATTTCATTCTCTTTTTCATTTCAGCTTCCTCTTAGGGTTTTGCTACAAGTACTTTCTGTCTCATCTCTTTCTTTTTGCTTCCACACATGAATGTGCATGTACACAAATTCCTCTCCTGTGTATGGTATTGTGTCACGACAGTCACTTAGACTGCCTTTTCTTTTATGGAAACCTAAGAGACATATTACAAATATCTGTTGTTTGTTAATTTAAATGATATAGTTTCCATTGATCAGTGTTTCATTTTGCTTGCTTTACATATGGCTGACTGGGTTACCTTGTGTAAAGCGACGTCTGAAGTGAACTTCTTTACAGTAGTATCTTACTGCCGTCATTATGTATTTAAAATCAGAACACTGGTTATTCAGATGAGGTGAATGGTTGTTGCTTGAGGGACATTAACTTATCGATAACCATCTGTACTTGATCCTTTTGGCTAAAGTACATTTTAAATTACTTGATTACTCAGATTAAAATAAATAAATAAATAAACCACAAAGAAATAATAAAAAAAAACCAACCACTTCATTCGCTTACAACAAAGCTTGTTATGAGACTGGGGGCAGAGGGTGTAAGACACATGGCAAATGCTGCTAAGTAGGAAACTTTTTTCCTGGGGTCACAAACCATCAAAAATGC